>JAJHJA010000086.1:4712500-4715000 GCA_021202915.1 Heliconius himera
TATTTGGGGGCTTTTCTGCCTTGGCAGCTTTACCCTTGGCTTTGGGCTTTGATTTATCCTGGGTTTACATCTGGGACTATTTCGTCTATTTCACCTTCAGGAGACATAGCCAACAAGAAAGTGTCGAGATCCGGGGAGCTACATCGGCTGTCGATTGCCTGAGCAGCGCTCAACCCGGGATTGACCCTTTCCTGGCGACTTGTCCCAGCCTCCGGAGGAGACTGATACAAAGTCGTTTTATGGGCATTTGTAGACGAACGAAACATCTTTTTATAAGTCCATTTTATTTAATGAGGTAATAAGCAATATTCCTGCAAAATTTCAAGAAAATCGGAGAACAAAAATTTTGAAAATTGAAGTTTTGTTTACTAGAGTCTGAGAGGATAGGGTGGGAGGGAGGGCCTTTTTTTCAGGTTCTGCGCATCCGATCGCGACAAACGAAGGTGTCAATCGACGGGGCTGATGGGGAGCTATGCACAGACACCGGTCTAGTCCAGGTAAGTTGGGGGGTTCGGGAGTTATCCTCGAAAAACCCCAAAAATGTCAAATCCAGTAACTCTTTCGAGTAAATTCGCGCTAAAATGGCGCGTAAAAAATCAGAAAAAATTATTTACATGCAGGATCAATCGACCCTACAAGATGACACTGAATTACGACAAATTAAATCAAAAAAATTTTTAAAGTTTTCATACAAAATTTTCAAAGTTAAAAAATAATTAAAATTATAAAAAATTACAAATAATATATACAAAATAGTGTTTGATAACAAAGATAATTATGGTCTTAAACTATATTTAAAATATCCGAGTGATCGGATTACTGGAAGTTTGATTTTTGGAAGTTCAATTTCCGATACACTATTTCGATACGACAGGACTTAGGTGGATTTCGTCCAATCGAAAATAATTTTTTCTCTTTTTTTCAGGTTCTGCGCATCCGATCGCGACAAACGAGGTGTCAATCGACGGGGCTGATGGGGAGCTATGCACAGACACCGGTCTAGTCCAGGTAAGTTGGGGGGTTCGGGAGTTATCCTCGAAAAACCCCAAAAATGTCAAATCCAGTAACTCTTTCGAGTAAATTCGCGCTAAAATGGCGCGTAAAAAATCAGAAAAAATTATTTACATGCAGGATCAATCGACCCTACAAGATGACACTGAATTACGACAAATTAAATCAAAAAAATTTTTAAAGTTTTCATACAAAATTTTCAAAGTTAAAAATAATTAAAATTATAAAAAATTACAAATAATATATACAAAATAGTGTTTGATAACAAAGATAATTATGGTCTTAAACTATATTTAAAATATCCGAGTGATCGGATTACTGGAAGTTTGATTTTTGGAAGTTCAATTTCCGATACACTATTTCGATACGACAGGACTTAGGTGGATTTCGTCCAATCGAAAATAATTTTTTCTCTTTTTTTCAGGTTCTGCGCATCCGATCGCGACAAACGAGGTGTCAATCGACGGGGCTGATGGGGAGCTATGCACAGACACCGGTCTAGTCCAGGTAAGTTGGGGGGTTCGGGAGTTATCCTCGAAAAACCCCAAAAATGTCAAATCCAGTAACTCTTTCGAGTAAATTCGCGCTAAAATGGCGCGTAAAAAAATCAGAAAAAATTATTTACATGCAGGATCAATCGACCCTACAAGATGACACTGAATTACGACAAAATTAAATCAAAAAAATTTTTAAAGTTTTCATACAAAATTTTCAAAGTTAAAAATAATTAAAATTATAAAAAATTACAAATAATATATACAAAAATAGTGTTTGATAACAAAGATAATTATGGTCTTAAACTATATTTAAAAATATCCGAGTGATCGGATTACTGGAAGTTTGATTTTTGGAAGTTCAATTTCCGATACACTATTTCGATACGACAGGACTTAGGTGGATTTCGTCCAATCTGAAAATAATTTTTTCTCTTTTTTTCAGGTTCTGCGCATCCGATCGCGACAAACGAAGGTGTCAATCGACGGGGCTGATGGGGAGCTATGCACAGACACCGGTCTAGTCCAGGTAAGTTGGGGGGGTTCGGGAGTTATCCTCGAAAAACCCCAAAAATGTCAAATCCAGTAACTCTTTCCGAGTAAATTCGCGCTAAAATGGCGCGTAAAAAATCAGAAAAAATTATTTACATGCAGGATCAATCGACCCTACAAGATGACACTGAATTACGACAAATTAAATCAAAAAAATTTTTAAAGTTTTCATACAAAATTTTCAAAGTTAAAAATAATTAAAATTATAAAAAAATTACAAATAATATATACAAAATAGTGTTTGATAACAAAGATAATTATGGTCTTAAACTATATTTAAAATATCCGAGTGATCGGATTACTGGAAGTTTGATTTTTGGAAGTTCAATTTCCGATACACTATTTCGATACGACAGGACTTAGGTGGATTTCGTCCAATCGAAAATAATTTTTTCTCTTTTTTTCAGGTTCTGCGCATCCGATCGCGACAAACGAGGTGTCAA
>JAJHJA010000088.1:0-156393 GCA_021202915.1 Heliconius himera
TATTTGTTGTTTGTCATTCTATTATAGGGTGTGAGGCCAGTCGTGGCGCAGCGGCACGAGGTGTGACTGCAAAACCGACTGGTGTGGGTTCGATCCCCACTCGAGGAGATGAAATATTTACTTAAATTTATATTTCCATTTCTTCGCTCTGGTGTCAAGGTTAAGCGCGGCGTTGAGTTCTGCCACTCAACACGCAATGCCTCCAGAATTCGGCAGAAAGTGGGGAACGGAGTGTCTTAACACTAGGTTCCCTCTGCCTACTCTGCTGTGTGCGGAATACAGTGTGAAGCTGATTTATTTATTTATTTTATAATAGTTGTCAATCAATTCTGCTTATTAAATAATCATGTATTTTAAGCGGGCGAAGCCGTGGGCGGGCCGCTAGTATATAATAAATGTGTTATTGTATTGTACTAAAATTAAATTAAATCAGCTTCATGCCGTATTGCGGGATACGGCATGAAGCTGATTTCATTAGAACAGCAGGGTAAATAGAGGGAACCTAGTGTTAAGATACTCTGTTCTTCACTTTCCGCTGAATTCCGGAGGCATTACGTGTTGAGTGGCGGAACTCAACGCCGCGCTTTGCTTCGACACCAAGCAAAAAAGTGAAAATATAAATTTACATAAATATTTCATTTCCACGAATGGGAATTGAACCCACAACCAGTCGCTTTTGCAGTCGTGTGATTGCAAACACTGGAAGCTGGAGGCCAGTCGTGGCGCAGGGGCAGGATATGTATCCTGCCCCTGCGCCACGACTGGCCTCCAGTCTGATCTATACAAATAAACAGTATGAATATTATCCTGTTTATTTGTAAACCTGAATGTTAATTCAATGGTTGTCGATTTGGGGCACAATCGGGCGTCTGTAAACGCGACGGTTGTGGGTTAGATGTGTAAATAAAGTTCCTACTCGGGAATGAAATATTTATTATATTCATGCTGTACATTGCACAAGGCAAAGCGCGGCGTTGAGTTCCGTCACTCAACTCGCAATGCCTCAAGCTGCGTATTTGAATAAAATAATGTTTTTATTGTAAGTAGATAAAGAAGTAATTATTTAATTATTTTACAGAAAAAGATATAAGCAAAGAAGGTAGGTTACTAAAATAAGAATAAAATCATTTAAAATATAAATTGAAAATTAGTTAACATTGGTAATTTAAATTTCCAGAGAAAGATCAACTGAAGTTTTTTGAAAATGTTCTTCAAAACGTAAAAAAAATGGGCAGTAAGTATTTTTTTTTTAAGAAAATAATATTTATACTATATTTAACTATATAATTATTATACATAATATTTAAGTTTATGTATAATAATTTTACATCTTTGAAATATTTAGATTCTTGTAAAAAAATAACGTAGTGGAACTTGAACCCGCGAATTTTAAAAACCGTCCAATTTCCCCAGCCTCTTCGAGCTACGTTGATATTCTTATATGCTTGTTGCAGTTTCATTTTCGTTTTAAGTATTTCTGTGGAGAATTTTTTTATTTTATTTCCTTAGTATATTATGATAATATTTCACAAAATCAACATAATAAACTATCACGTGACAATTAATGGATAATATTGTATTACATACTACTAAGTTAACGAGATTGAACGTAACTGTCATCTTTGCGTAACTGCGTCATACGAAATACAGGTATGGCTAAACATCGTGAAATGATAAAAAAATCCTACGTTTAAACTGGTAAACTTTGAGTTATCTTGATTAATTTCTTTAGGTATGGATTTGAAACATTTTACCCTATATGCTGTTTCCGTAAAAGGAGCGCTGTCTCTTCCATCCTGTATAATATATGTACACATTATAACATTTTAAATAATTATACTATGTATTTTATTTTCAGAAAACCTTGGAAATTTTTAGAAGATTCAAACAGGACGCTATATATAAATCTAGTTTTAGTCTCAATTTTTAGTTTTTTTCACGCTGTACCCTACGACGTGACTAACTGAGTATATCGATATACTGAGTTCACTGCTTTCTCCACTTTTCCCCTAAATTCGACACATCGCGTGTTAAGTGAATTTTGTTCTAAAGGAGATTGCTCCTGCATCCGTGGGTTTAATTCCCACTCATTTCTTATGGAAATGCATTATTATAATTATTGAATTATAATAATGCATTTCCATAAGAAATGAGTGGGAATTAAACCCACAACCGTAGCGTTCACATTTAGACGCTGCTCCACTGCGGTACGTTTGTATCATTGTTTTAATAATTATATCGAATAATATGGTAATACAGTCTTGTCCATAGATAATAAACTCTAAGATCTCTGTAGTATCCATTCATTTTATTATTTATTAATATATTTTTTAACTTTTTATTGACTATTCTCTCTTCGTACAGACTCTATTACTCTTACTACTTCCATATACCACCCGTTGTGATGAAGATATCCATCAAGTGGCTGACAAAGATAACCTAGTGTCACGACACTCGGTTCTCCGTTTTCTAATAAAATTCAAGTTACTGCGCCTTGAGCTGAACTCAACGCCACGTTTTGTGTACGCGCTGCGTTAATTATATTTACTTCCCTCATCAAACTCAATCAAACTCTGTAGTATAACGCCACAACAAAATTTTTAATGATTTTTATTAGACAACCAAAATTACCCACCATACAACTTTTGCTTTGGATACATTTTATTATTTATGTAATTATAGTTCATCACATATTCAACATATTTAATTTACACATATCAATTGAAAATAGAAAATGCCAGACATTGTACATCTTTCATCAAAGTGGCATATCACAATTTTATACATTACATATTTTATATATATATATATATTATTTTTTTTTATTTTATACTTGGACTGTTATTGTCGTTCCTCAAATGCTCGATCTTCGATTTTAATATGTCAAAGGTAATCTCAAAAGCGTTGCTGTTAAGAACCGATTTAATTGTTTATTTTAGTTTATCTGATCCATTATTATCAGGTGTGCCATTCTTGAAAACTAAATATAGCCTTGATCCTGCTAAGACTTAATAGCTACACAAAAAATAATTCTAATCCGCCCAATAGTTCAGAAGATGTACCTATAAACAAACATTTTATAAATCGGAGTCATATTCTATTAATGTTCTTACATCCCCTTACATTTATTTTTTCAAATATATTCATTATTTTGCCTATAGAGCCTTGTATTATTTCTTGGCTTCAGTCTTAAATATAAGAAGTAGATTAAAAATGTATACCTAATACCGCTTGCCTGTTTCCTACGCCTTTGGAAACACGCCAATATTAGCAAAAATAAATACCAGAAAGGCTATTTCGCTTTATAGTCAAACGGAACATAAATACTACGAAAAGTGCGGTACAAATTAAAATTTTATGGTCGACAGTCATATCGGTACAAGGTAACTTTGTATAATTTTTTCTTATGAGAAATATTATTTCTGTTAATACAAATATAATGCAATATATGTATCTAATATTTAATGTTTGTGTATGAAAGTAATACTTTTTAACATCAAACATTTAACAACAAAACTAATCTGTCTATATACTTCTTTTAATGTTTTTTTTCAAATGATAAGAATATTTCGATCGAGGCCGGTCGTGGCGCAGCGGCACGAGGTGTGACTGCAAAACCGACTGGTTGTGGGTTCGACTCCCATTCGAGGAGATGAAATATTTACTTAAATTTATATTTCCATTTCTTCGCTCTGGTGTCGAGGTAAAGCGCGGCGTTGAGTTCTGCCACTCAACACGCAATGCCTCCAGAATTCGGCAGAAAGTGGAGAACGGAGTGTCTTAACAGTAGGTTCCCTCTGCCTACCCTGCTGTGTGAGGGATACAGCGTGAAGCTAATTTAATTTTTTTTTATTAATTATAAGAATATTTTAGCGAATTTTCACTAAGCGCATAATCTTTCAAAAAGGTGTTTAACACTAGGTTCCCTGTTCCCTGCATGCGGTTAAAAGCGTAAAGCTGTCTTTTGATCTAGCGTTAGATAGATCTTAAAGGTAGATTTTTTTTTATCAGTTTCACGCTGTATCCCGCACATAGCAGGGTAGGCAGATGCAACCTAGTATGGAGTTACTCCGTTCCCCACTTCCTGCCAAATTCTGAAGGCATTGCGTGTTGAGTGGCAGAACTCAACGCCGCGCTTTATCACGACATCAGAGTGAATAAATGGAAATATAAATTGAAATAAAAATTTCATCTCCTCTGGTGGGGATGGAACCCACAACCAGTCGATTTTACAGTCACACTTTGTGCCCCTACGCCACAACTGGCCTCAAAAGGTATTATAATTAAAGGTATTATATATATTTTTTTTAAGCTCAGGCTGATATTAAATTATACTATATTAAAACGGTATCTATCTGATATTTTTATGCATATTTTATGCAGTTATGGAATAATTTTTTAAAACATTTTAAAGTCAAATCAAAACTAAGAATTCATATTAAGGAGCACTAACGTATTCCCGTCGACTTTACGATCACTTCGCATAGCTTTCGTATTGAGATTTCCCCTTGGACTACTGAATATGAGAGATTTATTTCTAAAATCTTGTATCTTGTAAATTATATCTATATTTCTCTATGTTTTAGACGAAAATGTAATAAACGAAGTTCATTCCTTTTTAAATTAGTTATTATATCAGATTTTTTTTGGTAAAATCAAAGCCGCACCCTGATGCACCGTTCAGAGTGGATAATAGAAACATATATACATACATATTTTTTTTATGAAAAAGACAAGGCAAATACGGCGTACGGGTCACCTGATGGTAAGTGATCACCGCCGCCCACGACCCCGTGTAACACCGGTGGCGCTACCGGTGCGTTGCCGGCCTCAAATATCTCATTCCACTGAGAAGAGATCCAACTCACAAGTATCGTGTTTACAGACAGACGCTGTACTGCTGCGCCACTGTATCTAATCGACAAATACATCTATTTATATAGGCAATGTCAAAATCATTTTTACAATGATCATCATAGTCATTATCATCATATCAACTTTAGAGGTCGACAGGATATTTTACTGAAATATAATATTTGAAATATTGAAAAAGCGTAAATTAAGAAGCATATGAACAATTATTTTCAGTAATGGATGTGGGTAAGACTCCATGTCGAGGAAATGCTTGAATTTAAATTTTTATTTTACAAAGAGAATTTTGTATCTGTTATGCTCATTTCAAAATAATTTCATGTATATTTTTCATGTTATTGAAAATTGCGTAGCGTTTTTTAATATCACTATCTCGATAAACGTTAAAACGATCCGATTTGGTTCATTACCGCGCAGGAAGCGGCCGTCGTCGACTGAATAAAACATCTCACTTTGCCGTCACTTAGATCGTAGCCGGATTACGTCAAGACTCTTGGTAATAAGTAATAAAGATTTTTTTTAATAAAAATAAAAAAAAATGTTTTTAGTTGTAATAGCAAAATTAAATTTAATTTATGCCATCGTATCGTAGAGGGGGGCAACTCATGGTATATCTGTGTGTTCGATACCCTACACGGGTATCGATCGGACACGATCAATGATCATCACAAGCAGCCACATAGTGCTTGCAAATTTTTCAGGGATAGAGCACCCCTTTTCTCTACCCACTCGGTGTCCTTGTAAAAGCCAATAGGACTAACAGTATTAAGCTCAAGTTCGAAAAAAAAGATCAATCATCAATGGTGGTTTATGAGTAGGGGACTTCATTTCCTATCCAATTCACCTTCGTGTATGTTTATCAATTTTCAATGGTTTAGTAGATATTTGTCAATATATTATTTTTTGGAATCGGAAAAAAATCTGATTGTTAAAGAAAATGTTAAACTAAATCTAACCTAATCAAAGCCTAAAACAAACATCGCTTTATAGAAAGTCGAATTTTTTTTTGGGATTCTGATGAAAAAATTACAGGCGAACTTTTTCTACGAGTTTTTAATGATTTTCTTTTATTTATGCAAAATTAAATTAGATAACTTAAATAAACACAAATAAATAGTTTAATCCAACAAACAATATTTTACTCGGGATTCTCTCGGGATTCGGATTCACGGCGTAACTTCAGTAACTTTTCGCTGCAACGTCCATATATTACCGTAGATATACGCCAAAAGATTTTATCAGAACTTTATGCTCAGTGGACACATTTACGTTGAGTTTATGGAACCAGTAACGTTGAATTTTCAATGTTGGACACGCACATGCCAGAATAGGCAGATCTTGTTACCGGCAGCAATACGCCTTTCCACATCCATCTCGTATCTTCCATCTCTACTGAACATACTTCCCAAGTATACCACTTCATTCACTTGTTCTAACATCTTACCGTTTATACTGATCTTGCATTCCGTTATTTCTTCATCTCGTATAACATATTATTAACTCTTACATTTGTCAAGGCAAAGCGCGGCGTTGAGTTCCGCTACTCAACACGCAATGCTTGTGTTAATACTGGACTCCCTCTGCCTCTGTATCTCGCATGCAGCAAGGTAAACAATACATATATTCGTAATCCATAGCGTGTTAAGAAAAAATATTAAAAGGAAGTAATAGACAGCAAAAAAAGAATAAAAATCGGTGCAAGTTGCTGGTCCCTAGCTAAATATAATGTTAGCACGAACAGTACTTTGAAATTGCAGTAGTTAAAGAATTATTTTCCAATATCACAAAGGCGCATTGCAGTTGGAAACCACTGCATTGTTTTAATTGTGAAAATATTATCTGTGTATTATTATGATGAATATTATCTAAATATTATACAAAATTATTTAATAAAAATTATGTATATTGATATTGTGATTTTTTTGAGATTTTTATTTTATTTCATGTCTTATCTCGCATATAAAAGAGATACAAGTGTTAAGACACTCCCTTCTCCGCTTTTCGTTAAAATTTTAGAAAGTGCGCATTTAACCTAACACGCCAACAATATGTATACAACCTATTTATAAATATAATATTTGTAAGACAAAGCCATTGTATAATGACATGAACTTAAATTGATTTATCACTTTTGTTAAATCTTATATTCTACTAGACAAGACCACTGAAACATTAAGATAAAGTCCATTCACTTTCATCAAAATCTAGATCGAGCCGCTTTGACGTAATCTTATCAATTTTCCACACTTACTGGCTGGTCGTGACCGATATTTGGGTAAATTTGATTTAACCTCTCAACTGACTTCTAATAAAATATTTTTGCCGCAACTCAATTGGAAATCTTGAAGATGAATGCTTTTGAATTTATTATTTCTAAATTAAATTTCAACTTAAGTAAAGATATATTTTGAAAATTAAAATGTCACGATAAAATTGATTTGAGGCCGGTCGTGGCGCAGCGGCACGAGGTGTGACTGCAAAACCGACTGGTTGTGGGTTCGATCCCCACTCGAGGATATGAAATATTTACTTAAATTTATATTTCCATTTCTTCGCTCTGGTGTCGAGGTTAAGCGCGGCGTGGAGTTCTGCCACTCAACACGCAATGCCTCCAGAATCAGGCAGAAAGTGGGGAACGGAGTGTCTTAACACTAGGTTCCCTCTGCCTACCCTGCTGTGTGCGGGATACAGCGTGAAGCTTTTTTTTTTTTGATTAAATAAAAAGTAAAAAGCAACTTTAAGGTTTTTCTCGTATAGCAGAGTAAGCAGACAGTATTACATTCTCTCTCATTTTCCTTCCATTTTTCGAGACATTAACTGTTGATTTGCTCAATGCCATATTTTGTCCACCAGAATGACTAAATGATAATAATTTATATACTATCATTAACATTCTAAGTGAAGGACGGAAGTGTCTTAATGGGAATAGAGTGTCTTAACAATGTGTTCCCAAGTTCCCAGTAGGTTACAGCGTGAAGTTAAAAAAAAAATGATCATTCCCCCGAATTAGAATCGAACCCAAAAAGACTGCGCTTACAGTCAGACTCTCCCCCATTGCAACACGACGGTTTCTTTAATAATTAGTGAACGATTCCTTAGTAGAGTCAGCGAGACAGCGACTCATTTGTTCATAACCATTGAGACAAAAATATAACTTAGCAAAAATGTTTATAATTCATTCAGCGACGTGCACGCACGACTGGTTTACAATAACAAAGCATATTTAATTATGCCTTTTCTTTGTAGAGCTTGCTAAGCAGAAATTGCGTTAAATTAAATAATAAATATTTTAAACGAAATTATTAAAAAAACGCTAAAAATATATGTTTTGGCGTTTATTTAGTAATTCAGATACAACCACTCCGTTTCCCACTTTCCGCCGAGTTTTGGAGGCATTGCGTGTTGAGTGGCGCAACTCAACGCCGCACTTTACCTCGACACCAGAGCGAAGAAATGTTAATAAATATTTCATTTCCTCGAGTGGGGATCGAACCCACAACCGGTCGATTTTACAGTCACACTTTGTGCCCCTGCGCCACGACTGGCCTCGAAAAAAAAATGGTAGTTTCAAAGGTAATTATGACCGACCAGGCGCTCTGACCACTTTTATACGCTTTATTTATGTTGTTAGCATCTGATCGGTTTCGGGAAGGCGTGGGTTCGAGTCCCGCTATGTTCAAATTCTTATAGGTTTTCTAAATAAGTATTTTTCTTTCCTGAGTTTGAAATAACACTTTAAAAATATTTAAAAGACCTTTTCATTTAAGCTTAGATCTGGCTTTCATAAAACAAGCAACTATACATCACTAAGATTTAACAATTAATTACTGTCATATCCAAGATACACGAGGACCCGGCGTGACTTTACATAATATTTTAACAAGATTCAACAAAATTATACGTATAATTAACTAGACCTAAACTAAGATTAAAACTAAAGATCAAACTTTGATCTAAGTATATATTTGATGATAATTTTGAAGAAAATGGAGGGTAAGAGTTAATTTGAAAATAAGTTTTAAACGTGAATATATTTTTAATTTTATGAAGTTTTAATATAGTATTTAAAATTCTTTTTAGTGTTAACAGAAACCATTAGGTATATGTTAAATATTTTTTTGATCTATTTTCTACAAATTTACCAATAGTAATTATCTTTTTTTTAATACACAAAGTTACATAGTAATAGAGCAGTTATCTAATACCAAGCTCATTTTTTCTATATATTTTGTACGTTCTCTCTTCTATATGCGCCATGTATATAAAAAAGAGAAACTGCACTTTCAATTACATCATCAAGGCATTTTTATAACAATTTGTTTTTAAATTTCTTATAAAAACAAAAAAATAAAAAAATCCCGCACAGGATAGACACAGGGAACCTAGTGTTAAGACACTCTGTTCCCCACTTTCTGCCGAATTCTGGGGGCATTGCTTGTTGAGTGGCAGAACTCAACGCCGCGCTTAACATCGACACCAGAGCAAAGAATTTCATATAAATTTAAGTAAATATTTCATCTCCTCGAGTGGGAATCGAACCCACAACCAGTCGGTTTTACAGTCACATCTCGTGCCGCTGCGCCACGAATGGCCTCTCAACTTCTTATAGAAAGGTTTATATTTAAGTACCGTTGCAAATGAGGTTATCACTAGATCAGATAGCTTGGAAAGCTGACGAAGCGAGAAAAATGGCGTGTTCGAGACCAATTCACAGTAAAGTAGCTTCAGTAAACGTTTTGTAATAGTGTAAATTTGTAAAATTTTTTTAAGTTTATTTAGTTACTAGTGGGCGCGCGCGGCTTCGCCCGCTTATTTGCACCCTTAGGGGTGAATTCTAAAAAAAAACACGAAACACGTGTTCAATAAAATATTTTTAACAGTCTGAATTTAAATTTTTGTAAAAATCGGTGACAATTTAAAGATTTTTCCATATAAACTTTCAACGCCTTATTTGAACCCTTAGGGGGTGAATTCTTAAAAACCATGAAACACGTGTTCAATGAAATATTTTTAGGAGTCTGAATTTCAAATTTTATAAAAGTCGGTGCAGATAAAAATTTTATTCCATACAAACTTTCAACCCTTATTTCGTCCCTTTAGGGTAAACATTTTTCAAATTCCCTTCTTAGTGGATGTCCAGAATATGAAAATAAACATCTGCCCAAATTTCACGTTTCTACCATCAGCGGTTACGGCTCTGCGTGCGTCTTACCTCAGTCAGTCAGCACAAGTCCTTTTATATATATAGATTAACAAATGTAAAAAAATGGACCATAGCAAGAGTCAAACCCCGACGTTTTGAAAATCTCCTGAGCTCGTCACTATTTAAGCCATATTATGTTCTTATCAACCTACGACGTAAATGATAAGCGATACATACAATTTTTATTTCCAAGAGGCGCGGGTTCGAGCCCCGTTGCGGTCAAATAATCTATCAGTTAATAATTATTGTTCTTCCTTTGGTACTTATAAAAACACTTTGGAAATGTTAAAATAGCCTATTATTAAAGAAAGAATTAAATATTTTTGTCAAATGCATACTATAAAAAGTAGGTCTGTACATGAAACATTTTTACGGAAATACATTTAAATAAATAAAACAGCTTCACACTATATCCCGCACAGAGCAGGATAGGCAAATGTAACCTAGTGTTAAGACACTCCGTTCCCAAATTCCTGCCGAATTTTGGAGGCATTGCGTGTTGAATGAATGAAAATATCAATTAAAATAAATGTTTCATTTCCTGGAGTGGGGATCGAACTTATAACCAGGCGCGTTTATAGTCACACCTTGTGTCCCTGAAAATACATTTGAGTTCATGAAATCATAGTAATAAAATACTGTAACGATCCATACCAGAACTAAAATGTGTAGGTAAATTCAAAATAATAATAATTTATAAAAAAATATTATAAATATAATTTAGAACATTTAGTTTAGTTTTTTAAAGAACTGATTCTTTAATTACGCGTTCAGTTCACAAGTAATATTAAAGTGAAGTAATATACCGTAGGTAAAATACGCAGATATAAAATATATTTATTAAAAATAATTGAATAATTATATTTAAACATTATGTATTATTATTTAAAATAAATAATAACATAATTAATATTTTAATTATTGTAAAATATCATGTTGGCTGAATAAGCTACTGTCAACGTCAAAGTCAGAGGTAGGAAAGAAAGAGAAGGGAGATGGCGGCCGCGTCTGGTGAAGAATAGTTATTCAAAATGTTTAGAGAAGTTTTAATTTATAATTAATGTATATTTAGTTACATCTTATATGTAAAAAGTATATTACTTAGTACATGTAATAGTGATATAAGTATTCGAGGCTGGTAAGATAAGTTACAAGGGCTTTCACTATTTACCATTGCTTGTTTTGGAATACTTCGTCGGTAAGTTTTTAATGGCTTATTATTAAAACAAAGAAGAGTAATATTAATGCACGTAATGCCGTCAATATCCAGAGATAATTATTATTTATTTAGTAAATGGAAATAAATACATGAATATGATTTTATGAGGTATGTAAAATTACAATTATATTAATGTACGCAGAATGCCTGCCGCCATCTTTGTTAGATGCGTGTATGGGAATTGTGAAATACAGAATAAAAAAGGTTTGGTGAATTATAATTACTTATAAATGTAGTTTCTTTATATATTAGTAAATATTTAACATGTTACTGTAAAAGGAAATATTAATATAATGTATCATTTATAATATGATATAAAACTATTATATCAAAATACATATTTACAATTTATAAATATTATATAATATGAGTCTATTTAATGCCCTACAATAAAAGTAATCTGACAAGATATTTAATTAATTATCATAAAGATATTAGACAGTAACAAAATATTAACTATTTACGATTTATACGACTGTTAGAGTTCATTGACCCTATGGTTTACTAATAACTGATATTGGAGTCACAACCGACTGCTGCTTGGCTTCGCTGATACTAATATGCTTGTCTAGGGAAATTGCTATGGCCTTTTATTGTTAAACTGCGATCGACGTGCACACATTCTACTCAGATTACTGAAACGGAATTGATTTTTATTTTGTTGTCAAGCTGTTAGGTGTGGATCCTTTCCTGAGTTGGCTACTTTACTTTTCCATACCACAGGTATGGAAGAGTAAAGTAGTATACGTAAATGTGTAAATGTATATTGATTTAAATGAAAATGTGACAACATGTGTGTGTGTGTATGCCAACACAGCACGTGCGAATGAGGAAATATGAAAACATATGTACATGTAACACCATAATGATGTTGGTTCTATTTGGCCATCATCAGCAAGTTCCGTGTGGTAAATAGGATTAGCATCTCAAGAGTCATAAGGTCCACGCAAGCGAAATTCCGGCCAAAAATAATAAATATTTTCGAAACTATAATAATATTTTTATATTTCTACTATTTTCTTATGTATTATAATAGTAACTTTAAGTTAAAAAGTTCAAAAATATGTAAAAATATTCTGTTTTGCGCCATTTGATAAATATGCAGTGAAATAAATTCAAGGAAATTTTGTAAATCAAGAGTGCTTTGTTAGTGCAGATTTACTCAACGTCTTTTACGTTTTTATTAAAACAAGATGTACCAAATGGTACTCATATGTCATTACGCGTTGCCTTATCCTGAATGGCTGTTCTATTTCGTTTTTTTTAATTATTTTTATATTCTATTCTGTTGTTCTGGCGTTCCAAATTTCTTAATTCCTACGTGTTCTAAAAGGAAGTCAAAAATGTTTGCTTCAGTTTTTATTTCTTATTCCATTTAGTTGACTGTATTTTATAGGAATTATTCGAAACAATCTTCACAGTCAGTTTTTACTGCCATATAAATATAACAACAATAGCAGTGAACTTAAACTATGAAATGATAAACTATATCATTAAATATACTTTAAGTTTTTTTTTTCAGCTTCACGCTGTATCCCGCATATAGCAGGGTAGGCAGAGGGAACCTAGTGTTAAGACACTCCGTTCCCCACTTTCCGCCAATTTCTGGAGGCATTGCGTGTTGAGTGGCGGAACTCAACGCTGCGCTTTCCCCTCGATACTAGAGCGAAGAAATGAAAATATAAATGCAAATAAATATTTCATCTCCTCGATTAAGGATCAAACCCACAACCAGTCGATTTACAGGCACTGACTGGCCTCATATGACATATAAATGAAATAAATAAATTATCAAATATAAATAGTTAATAAAAACATCGAGGCCTACATTTTTTGAAAATGGGCAGAGCAATCGGCGATGGTAGGAGAAATTCAAACCGTATTCGTGAAATTCGAGAGTAAATACAGTATTAAAACACTGAAGATGTTACATACGTACACGTACGCAAAGTAATCATTTCGATCCGAATTGCTTTTTAATAGAAGCCTTCCCCAATGTTTATCCGACCACGATGAAATAAGAGAAGATTAATGTATGAAGATTATTTTATACTACGAAAGTCTTTTTAATAATTTAATATTATAAATAAATTTTACTTTAAAATATAATAATGCTGTCGTGGCGCAATGGGGCAGTATTTAACTTTAAACACAACGATTGTAGATTTCATTCTAGTCGAGGGATAATTTTATATTTATTTTTATTTTCATTTTTCACTTTGGTAGACTATGCGCGGCGTTGAGTTCCCCATCTCAACTCACAATGTAGGAAGTTAAATTTTTGTCTATAAAATGTCTTTAGTAGTAAAATTTTAGTAACAAACTGACCTATCTTTCAGTTGCGATACGAAACTTAGGCCTTAGAGATCAAATTAAAATTTTTGGTTTCTCATTATACATATATTGGGTTATTCCTCCAAAACGAATTGAACTCACATTCCTACTAGATATCGAAAAAATAAAATAGTTATTATTATTTGTATATATATTTTTGTTTTAGAAAGACTTACATAGCTTCACGTTATTTTCAAAAATTTCCGCTTACCTGTAATAGAGAAAAACATGTTATTTTTGGTTAAGTATTGTTTTCACTTATTTTTATATAGAAGAAATAAAAGTCAGTCTTAGTTAGTAGAATAGCGTTACGCAGTTAACCTGGTGGTTGTGGATTCAATTCCTACTCGAAGAAATTACATGTTAAATATTTCATAACGAGGCAAAGCGCGGCGACGAGTCCCGCCAGCCAACACACAATTGCCTCCAGAAGTCAGGCAGAATGCGGAGAGCGGATCATTGGGAGCAGTGAGCCTAAGATAGGTTTCCAGGTTCCTTTTACTCACCCTGTTATGCGCGTCCGCGCACACTACCAGCTAAAAAAAATAATAGATATATCAAATCTTTATAAGAATGAGATCATCACTAGACAGATGACCCAAACGGTTTACAAAACTATTCACCATCACAGTATGAAGCTTGAAGAAACAAAAGAAATGTTTACAAACAGAAATCGCGGCTAATGTAATATAAAGTGGGTTGGTTAGCCTTTAGTTCACTCGGCCGTGCGTAATTGATTTTGATCCGGTCAATTTCGGTAATGCCGACATCAAGTTTAGATAACAGAGAAAATTCGTGATGAAAACCAGTGAGTATGAGTGATAAGTGTTACTTTTTTATTTGATTTTTAAATAGTGATTATAGAAAAATAGTAGTGTTGCGGCACAACGTCCAAATATTAATGCGACGGTTTTTTGCTCGATTTCCCCTCGAAGGAATCAATTATTTTCATTTTTTTGCTTTAGTAAGAAGATAGAGCGCGCTGTTAAGATCCGCCACTCTACAAGCAATGTCTCTAAAAATTGAGAAAAGATGGGGAACAGAGTGTCTTATAACTAGGTTCATCTGTGTACTCTGTTCAATATAGCGCTATAATAGAAAAATATATTTTACGTTTCCTGCTCACCAAGTCACATTGTCACACACACAGGTAAAAAGGTTTTGTAAAGAAATAAAAAGATTTACTTAACACAGATGTTTTTTGGAAAAAAGAGTTTTCGACGAATAATTTACTTAACATAGATATTTATGAAATTCCATAAGAAATATTTTTTTCTTCATTTCCTGATGTTTGGTATGTAAAGCAGGGTAGAAAGAGGAAGACTAAAGTGACCCACTTTGTTCTTCACTTAATTGGATTTCGGTAAATTGGTTGTTTTGTTGTTTAACTCAACATTGTGTTTTTACTCGAATAAATAACGTATTCGTACTCATTGCTTGTACAATCAGACAATATCTCAAGATGGCTATGATTCTATATTGCAAGTCTCTATAGTTCTAGAGATAGTTCAAAGGTGAAATATAAAAGTAATGAAATAAGATATAATATTGTTTATACTTACTCTAATAAAAATCTATATATATAAAAAGACTTGTACCTGACTGACTGAGGTAAGACGCACGCACACCCGTAACCGTTGTGCGTAGAAACGTGAAATTTGGACAGATGTTTATTTTTATAATCTGGACATCCACTAAGAAGGGATTTTGAAAAATTTTAGCCCTAAAGGGATGAAATAGGGGTTGAAAGTTTGTATGGGAAAAACACGGGACCGATTTTTATCAAACTTGAAATTCAGACTCTTAAAAATATTTCATTGAACACGTATTTCAAGGTTTTTTAGAATTCACCCCCTTAAATGTTCAAATAAAGGGTTGAAAGTTTATATGGAAAAATCTTTAAATCGCCACCGATTTTTATAAAAAATTAAATTCAGACTGTTAAAAATATTTTATTGAACACGTGTTTCGTGGTTTTGTTTAGAATTCACCCCTAAGGGTGCAAATAAGCGGGCGAAGCTGCGCGCGTCCACTAGTATACAATATAAATAATATATTTAAAAAAAATCTAGTTTGTGTTGAATAGGTAATTATAAATGTGCACTTTTTTTAATTACCATTTATAATTACCATCTATTCAACACAAAACGCCCTCTAACTTCATAACAGACAGCACAAAGCTGCGAGAGTGAAAAGTTAAATCAAATGTATTCATTCGCTTTTAGAGTTTTTATTAAAAAGTTTCAACGTTCAAGTCATGTCGTACGTACATTGTAAACTCAAACTTTTCCTTTTCCAGTCGTGTGGCATCTACTCGCCGTTGGATTACTTGTTGAAGGAAGATATGAGAATGTGAATGTTAAACAGGATTGGTGGGAGAATGCCGTTTTCTATCAAATATATCCAAGGTCTTTTATGGATAGTGATGGCGATGGAATCGGTGATATAAGTGGTAAAATATATTCAGTATTTTTTTTTTAGAACCTAACAATGTGGCATTCTGTTTTTCTTTATACGAGTATTTTAACAGCTGAACCAAATGTCACGGTTTTTTTAATATAATTACATATTCTATATATCTTTAAAAAAAAAGAGATTATTGACAGTTACAAACTATTATATACATCGTATCAATGTAAACACCATACAGCTGAACAAATTAACCGTCATGTGATCATATAATTAATATTCTATAATATCTTCTCTATATCTCAAAAAAAAATTATATATATGTTTGTTTTTTTAGGAATAACATCAAAATTAGAATACCTAAAAGACCTTGGAGTAGATGCGGCTTGGCTGTCCCCTATATTCAAGTCGCCGATGCACGATTTCGGTTATGATGTATCCGACTACTATTCTATTCAACCGGAATATGGGAATATGGAGGATTTCGAACAACTTCTCAAGAAGGCTAATGAGCTAAGTAAGGCAACTTTATTATAAAGAGCCTCATGAAGTTTTGCCCAAAGATAAACGACCAAAGTTTAAAAGTAAATGTCTTTGAAAAGGACAATATTGTGCAAATTTTATTGGTTCATTATTCCTCAAATAAATATAAATAATATTTTTTTATAGAGCAATTTATTGATACTAATATATTTTTATTATCTTAAGAGTTATTTTAATTTAAAACTCACAATTTTAATTGTAAAGTATCTATCAAAAACAAAAATATTTTCAAAATTCATTAGAAAATTCAGTATATTATAATGACCGATTCCTTATATAAAAAATATCATCTGCAGTGTATGTATGTACATCAATCATAACAATAAACATTTTAGATATGAAAATAATATTAGACTTTGTGCCAAATCATACAAGTAACGAGAGCGAATGGTTCATTAAATCATCTAATAAGGACGAATATTATAGCGACTGGTATATATGGGAGAACGGACATCTAAACTCCAAGGGGCAAAGGAGTCCTCCGAATAATTGGGTAAGAATAAGACCCAAAGAATATCATATAATTAGCGTTTGTGTTTTATAAGTAGGTATGTAAGTAAGTTACCTATAATACGTTCTACAATTCATTAATAATAAAAATATCATACAAAAAACGTAGAATAAAAGAAGACTGCTATCATTCTATGTTTCTTAAAAGAAGTAGAAAAAAACAATAAAAAAATTTTTTTGGGAATTCCTTCGAGTGATGTACATTTCATCGATATATTTCATAATTATGAGATAACGAGTTACAACCCTAGCCGTAGTTTCTTAAAACAATAATACGCCACTAACAACAAGCTATTACAGAAAGCATTTCTCATCACAGTAAAAAAACCATCAAAAGAGCACAGTACAATATCTTTTTATTACGCTACATTTATAAATGATAGTACACTCGTATTGTCGACTCCAACATCCTTATGTAATTATGTAGATGCATTCAGCCCTTGCGGAAATGATGGAAGGCTCATAAGGAAACTGATCTCTTTTCGTATTAATGTTTTGTATGTATAAATTTCTTTAGCTATATGTATAACTAACCAATGGCTCGGCATTCGGTTTTCGGCTCAATTTAGGTAAGTTTCAGTCAGAAATTTATCTAAATTAAGCCGAAATTTGCATGTATACTGAAAGTCGTATAGCTTCCAAGGGAAGTAAGTATAGGAGAGTACTAAAATAATTTTTCCAAAATTTGAAATGGAGTTGGTTTGGAAAAATGTTTAAATTTTGAGTAAAGTAAAGAGTATATTATTTAGGCTTCATTTTAAAACATTTGAGCAAAATGTTGAAGAAAATTACAATCGTTTCCTTTCCAGATAAGTGTTTTCAGAAAAAGCGCATGGCATTACAAGGCGTCTCGTGATCAATACTATTTGCATCAGTTCGGTAGCGCTCAGCCCGATTTGAATTACAGAAATCCAGTTGTGGTCGACGAAATGAAAGTAAGTAATTTTTTATAGCACAAAAGCTGAATAGTTTAGAAATGCTATTCGAGGTAACCTTGATCTTTTAAGGGTGATTGTACTTATTTTTAGGGTTCTGTACCTTTAAGGGAAAAAATAACCCTTATAAGATCACTTTGTTGTCAATTTGTTTGTCTGTCAAGAGTCTTTATCTCAGAAACGCTTGGAGATATGGAGTTGAAATTCAAACCATATATTCAGATCTATGGCCCCATAATTTCCTGAAAAAAATACTACATTTACTTAAAGAAAAGATATGGCCATTTATATCGCAAAGAACGCGTATTTCAACATTTTAATGGGAAAAATTAATAGGATATTTCCGGTTGACCTAGAATGATGAAATTTGGCAGCTAGCATCTACAGGTAGTACTTATTTAGGTCTGAAAACTATTCATTTGTAGTTAAATTCTAAAAAATAATAGATTTAAAAGGGGGGCAAAATTTAGTATGAGCCGCTAGTTCAAGTGAAGTATCAGATAAAAGGGCTCTGGCTAAGCTAGGCTTGTATTTCAGAAAATAGCTTGAGACTGCCAATTTTTGTACGAAATCCTTGGTGGGCGAACCCGACTCACGACTAGCTAACTTCGTTTTTAACTATCATTATTATTAAACATTGTAAATTACAATATGTTTTTTAACATCAAAAATTAAATATTCTCTCTAAAAATTGCGCCATTACAGGCACTTTAGAATTAAATTATATAAAAAAATCAGTAGTGTTATGACATTACATTTTGCATTTTGAGTGGCGGCACTCAACGCCGCTTTTATATATATAAATACAATACGATATTTATACAAAAAAAATAAGTATGAATTAAAAACATATACAACTAATAAAGGTTAATGACCCTGACAATAACATAAAAAGTTTTTAAAAATCTTTAATTTTGAGCACCATAAGAAAATTTTACATAAATCTGTGACGAATTTATAGAAATCAGTCTGTACAATTGCTTCATGGAAATTATAACATTATTGTACCAAAATATTTATTGTTGGGAGCTCCAATTCGGGTCAATGTTTGAAAATATTTTTTAATGCTAATGATACTCTAAGGTCATTTAGGTATTTTAAGTATAAAATATAACATTATTAATATACACTTTACGTAGAACTTATGTATACATAATTATATTGTCTTTAATGCATTTTTGAATGAATGACAATACACAAACAATTGAAAATTTCTACTCGCTTTACCTGAAACAAAAACATTCTTTCTTCTTAACACTCTTTCTTTTAATTAAGTTAATTATACAGCTGGTATAATTAATTTAACGTTAACCTGCCTTTTCAGAACATTCTAAAATATTGGCTGGAAAAAGGAGTAGCAGGTTTAAGGCTTAATGCTGTAAATTATATATTCGAAGTTGACAAAGATCTATATGGAGGAAGATATCCAGATGAACCAAAAACAGGGAAACCAGGGTTTGGACCAGATGATTACGATTATTTAGACCATATTTATACTAAGGACAAAGAAGAAACTTATGAATTGATGTCACAATTCCGAGATGTTTTTGATGCCATTAGCGTTCGGGATAATTTACCGAGGTAAATAAATGTTGATGACGTTTTGTTTAATATATACATATGTAGGTCTTCTTCTTTTTTTAGCCTCAATCATATACGAGGGTTATTAAAAGGAACCTGGGGATAAGGCACTCCGTTCTTTCTTTTCCGTCCAATTTTCAAGACTTTACGTTTTGAGTTTCGGGACTTGATTTATTTAATTGATTAGAATGGATATTAGACTTGATGAGATTATCACAGCGGAAAAGGAAAATAATTCTTTCGCCCGGTAAAATCGGTAAACGTCACTTTTATAATGTACCCCTTTCGTATTTTAAAGCCTGTACCAATAGATAGATAATGTCAAAAGTTTCTGACATTTTTCAAAAGATTCAATACTTAGAGCACGACGTTTCTAAAACGAGTAATAATTTAAAAACAGAATAGAGTGATGCATCATTAGTCTCTCAAATTTCTATAATTTTTTAATAGCAAAAAATTTGCGGCAGCGTACCTTTTAAAAAGACAAAATTTTCAAGTTCATAATACTTACATGTGAACAAAATTTACTTTTTATCTAACACGGGAAATAAATTATTTTGTAGTCTCATTTGATAACCTTGTTCTAGATAAGAGCTGTTAAATGTTATGGAAAGTAATAAGATCTTTTTACGCTCAGATACTTTCTGTATGTAATGTCTGTCATATAATTAGTTACAAAATGGACCAAAATTACGAAAAAAAAATATTTTTTTGTTTTAGATTTTGCTCACTTGGTGACGTGGCACAATTACGTTAATTCTATTTGAATTCTTCAAATTAAATCTTCTTTAGGTTATGCGAGATTCATTCTTATTTTTTTAAAACAGATAAACTAAGTTATTTATCGTCGATTCAATTAATACTTAGATACATGTGTTTATGTGGTAAAAAAGTTTCAAACGACTCTTTGCTGACAAGAAAATAAAATATATTTAACTATGTAACTTAAAAAAAAACAGAAGTCCAACTTAAAAAAAAAAGAATAACTGCCAACATATTCCAAAAAGCATATAACAATAAATGACAAAGCTTAGGTTCCGGTTAGGTATACTGAGCGTTCAATATAAAAAATTTAACTACATTTTTATTTCCTACCGCTGATGGAAGCTATTACAAAATTAATGACCGGCTTTACAGTAAAACGGCATTCTGTTGAACCGAGTGGCTTTAAGCTTGTTACTGTCTAAGATAATAACTGGGAACACGTAAATACACAGTGACTGTAAAACTTATGGAGCTGGTAGGTCAGAGGTCAATGGTATATTTTTATAATAATTAAGGCGGAAAGTGGAGAACGGAGTGTCTTGAAGAGATTAATTGTTTTTTATTTGTTAAAAGCTTAATATTTATCTCAAGGCCAAAAGGCCTTTAAAGAATAGGCATAGTGTGTTTTTCTATGCTTTTCAAAACAATTTTTTAATTGATTTAACTGCCGCGATTTGTAGGGGCTACTTTATAATAAAACTATTGATTTTATATTGCATAAGCCTTTATGAGTTATACTCGTGCTTAATAAAGAAATGCAATGTACAGGCACATTCAGAACTGCAATACATACTTTCAGCATAGCACTAGGATATACCTTTCATTTCATAAATTCCTTTACTCGCTTAACTTTCGGCAATGAAAGGATAAGAAAAGATTTCTTCCTAAGTTACATCAGGGGGTTAATATTTTTTTTATTTCGTAGTAGGTAGGTAGAAAGGCCTAGCGGCGAACTATCAGAGTTATAGTTTTAGTTTCAATCATTTCAAAATCATGATATTTCAATTTTTTTTTATTTTCCCACTCTCGTAAGACAGCGCGGCATTGAGAGAAGATCAATTCGATGAGAAAAAAATGTGTTTTAACTTTAGGCTGGTCTCAATATTAGTTTGCTATTTATTTTTGTTTTCTGTTCCCCAATTTTCCCCGAATTCTAGAAGCATTACGTGTTGCGTGGCGGAACTCAACGTCGCATAAATTTAAATAAATATTTTATTTATTCGAGTGGAGATCAAACCTATAACCAGTCGCGCTTATTAATATTAATACCTATAATTTTTTTTATAACAATCTATTTAACTATTTTTCAGGATAATGATGACGGAAGCCTACACGAGTATAAAAAATGCAGTACGATATTACGGTGTAGACACTCACCCCGGCGCTCACATACCTATTAATTTTGTCCTCATAAAGAACTTGAACAAGGAGTCGGATGCTAGAGATATCAAATATGCTGTGGATCGGTGGCTGACCTACAAACCGCTCTCGAAGGCTGCTAATTGGATGGTGATTGGTTTTGAGATTAGTTTGTTTAGTAATTATATTTAAGAATATATTATATTACAATTTTAATAATATATTTTGTTTACGGCGTTGCGGCGTTGAGTCCCGCCACTCAATGCCTTAGGGGAACGGAGTGTCTTAACACTAGATTCCCTCTGCCTACCCTGCTATGTGCGGGATACTTGAAGGTGATTTTTTTTGTGTGTTTAGCACCGGAACTTAACACCGTGCTTTGCTTGGTTACTAGAGCAAAGAAATGAATATATTAAATATTCCATGCCCTGAGTGCGAATTGAACATTTATTTCATTACTTTACATTCTTAAACATATTTAATTATTTTAAAAGGTGAATTTAGCGAATAAAAATAACAAAAATAAAAGTAACATTGCTTACCATCATAGAATGTAAACATGTATGTACATATAAAATTTTCATAGAAAATGTTAATCTTAGAAACTAATTACTAATGTATGCATTTGTAGCGTGTCTAAGGAGCGTTACGATCTACTGCACGCTATAGTTGCGGGTTCAACTTCTACGCTAGGAAATATTTTTATTGAATAAGAAGTTAATTTCTGTTTTATACAAAAAAATACAACTTTCTAAAGTAATTCCCTTCGATTCCCTCTATTTACCCTGCTTACATAAAACAATGTGATGTTTGTCATTACCAATACTCACATATTTACGAAGAAAAATTTTAAAATAAAAATATTCAATATATTTTTTGTGCCAAATAAAAAATATACATTTATATCCCTATATTTTCAGACCGGAAACCATGACAGGAGTCGTGTAGCGTCTCGCTTCAGACCAGAATTGGTAGACGCTTTCAACATGCTTGTTTTACTACTACCCGGTATTGCTTTCACTTATATGGTAAGTCATAGTTTCATTTTTAAAGCTTCACGTTTTATTCCGCATGGAGTAGGTAGCTGTTTAAGAGAAACTCACAAATTTAATCGATTGAGTAAATTTTCTTGAAATTTGAACTTAGCGGGATTCAAATCATCACCTCTTGGGGGAACCCTCTAAGCGCTTGATTCTAGGAAATTAAGCTTTACGTCCTTTCTACCTACGTCGAAATTGTACGCTACTTATAAGTCTCTTTTAGCCATACTAACTAGGGGGTGGCTAAACATTGACATTTACGCAAATAATATTTTTGCTTAATATCAAAATTACTATACTAATATATTATAAAAAAATCTATTAAATATACTCTAATAATATATTTATTTTAATTAAATTATAAAAGGGTGAGGAAATAGGTATGGTAAACGGCTTCGTGCCTTGGGTAGAGACGAAGGACCCTTTAGCGTGCAACACCGACGACCCCATCAATTTCATAGAGGTTTCCCGTGACCCCGTCAGAACACCCTTCCAGTGGAATAATGCGAAGAATGCAGGTAAGTTTTCTAATTTTAGTCTTCAATTAAATATATTTAATAAATATATATATTTATAAGAAATTGTAACTTAATATCGCTTTAGTTGTAAGGTCTTTAATTATAATATTATGTTTAAAAATATTTAATATAAAGTTAATATTTAGCTATCGCGGTCGCGATGCAGCTGCACGATGCCTGACTGTAAACAATAGTTGTGGGTTCATTTTAAACTGGAAGAAATGAATTATTTTCATTTACCGGTTCTGATAAAAAGACAAAACGCGGCGTTGAGTTTCACTATTCAATATCTCTAAAATGTAATTGTTTATGCATTTGGTAATTCCTAATTACGAAATTTGGAAAAAAGAACAGAATTTTTCCTCAATCACTGGAATAGAGGATAGTTTTATTTTTAGTTTCACGTTGTATTCTGTATATTTCTACATTGTTAGAGAACCAAATTAAGGAAATTAACGGAATTCATTGTAAAGCTATATCTAAAGTTTTCCTTGTAATTATTTAAGGCATTTCGTTCAAAAAAAATGTTTTGCTAATTTTGTGCAAAAAAACAGAATCTAAAGTCATGTTTAATCCATCCAATAAACGACACCTAGTTCTAATATATTACAGGATTTTCAAAAGCTACCAAAACTTGGTTGCCCATAGCTGAAGGCTATGAACATATAAACGTAGCTAAGCAGAAAGCAGCAGTACGGTCCCACCTCCAAGTGTATAGAAGTTTGACATCAATTCGTATGCGACCGGCGTTCAGGCTTGGACGCTACGAGTCATTGGCGTTGAACAGTAAAGTCTTTGCTTTTAAGAGGTATTTTACTTTTATATTCTTATATTTATGTTAATTTAGATGGTTTTAATTTTGATGCGATTTTCCCTAGTGTACAGATATATGGAAAATCTCGTTTTCCTTCGGTCAATTAGTAATTTCCTGAAATCCTTTCATACTGCTCCTCCTACGCTCCCTAACCTATTTAATATAGCAAAATGTTACAAATGTTATCCGTAAGTCACTTGGTAACGGAAGAGTTTTATATACATTTAAAATAATGAATATAATAAAATATATAATTTTCTCCATTTATCGGTCAAAATATGTTACTTATACACATATTAAATATCCTTAATAGTAAAACATTAGTTATTCAACATTTATAATATTAAATTTGTATGCAAACAAAAATTACTCAAAAAAAATTGCCTAAAATTTTTATTATAATTATTAATATAAATAATTTCATAAGAATTGTAAATTTGTATTTTTAAATTGATTCAAGACACGTTATCTAACTTCATAAAATGTTCAAAGTTCCAAACTTAATAGAATCCATTTGAATAATAATTAAAAAACACAAGAACTTTTATTTTTTTTGTTATTATATATACATACTCTCAAATTTGGCCGTTCTGGTGTAGGCTCGATTCGCAATGGAATAATTTTTTTTTTCCTCTAATAACATTTAATTCCATCCGCTTATCCTGCTTAAAGCGTGAAGCTAAAGTATAATAATTAAAAAGTCACGAGCATAAAAAAATAACATACGAGCATGCGGATATCAGGTTAGTCAGGACGAAGTGTATGAAAAAATGTAGGAACTCAACGCCTTGCTTTGTCTATTTTAACTATTTCATATAGTAACAACAACAACAACTACATAAATAAAATTATTTCTACAGGTGGTACAATGACGACGCGTATATAGTCGTGATGAACGTCGGCAAAACTTATCAGATAGTTGATTTGACCGCTTTCGATTTGATATTCGGACATTTGGAAGTTGAGATCAGTAGCGTAGTCTCGTCAAGGAGCTATGGGTATGATTTTTTTATGTATTCTGCATTCTTAACTTTCTTGTCGGTGGCTATAAATCACATCACTTTTCTAGCTTAACTAAACATCATTATAAAATTAATTGAGCTAGGGCATAATCATTTGACTGTAAACGCAACAGATTGCGGGTTCGATTCCCACTCGATAAAAAAAAATATTAATATTTTCGTTTCTTTGCTTTGGTAACGAGGTAAAGCGCGGCGATTTCTGCCACTCAATACGCAATGCCTCCAATATTTGGCACAAATAAAGAGCAGAACGGAAGCGCCTTAATAGGATCGGTGTGTCTTAGCACTAACTTCCCCGGTTTCCCCTGCCTACCATGCTTTGTGCGGGGCCTGAACCTACAAAAAACTAAAAAAAATCAAATCAGCTTCAGCTGTATTCCGAACACAGCAGGGTAGACAGAAGGAACCTAGAGTTAAGACACTCCGTTCCCCACCTACTACCAAATTTTGAAGTGAATTGCATGTTGAGTGGCGGAACTCTACGCCGCGCTTTGCCTCGACACCGGAGCGAAGAAATGAAAATATAAATTTAAATAAAAAAAATATATCCTCGAGTGGGGATCGAACCCACAACCAGTGGTTTTTACAGTCGCAATTCGTGCCCCTGCGCCACGACTGGCGTCACCAAATTAATTTAAGTGTATTTAGTCCCGATTGAGATTAACATTTTAATGTATTGAATTAAAGAGGAACAAAACCTTTTTATTTATTTATGAGAGAAAACTTTGTGAAGATGTATGGGTTCGAGACCCAGGTAAGAGATTAGTTTATATTTTCATAATTATGTAAAGTAATTTCGTAATTTAAATGAATTATAAAATGAATGAAGTAAATTCTTCCAGTAACATTTGGCAATGTATAAATCAAATCAGCTTCACGCTGTATCCGCACACAGCAGGGTAGGCAGAGGGAACCTAGTGTTAAGACACTCCGTTCCCCACATTCTGCCGAATTCTGGAGGCATTGCGTTTTGAATGGCAGAACTCAACGCCGTGCTTAACCTCGACACCAGGGCGAAGAAATGGGAATATAAATTTAAGTAAATATTTAATCTCCTCAAGTGAAGATCGAACCCAGAACCAGTCGGTTTTACAGTCACATTTCGTGCCGCTGCGCCACTACTGGCCTCTATAAACGGGGGGCAATGTATCTATATTATTGATAAAAACATTTCAGAGACAATGTTCAGGCGACTCACTTAGACTTGGCTGCAGATGAGGCACTGGTGCTAAGAATGCAGGTGTAAAGATTTACCAGCTTCAAAGTCTTAAAATAAAATCTGCTATTATTTAATGGGACCTTTCATTTATCTTTCAACCTCTTAGGCTCAATAATAAGCTGCTTAAAGAATAAAATCTTTATTTATTGTTTTAAAATCTTTATTTACTGTTTTAAAATCTTTATTTATTGGGTAGACAAACGGAACCTAGTATTGGGAAACTTTGTTCTCTATTTCCGACAAATTCTGGAGCTAGTGCCTGTTGAGTGGTAGAACCCAACTCCGCACCTTGCCTCATCACCAGAGCGAAGAAATTAAAATATTAAAAATTCAATTTTCTCGAGAGGAAATCGAACCCACAACCTATCGCGTTTACAATCACACGCTTGCACCCCTGCGCCACGACAGGCCTCTAAATACGAACATTTTAACATTTATTTGAACGAAACATACTTATATAAGTATGTACATAATTAATAAGCAAAAAAATAACTAAGTAAAAATGTCGCAAAAGTTGAACGCGGTACATTATATTAAATAGTTTTCAACTCCTGCTAATGACAGAGACTAACTTTGCAAAAGCAAACTGACAGGAATATACTTTGCCACATAAAATATAGCTTATGTTTATGACTTGTAAGCTTTTCAATGATGACAAAATTTAAACTATTTCTATATAAAATGAATTTCTCACATATTTTTTTTTTGTTGATAGATAAAATGTAATGGCTAAATGAGAGACTTGAGTCTAGGGCAAATTCGTAGATAATCAATTTTGCTGTGTCACAATTTTTTTTTTATTATTTTCTCATGTCTTATAAATAGAAAATGATTTCTTGTGCAATTTCAAACAAATTGTTTGAGTGTATACAACATAAACGTAACAACGTAACACAGCCTGTAAGCCTGTAAGGTATAGACAGAAAAAATAAGTAATAGATAAAAATATCAGGGTAGGCAGAGGGAACCTAGTGTTAAGACACTCCGTTCCCCACTTTCTGCCGAATTCTGGAGGCATTACGTGTTGAGTGGCAGAACTCAACGCCGCGCTTAACCTCGATACCAGGGCGAAGAAATGGAAATTTAAATTTAAGTAATTATTTCATCTCCTCGAGT
The DNA here is from genome assembly GCA_021202915.1 of Heliconius himera. Classification (NCBI taxonomy): domain Eukaryota; kingdom Metazoa; phylum Arthropoda; class Insecta; order Lepidoptera; family Nymphalidae; genus Heliconius; species Heliconius himera. The sequence continues at coordinate 27,460 of JAJHJA010000088.1, forward strand.
GGGGATCGAACCCACAACCAGTCGGTTTTACAGTCACACCTCGTGCCGCTGCGCCACGACTGGCCTCAAATGTGAAACTGGAAAATGTGTAATTGCACCATTGGCTTGTCGCTGATGTTGTTTTTTATTTTCTGCTTTTGCACACCATGTATCTAGTTTTACTAGTTGCCCTAACCATAACTTAAGCCATGGGCGACATCTATCGACCGAAACCCAAGGTCTTTTTACGTTTTAATAACCTAAAAGAAATATACCTATAAGAAAAAAACAGACAAGACAATACCTTCATAAAAAAAACTAATTTATTACATTCTACAGCTTTTATTTTAACTCATTTACGTCATAAACACAAAAAATAGTAAAAAAAATGTCTTCAAACAATCTCAAATTATGTGTTTTTCTAAAAAACCCGCAAATACGATTAAAAAGTGGACGGAGGACGCTGAAACGAAGCAGAAAATCTATTATTCTTCTATTATAATCAAAGTTAACAACAATGAAACTAAGCCACTGAATTGATTTTCCTTCCTTAGGAGCAGAAGAAATATCAATCTGTTTTCTGCCATTGTTACGTTCACAATGGTCGTTCCTTTAAGATTATTTTAGTTTTCATTTAATTAAGATGATATATTGTTTTAACATCAATGCTTATTTAACTTCTAAATATGCTCGATCTCTCTCTCTCTCTCTCTCTCGATCTCTGTTCCTCATTTTCCGAGGAATATTCGAAGCATGGCCAGTTTTTGCCTTGGTACCAAATCGAACAAATGAAAATATTAATAAATATTAATTTAGTCTTATTAATAATTTAGCTTGGGTAGTGAAGTTTATGCTGTTTGTTGTAATTATTAAAAAAAAAACTTTTTTTTGGAAAAAAATATATTACATGTAAGTATTTATACAATTACAATGTTTACATTTCAAAATTCTGCAAGTGTCATTTAGATTAAGTATTACGTTGGTCTTCAAGCAGTTTGTTTTTATTCTACCCGGATCGACAACAACACATTCATATAAAAAAAAATTGTTTGTTCAAATATATCGACAAGGTATCAGCGTAATGGATTTACAATTTTGAATTTCAGCCTATTTCAAGTATACACCTATAAAAAATATTAATTAAAAGCGTAAAAAGTTACTTTATATTTATTATAAATAAAAATAAATATTAGCTATAAAGAGATCTTTTTAACTAATCGTGGCGTCTTTAACCTGAGAGCAAAGTCAATAAACAAAAACAGGTAAAAGAGGAATACTGCTGAAATACGTGTAAATAACAAGTAAATCGAGTTATTTATACTAGTACACTTTAAACAGTAAACACTAGAGACTGTATTGATCCACTCGAGATAACTCGAGAATAAGATAAGTGTTAGATTAAGAAAGTCATCACTCACCAGCAAACTTTTATCGGTTCTTCGCTTACATAAATGTTGTTTGTCTAAATTTCTTAAATAATAAATAATTACTGAATATTTACATTGTGTTATTTAAAATTAACTCTAAGATAAGAAAAGGTTTTTTCTATAAAAATTAAATGGTTGATTGTAAATACGATGGTTGTGGGTTCGATTCTGGGGGAATGAATTTAAGACAAAGTGCAGCGTTAAGTTAAAGCACTCAAAATACATTTTTCCAAATTGCGGGGGATAGCAGAGAAGGGATTATGTTTACACTGGATTCTTTCTACCCCTACTAGATATATGCGAGTTTGAACATAATGCGAGTTTAAACATAAAAAATATATGCAAATGAATATTCATTTATTTCTCTTATAAATAAAAATAAATCAGTAGACAGGTAGAGGGAACCTAGTGTTAAGACAATTCGTTCCCCACTTTCTGTCGAATTCTGCGTGTTGAGTGGCGAAACACAATCCCCACTCGAGGAAATTAAAATTTATTATTAAATATTAATTTAAAAATACATTTTAAATATTTTTTTCATTTCCTCGAGTGGGGATCGAACCTGCAACCAGTCGCTTTGCAATCACACTTTGCGCTCCTGCGCCACGACAGGCCTCCATTTTTCTCTTATAGATTTTCGCAATGCAATAATTGTCAATAATTTTGTGTATATAAATAACAATACGAGAGCTATATAATGTTATATACCTGATTTAAAACACTATGAAAACAAAAAGTGAAACCATTGTTCTTATAAACCGCAAGTTCTCGCAATTACTAAAGAAAACTAGTTCACTAGGATAAAGATATTGCATTTTTTGCGTACCGTTTGTTTCGTATCTACAACGATTTGTTTAATAAATACAATCCCATTTTATTTTATATTTTAAAAATCCTAATAATATCCTAATATAATGATTTTAATTAGGAAAAATTGTAACAATATCTTAATATAAAAATTTTCGATTATTTTTTTTTCTTTGAACATAATATGCATCATTAAAGATACACAATAATAAAGGCTGTAGAAAACACTGAAGAAGTAACTCCTTTGAATCACGTGAAAAAATAGAAATCTTACAATATACGCCCGTACTTTGATGTAAAAACATTTTCCGAAGAGATTTAAATTCTCTAACAATTCGAAACAGCTGCTAAAAGATTATCATATATCATCATAAATTAGCATAGGAACAAAAAAAATATTAAAATAAAGTAAAAGTTATAAATTACGTAAATGTATTACTTATACATAGTATTGTATTATAATTTTTTATAGCTTCAAGCAGTATTTCGCACATAACAGGGTAGGTAGAAGGAACCTGGTAGCCTAGTATCAAAAACACTCCGTTCCCATTAAGACATATCTGTTTCCCACTTTGCACTGATTCTGGAGGCATACCGTGTTAAGTAGCAGAACTCAACGCTGCACTTTCTTCACTTCGTTGCCACATCGAGGAAATGAAAATCTTAAATATTTAATTACCTCCACTGAAAGTTGAACCCACAGGCGTTTACAAGCTTTAGTTACACGCTTCTTTCTAACCCTGCGCCAGGATCGAACTCAAAAAAAATTGTAAAAATAACAAGAACTTTACTTTGACTTTTAACTTGCTTTCTATCTATGTCTGTCTATACCAAGCGCTCTGATCATCTAAACTAAAATTTTATCAAATTTTACAGATAGATATTTCTAATACAGTTAGAACTAATAGTTGTTATCTGATTTTCTTATTTACCTGTAAATCTAAGAAATTGTGAAGCACGTTGAATGCTTGACGTACTATCTAGAAACATAGATTGATAAGAAACTCTTTAAAACGCGGCCCCGATCCGAATATATAACTTTGATTTAGTAGACGCGAAGTTGGCAAAATGAAGGCGGTACTATTACTGCCGTTTTTGGCTATATTCTGTTCCGGTACTGTCATTAGAGAAAAGGGAGAAAGAGATTTGGAGTGGTGGGAAACAACTATAGTTTATCAGATCTATCCTAGATCATTTGTCGATAGCGATGGCGATGGGATTGGTGATCTTAAAGGTATTTTTTTATTGAGTTGATTTGAACACTTTCCTAGATTTATTATCAATTTGAGCATCGTTAAAATATTTTGTACAAGAAATAAAATAGTGGTCAGCTTTTTGGAGTTGACTGCCAAAGATATTTTTTGCAAAATTATGTGTTAAAAATTAAGCCTAAAAAATCTTTGGTACATTTGTAACATTGACGAAAGATTCGTATTATATTCATCATTCAACCTGAAACATTGTAAAAATACTCTAAAAATGATGTGTGAAAATTGAAATCATAAAATGGAAAAATTACAAATAACGAGTGAAGTTTTATATAAAAATAGAAACTTTGTACCAGGTATAACTTCAAAGTTGGAATATATCAAAGAGATTGGTGCCGGCGCTATATGGCTGTCCCCTATATTCCAATCTCCCATGTACGATTTTGGTTATGATATTGCGGATTTTTACGCTATTCACGACGAATATGGAACAATGGAGGATTTTGACGAGCTTCTTGCCAAAGCTAACGATCTAGGTAAACTCAGTATAGTTTTTTTGATTTTTAACGTAGAGTTAAGCTAACAATTAATGACTTATTTCATTTGAAACAAATTAATATGTATTTATTATTATTATTTTTTTATTATGAGGCCGGTCGTGGCGCAGCGGCACGAGGTGTGACTGCAAAACCGACTGGTTGTGGGTTCGATCCCCACTCGAGGAGATGAAATATTTACTTAAATTTATATTTCCATTTCTTCGCTCTGGTGTCGAGCTCAACACGCAATGCCTCCAGAATTCGGCAGAAAGAGGGGAACGGAGTGTCTTAACACTAGGTTTCCTCTGCCTACCCTGCTGTGTGCGGGATATAGCGTAAAGCTAATTTAATTTAATTTAATTTATTATTATTAATAATAAGTTATTCTTATACTACCATTTATTTTTTTAAACTTTGATTCTTACTATAAACGTTGAATTAAACATAAAATATACTTTCTCAGATATTTTCTAGAATTCACTTAAATAAAGTAGCACTTAAATAAAGCAGCTTCTATATAAAAGTCCCTACATTTGCGTGTAAAACGAGGAGACAGGTATAATCTGGGTTTATAATACAGTAATGGAAAACTCAAAGGTTGGACAGCGACATCCATTAGGATTTACAAATTGTAATCTTACTAATTTTCCCAAATTATCTCCGAATACAGGCAGTTCATTAAAAATGTATTTAATTAACAAATTTGTTCATTGTTTTTGTTTAATTGAGAACGCGTTTATGCATTATATCTAAAATATATTTTGTGTCTTGTCAGTCCAGTAGTAATTTTCAAACTTAATGACATTTCTTCCTTCGTATTTCGTTATTGATTTTTTTTAAATTTGTGTGTTTTTAAAAGCTTTTATTACAACATTCAATATACATTACTTCTATTTAAAATTATTATAAAATTTGATATCGTTGAAGTGTATTGATTAATATTTATCTTTCCAGATATCAAAGTTGTATTAGATCTTGTACCTAATCATACATCAAATGAGAGTGTTTGGTTTCAAGAAGCTCTGAATGGCAACAAAAAATATATAGACTATTTCGTATGGGAAGACGGTGTTATAGATGAGAATGGTAACAGACAGCCACCAAATAACTGGGTAACAACTGATTTTTAAGTCTTTATTTACTTTGTTATAGTTATTAAGGCTTGATGACTGCATTCTGGCACAGCTTGGATCTGTTTTCTTGAGTGCGACAGTTTGGGGACTAATCTCACGGTATATTTTCTCGCCTTGTGTGACAACCTGACAATAGATACACAATGACTCCAAATAACAGAAAACGTGGTACACGATGATTATTTTATCTTGAAATTCTCTATAGCTTTTTCGCAAAATACGGCAGGCACGTATAGAGGAAATAAGGACACCTTATACATTATTATCGCAGCAGTTTCGTTACTATGGCATATTTCAAGGTTTTAGTTTAACTGAGATGATTTATCTACAGATAACAATCTTGTTTTATATATACAAAATAATCTTAATATATAAAACATATTTTGTATGTTTAAATAAATTCGAATTCAGATACAAAAAATCTTTATATGAATGTAAATAAATCGTTAATATAGCAAAAATATCTTTACAAGCCATTTTTGTAGATTTCTATACTTTTGTGAGGATAAATTAAAAATAAAATGAATATCGATGTTACATGTTCGTCATTATATTAAAAAGTAATTTTTACAGCGAAGCCATTTTCGAGGTAGCGCTTGGGAGTACAGAGAGGAAGTTGGTAAATACTATCTGCATCAATTTGTTGTCGGTCAGCCTGATTTAAACTATCGCAATCCCGACGTTGTTGATGAAATGAAAGTTAGTATTATTATTATTAATGACTATATATTAAGAAATGATTTGCCTGGGGAGTGTGTCATGTTCACTACTGTACATAATGCTTTTAAGAAATGAATGTACAATTTACAATGTAATATAAATTGTATAATATTAAATTAAGAACAGTCTTGCAGCCCCAAGTACACTATAATTATTTTGGTTTCTTTAGAATTTACCGAAAATGTGTAGAAATATTCACACAAATTCAAAATAAAAAACCGTTACAATAATTACATTTTAACAAAGTATATGAGGAGGTCTTGGCGCAGAGCCACATACATGTGCGACGGTTGTGGGTACGATTCCTACTCGATATTATTTTTTATTAATATTTTCATTTCCTCGGCGAAAAGCGGAGAACGGAGTCAAAGAAAAAGAAGAATCAAATCAACAGGACCGGCATAGGAAATCTTAACTAGGTTTCCTATGCCGGTCCTGTTGATTTGATTTAACGAAATATCATCTTTAATTGGCATAATTTTAATCGCAGGACATAATACGATTTTGGCTTGGCAAAGGCGTGGCCGGATTTAGGGTTGATGCTGTCAACTGTTTGTTTGAAGTAGACAAAATGGTTTTTGGCGGCGAATATCCTGACGAGCCGTTCTCTGGAAGAACTGATGTGGATGTTGAGTCACATGATTACTACGCTCATATATACACTAAAGATCAAAACGAAACTTACTATATGGTTTATGAATGGAGAGACGTATTTGATGAATATGCAGCAAAAGATGGTTTATCCAGAGTAATGATGACAGAAGTATACGCGTCGATACAGGATGTTGTAAAGTATTTCGGACAAGGTGGGAGAAAGGGTGCTCAAATGCCATTCAATTTTGATTTAATTACGGATGTGGACGCGTCGTCTAGTGCAGCTGATATAAAGAGAGCTGTTGATAAATTTTTAACGTATAAACCTGTAGACAAAGATTCTAATTGGGTGGTAAGTTACTTTTAATTTTCTTATTTTTTTATTTAAAATTTATTTAATATATTTAAAAAATATTTTTATATTAAGATCATTACCTTAAAACAGGAAAATATTGTAATGTTCATACAAATATTCAGGATAATATTCAGGATAAAAAAAGAGAGAGAGCCTCCGTAATAGGAACTTATATATTAGGTTACAAATGATTAGATAATATATAAAACGTTTGTCAGTAAAATATATAGAAAGAGTATATTATTATTAATAACTGTATAATTTTAATTTTCTAGGTTGGTAATCACGATAATAGTAGAATGGCCACACGGTACGGACCTTCGCTAGTGGACGGCATTAATATGATTGTTTTATTATTACCTGGCGTTGGAGTTACGTATATGGTAGGATCATAAAACTTTTTACTTAATTAAATTTGATTGTATAAATAGAAATGCATTATGAAACTGTTAAGTTAATTTATTACTGGATGATTTCCAAGAAGCGCGGGTTCAAGTCCCAGTACGTGAAATATTTCTTTAATTTTTGTCTCGTTTAGGGTGAGGAGTTAGGAATGGTCGATGGATATGTAAGCTGGGAGGATACTGTGGATCCATCAGGGTGTAACACAAACGATCCTATTAATTATGCTAAGTCATCAAGAGATCCTGAACGTACTCCTTTCCAATGGAATTCGGATAAAAATTCAGGTAATATATTGAAAATAATGCAAAATATATAACGTATTATTAATATGAAATACCGTATCGTTGTAATAACAGTTGCCTTATAAATTATTAAATTTTAGTATTACATTTGATTTTACACGTTTCATTGAACATGTTTATATGAATTATATATTTATGAAATATTTGTAATCTCATCCGTACATGGGGAAATTACTACTGTATGGACAAAGTGCTATGAATTCATTAAAGACATTCTTTATTCACACAACTAAGCAATGGAACTCAGTCCTAGTAGTATTTCCTAAGTCATACAATTTTGGGACCTTCAAACCTAGAGGTTTTTCTGAATAAATTGGGATCGGCCACATGCTTTGCACAGCGAGTGAAACTGAGCGAAGCAATGTTGCGCAAAATTTTGTGAAATTTTTGCGAAAATTTAGCAAAATTACTGTTTTGTCCGTACGTGCTGAGCTAGGTTAGTCAATGTTCAATCTATGCGCGTGAATTTCAAAACGTTCCACAACTTAACTCTATGGGACACATTTTGACCATTTACTCAAGAACTACAATTACAATTATCACCACCACAACTATTTCGTTGGGATCACCATGTCGTCCTCAACATTGCTGCAAAATTTCAAAGCTATAGGTTTAACAGCCTAGGAGTAGCGTTACAAAAAAAAAAGCATTACAACGAAACACATTTTTGCTGGGTAAGAGCTTCGCTAAACTCATCTCAATCTAAATAAATTAATAATTCGAATATAAGTGATAATATAGAAAATTTCAGTGAAATTTGTAGTAAACATTGCATTTTCATTTAACTAGCTCATGTCAACAAATTTTGATGCCATGTGTTTGTTTTTAGTAAAACACTTCAGCAATTATCATACTTAGTCATCCGTAAAAAATAAACTTGGCTATGTTTCAAGGATAAACCCATGTGCTTTAAAATATCTGCCAGAAATCTAGATTCAAAATTATTATTTAATAGCAATAAAGTCCTTAGTGCTAGGATAAAATTTCAAAAACATTTAATTTAAGCAACTAACTTTAAATTTAATATTAAGTTTTAAGCTACACAAAAAAAATTGGCCACTGCATTTTTGTTTTAAATTAAATATTTTACCCATTACTTTTTATATACATAAAGCTTGGTGAAATTGATGTCATATATTGTATTATTTTCTATTACTTTTGCAGGTTTTTCTACAGCTAACAAAACCTGGCTACCAGTCGCAGACGGCTATGAGTCACTTAATGTAGAAGTCCAGAGAGCAGCCAAAAGATCTCACTTAAAAGTATATCAAGCTTTAGCCGATATCCGACAGGAAAAGGTGTTTAGATATGGAAGATACGACTCTTTGGCAATTAACAACGATATTTTTGCTTTTAGAAGGTAATTTTTACACGTTTCTGTAGGAATCTTGGAGTAACCAAAGACATTCTTAATTTCCTCTTTTCTCTCTCTCTGAGTAAAGTTCCGGACTTCTGAGTCAAGCGAACACACACTATAGCAGTCTTTACAGACATTTTTTTTTTATGGAAAATGACAAGGCAAATTAGCGTGCTGGTTACCTGATGGTAAGTGATTACCGCCGCCCACAACCCCGTGCCACACCAGAGGTGCTTCAGGTGCGTTGCCGGCATTACCTGATCCGAAACGCAGTGGCATAAAGCCACTACTTCACGCCGGTTTTAAATGCCATGCCTGTTGCCATTGCTGGTGACATGACTTTACCACACGTACTTTAGTCGCCTCTCACGACACCACCGGTACCAAAATGATCCTATTCTAGGCCGGGATCACACGGCAAAAGATAGTAAAAAATGTTTATAGAAAAATTAGGTTTTTTGTATTTTTTTATAACAAAGTTGAAATATAAAATGCTGGTTTTGACCTATAACTTCAAACAACAAAGTTTGTGTATAAATATTCTATTAAATATATTTAATATATTCAGCTAAGAATCAATTATATGGTGAAGGCATTCTATTTCTAGTATGTCCTTTTGCCCGAAATAAGTAGATGTGATTGATAAAGACAATAGTTACTTTTTGATATTATGTAAAGAAAAACATAATAAGCGTTTATATAGAATTTACTGACACAATATTATTTTACTTAAACAGTATAAGGCTTTTAATGTTCAATATTGATATTTGAGTTTGACCCTCGTTACGACAAGACAAACAGTGGAAATTCTTAAATAAATACAGCTAGCGGAGAAAAGAACATTTATCAAGTAATGTAGTCGTATCGTTTTTCCCTTAGTCAATTTTAAATGAGAAAAAATAATGACGGCCAGTCGTGGCGCAGGGGCACAAAGTGTGACTGTAAAATCGATTGATTGTGGGTTCGATCCCCATTCGAGAAAATGAAATATTTACTTACATTTATATTTTCATTTCTTCGCTCTGGTGTCGAGGCAAAGCGCGGCGTTGAATTTAGTAGATTCCCTCTGCCTACCTTGCTGTGTGCGGGGAGTTGATTTGATTTTACTTTTAAAAATAATTACCATTGTGACAGAGTATAGATGTTTTTGTTTAAGAACCGAAGTTATAGATTCAGCATATTTTTAACAGTAATGGTTTGGCATATACGGTGCAGTGGCATAGCACTGTACTAAGGGGACCATTATTAACCGTGTTGTAATCTGCATCTTAAAACACAATGTTTTGAATTAGGTAGAAGATGGAGAACCTAGTGATTTTGTCTATTGATTTTTCCGGTGGAACCGTTGTTTTATGCAGACTTGAAACCCAATTGACAGTTAGTTATTTTCTTATATGTTTTTAGATGGTACAAAGGAGAGACTTATTTAGTACTAATTAACATGCGAGACGAGGAGCACGTAGTGGATCTAACGTATTTTGAGAATGTACACGATGACGACAACGCCAGAGTCGTTATAAGAAGCATTCAATCTCCTAAGCGCGAAGGGTGAATATTATATGATTAATATGGTTGTCTCATGTCGTAGACTCATTTACATATTTAGTATATTAATATATGATGTTTTATTAATTGAAATTTCGTATAACTAACACGGCAATGTAAATAATTTATTTGCTTGGATAGACAAAGTGCAAAATGGGCGGAATGTTTGGGAATGTAATGTCTTTGCACTATGTTCTCTGTAGCTATATATATAACTGTATAAATTATTTAAATAGAAGATTTTTTAATTTCATTAAAATAGTTTTTAAAAAATATTTATTTATAAAATTTGGAAAATGAATCTTTTTATATTTATTAATTTAAGTTAATCTCATTTATTTTCAGTGACATATATGACGTATCGGAACTTCCTGTAGCGGGATTCGAAGGCTTTGTGCTCAAATTGATATAGACTGATCACCATTTTTACAATTATATATATTATTTATGATAAAAATAAAATATTTTGGCAATTAAATGGTTTATTTTATTTAAAATATGTTATAGCGTGTATAGATGTAATATTAAAAAAAAAACAAGAATAAAAAAAAATAATTTTCCTTATACTAGTAAATAAATTTAAATAGTAGTCATTGATATTTTATATTAAAAACAAAATATTGAAGAAAATGTAGACTACACAAAATATTTTTTAGGAGAAAAATTCCTAGCATTCCGCGACCGTAATAATATAAAAGAAATTGTCTCTTTTAAATTAAACAAATAATTTGTAATAATGAAAGAACTATTTTTCCAATATTTGATAGTTTATTGGATATTAAATTAACTACAGCTCTACAAATTGTTATTTAAAAACACGTATGTTTACACGTAAATATATTGAAAATGTATTATGCTATATCTAAAAGTATCAGCAATTCATTTCGATAACGTACTATAAAGGAAGCACTAGATTAATTTTGTTAAGTAGATAGAGGAGCTCAGACAGTGACCCTTAAACCTATACTAGGATTAAAGTCCTAGGTTCACAAGTCGCTGTTCTCAGCTTGCTATGGGAACCCGCACGGTGAACCCATGAAATTTTAATTAGTTTCTTCTCAACTAAGGAGTCAGTTTCAGTCTTAGTGAAATGAAAATGAATACACTAAGAATTAAAAATTGAATGCACACTATGTTTAAATAACCACTACAATGTCGACATTTCCATATCACATTATCTGAACATGAAATAAAACTTTAACTCATCGCCGTCTGTACATGAAAGATTTATGATAAAATCTGTTTATAGAGACATTTTTTAATATAATAGAAACTAAGAAAAAGATTTTTAAAATTTTTGTCTGTTTGTCTGTATTCTGAACAAACGTTTAAGCTAATCTCAGAACGGCTTTATACATTTTAATCATTTTACCTATTGTATTTTGGCACGCTTCCCTTTACATTTAGTGTTTGTTTTATTTAATAAAAAAATATGTCAATGTAGAGATATAGAGGCCAGTCGTGGCGCAGGGGCACAAAGTGTGCCTGTAGATCGACTAGTTGTGGGTTCGATCCCCACTCGGGGAAATGAAATATTTATTTACATTTATATTTCCATTTCTTCGCTTTGGCGTCGAGGCTAAGCTCGGCGTTGAGTTCTGGCACTCAACACGCAATGCCTCCAGAATTCGGCAGAAAGTGGGGAACGGAGTGTCTTAACACTAGGTTCCTTCTGCCTACCCCTATGACAATATAAAAAATTGTATGTGATGTTGTTGCTAGAAAATAAGTGTTTTATTGAATAGGCTGAAATTTTAATAAAATAAATAATTGTGTATTAGTACAAGCGGGTAAAGCCGCGATCGGGTCAAAAATTTTAGTAATGCCTATCGATAAAAACCAATATACAATAATAATAATACGTCGAATTTGAGTGAAAAACGTTATGTATGTCTTGCAAACAGTATGAAACTTGAAAAAAGTACAAGGTTTTTCTTTGTATATCTAGAAAATATTATACTTAAGGTGCAAGGGCAACGTGTGGCTGTACACGTGACGGTTGTAAGATCAATTCTAACTCGAGAACTCGAGACAATAAATTATTCTTATTTCCTCGCTCTGGTACGAAGATTTAGTGCGGCGTTGAGTTTCACACTTCGAACATGTTCATAAATTAGGCAAAAATATTTGAAAACTGAGCAGAAAGTTTGGAGCAATACAAAAAAAAAACAAACTAGTGCTGGTTATGACTTAAAGTATATGCGTACATACAAATGGGCGTGAAATGAAAGGTATATGTAAATTATTACAAAAAAAGACATTACAGAGTGACTGATAAACAACGCAAAGCCGAAATTATACGGTGTATAACGTTTAAATGATTGTATTAAAAATAAAAATGAATTAATAATAATTTTTTCGAATTTCTCATGGTAACCGAAAAAAACGAGATATTTACGTATTGTATTTCATGATAACGAAGTTAGGAGCTACAATTAGTACTTAATAAAATACTAATTAATAAAAAATCTTTCACAATGATATTAATAGTTACTAAAACCTTATATTCACCACTTTTCGACCAATTCAGAATTCACTAATAATCCCTTTATCAAATTCCGTACAGTTATCTCGATCTTTAGATATTGTTTAGTATAAAATGTTCTAGCACCACCTCATCACTAGTCCAGTAGGCACTATGAGGTACGTATATTTTGTGCTGTAAATACCTATGCAAATAAAAATACTTTTCTTATGTGTTAATAGTATTATAATATACTACTAATTCATGTTTCTTGTGTTAGTAAGTACACAGTATATTTGTACATACATTTGTGATAGTGGATAGCATTTGTCTGTAAAGAGGTTAGTTATCGGTTCGTCTATAATAAAGTCAATTTATTATCATTTCCCCGCTCCAGGAATACAAAGCGCTACGTTGACTTCTGTAACAAATATTGTTTCTAATTCACAGAACAGAGTGACTTGATCTGGGACTAGTTGAACAGATCAAGAATCTCTATTCTGGGTTGTGGCTTTCTCTATCGTGATATACAGGGAAAATAATAAATATTTTAATTTAAATAGATTCATTTAGTCATATTATATTCAATAATTACATATGCAAAATGAGAATCATGTATTTTAAATAATTTCAAACTTTATTCTAGATTAAATAATTTAATTGTGCTACCTCTTCTGATTGCTGTTTCTTTTGCAAATGAAGCAAAAGAATTAGAATGGTGGGAGACTACCGTCTTCTATCAGATTTACCCAAGATCTTTTATGGATAGTGATGGAGATGGAATCGGTGATTTGAAAGGTAACATAAAAATATATAATTTATTTAAATTTTGCTATAAATTCAACTGTACTCTATCTTTATTTGTTGATGTATCTTTTATACTTTACCGCGTTACGTTATATTTCATTTTCTGAATAAAAAGCAAGATTGACCAATTGTGTAATCGGCCTACTAAAACCAAGGAATTCAATTTAAATTTAAATAATACTTTAATAGCATATACTGATATTTGAGGATTCTATCCTCAAAGCTACGATTGATTCTTATATACTTATGTACTTTTTATAGGAATTACTTCAAAATTAGAATATTTGAAGGAATTGGGTGTTGGAGCGACATGGTTGTCGCCTATGTTCCAATCGCCTATGTATGACTTTGGATATGATATCGCTGACTTTTACAGTGTACACGACGAGTATGGAACTATGGAAGATTTTGAAAACTTAATTGCTAAAGCTAATGAGTTAGGTTAGTATCATGTTACATAAGTATATTCTTTTCATGTCACAAAATTTAAAATAATAAATTATGAGGATATTAAATATAATGCTATTTTTGTTTAAAGATATAAAAATTGTGCTCGATTTTGTACCCAACCACGGTAGCAATGAAAGTGTTTGGTTCGAAGAAGCACTAAAAGGCCACGAAAAGTATTATGATTATTTTGTGTGGGAAGACCCAGTAGAAGATGAAAATGGAAATTTGCTTCCACCGAATAACTGGGTATTTTACATATACTATACTATACTATAATAGTTTTTTTTTAATATTTAAGAGGTGTCTAATATAAATATTTCTCTTCTTTAGAATAGCGTTTTCAGAAAAAGTGCTTGGGAATATAGAGAAGAAGTTGGTAAATATTATTTACATCAATTCGCAATTGGACAACCAGACTTTAACTACCGCAACTCAGAAGTGGTTGAGGAGATGAAGAACGTTTTACGGTTTTGGTTTGAAAAAGGAGTCGCTGGTTTTCGTGTAGACGCTATCGCTCACTTATTTGAAGTAGATAAAGAAAAGTTTGATGGAAAGTATCCAGATGAACCTAGAAATCCCAGTAATAACGATCCCGAAAGCTATGATTATGTAGATCATTTATACACTAAAGACCAAGACGAGACTTATGATATGGTATATCAATGGAGAGAAATTTTCGATGAATATTCAGAGAAAGATGGTTTGAAAAGAGTAATGATGACCGAAGTATATGCTAGTCCCCAAGTAACTATGCGCTATTTTGGTGATGGTGAACGTGAGGGCTCTCATATGCCTTTTAACTTTGTACTTATTTCTGATGTCAACGGAGACTCATCAGCAGCGGAAATTAAATATGCTCTTGATAAATTTTTGACCTTTAAGCCAGTAGACAAACACGCTAACTGGGTGGTGAGTAAAAATGTACAATATATTTAAAATTTCTTACGATATGAACTTCATAGCATTCATATAATCGTAAAACAATGGCATTGTATTTTAAATGTTTTATTTTAGGCTGGAAACCATGATAATAACCGAGTGGCTTCAAGATTTAGTCCGGAATTGGTTGATGGCTTAAATATGATTGTTCTTCTCCTTCCAGGCATTGCGGTTACGTACATGGTAAACATTAAATCCTTGACCTATATTCTGTTTTGTGTTAATATTCGAAATAAAATATTCGTATATTAATAATTTATTGTTAGGGTGAAGAAATAGGGATGGTGGATGGATTTGTAAGCTGGGAAGATACAGTCGACCCACAAGGGTGTAATACGGATGATCCTATCAATTATGCATCAGTTTCGCGAGATCCTGAACGAACCCCGTTTCAGTGGAGCTCTGAAAACAATGCTGGTAAAATAAAATAAAATAAATGAATATTAATAGAAACGTCCTAATTATATATTTGGCTTCTTTCCGTACGTCGAATATTATTTTGAATGTCAGAATTTACATTCCTAATATTATTGAGATAACATTAAGAGTATGTTTTCTTCTCATATTTAAAACTATATAACTACTATCGGACCCGGACGCGGCTTCGCCCGCTTTAACTTTACGAATGCTTATAGATATATTTAGGAAATTGTTGGTGAAAATATGTAACTAATTTAAATAAAAAAAATATAAGTAAACGTAACCATAGTAAAATATTAATAAAAAAACTAAACAAAACCAGCTACATTAATACATAATTTTATCTCTTTCTGTCTTTCTATTTCCCCGAGCTAATATCCAGAATAACTGAACTAATTTTTATTGGACTTTCAGTGATCGATTTTACTGATTTACCCGGGAAAAATCTTTTTACTCGTTTTCCTTGCGCGCGTACATAGATACTATATGAAATAACTAAAGTCCTTTCTACATTAAATATGATAAGTTTTGCGAGCAATATCAAATAAAATCCCAGAAAACTAAAACCATAATTTATTAAGTGTATAACAACGGTATAGATAACCATCCAACCAAGATGAAATAACCAACAATTCTCTCCTTAATATTTAAATAATATTACACCGATGCCGCGCAGGGCCGCAACTTACACCACACCAAGAAATTTATGAAAATCTAACTAATCTACTCCTCGAATAAGCGAAGAACCAAAGAAAAGTATAAATTAATTATAAACAGCAAATAATTACATAAAAATTAACAGTAGTTCGAAAATGTATGAAAATTTACAAAACCGTCAAAGTCATCTGCCCGTTCGCGTCGGTCATACTATGCCGGTCGTATGCTAGGTTATTTCAAATCAGTGGCATCTCCTTAATTATTTATTAGAATGTTATACAGTGAACTATAATTTCAATCTAGATGAAATGTTAAAAGTGACTATTATATTCATTTTCATAAGGATCAATATCAAATTATAGAAAATACATACAACAAAAATCCGATAAATATAAAGTAAATTAATTAAAATGGTTACTTGTTGTTACTGTGTTACTTTACTCAAGCTTCAGAAATAAATATGGTATGTGTATCGCGGACTTTTTTAAACATTATTTTTATGTATCTCATAAGGTTGAGTCGGCGCACGCCATGTATGCGTTAAGCAAGCTCATTTTGGGTGACGTTTGCTTATAACAACAAATAAACTTTGCAAACCGTTGCTTAGCAACGGTCGGTTGTTATTAACATGGCGGAATAAATTGCCTGTCAAATTGAAAAATATTTTAATATATTAGTATATATCGACAATATTACAAATATGAGAAAAAAAAGTAACCTATGTTCATCCGAAGACCCTCAAGTATCTCTGTATGAGTATTTTATTACCATTGAATTAGCGGTTTGGCCCTGATTGCGGCACAGACAGACAGACAGACAGACAGACAGAGTTACTTTCGAATTTATAATATAGGTATGGATTGCGTTTTTAATATATAATTACTTCATAAGATCTTTGTTTCTACCCATGACCATGGACTACTGTAAAGTGTTCGAAATGACGCGTTCGCGTATGAAAGTACAATATTAAATATTCACGATTAATCCGGGTTATGTATATTTCAATACTTTTTATAACTTTCTCCACTATTTTATAAATAAAACCTTGGTTGCCTGTATGAAATCGCTTTTAGTGATAAGACTGACATTGCAAATTAGTTCATTATAAATTAATGTAATGAACTTTAATATTTATTCTTATTTATTTAATAAAATATTATATTATTTATATTATTATTTGAATTATCAAATGGATTGTGTAATATATATGTCTTTGTAGGCTTCTCCAGTGGTAATATCACTTGGTTACCAGTCGCAGAAGGTTACGAAACTTTGAATGTTGAGGTCCAGCGTGCGATTGAAAGATCACATCTAAACGTATACAAGACATTAGTTAAATTAAGAGCAGAATCTGCTTTCAGACATGGAAGATATGAATCTGTTGCCTTTAACTCTGACGTACTGGCCATTAGGAGGTTTGTGTGGTGTTGAAATAAATTTATTATAGTTTTTTTTATATATTTGAGATTCGATTCTTGTTCGAGGAAATTAAATATTTTAATTTCCTCGCTCTGGTAACGCATAGCGCGGCGATGAGTTCCGCCACTCAACACGCAAAGTGTCACGAATTCAGCGGAAAGTAGAGAACAGAATTTTCTTAAAAGGAAAAGAGTATCTTAATACTATTTTTAGTTTATTTATTTAGTTCCCTATGCATACCGTGCTATGTGCGGGATATAGCGTGAAGCTAAAAAAACTATTCTCTAGAACTATGTTACCATGACATCATATTGTTATCTAATAGGAAATAGAAACACAAGCGGGCAACATCTGTAATCATTTCTAAGCCGATGAGATGTTAGAAACATCTCATGTCCAAATCATTTTGCTATTCATTTCGATACCAACATTTATCTTATTATCAAAACAAGTTAATCTGTTCCTGGAGATATTTCTAAATATATCACTTGTCAGATTATATTGAAATGTCAGCGACAAGACAGCATTAAGTGTTTGTTTGTTCTCGTATGTTATTCAGTATGGATTATAAAAGGCTTTAATAAAATTAGTTTTGTTTTCGTTTAGTTTTTTTTTCTTATATTAATATAATGAGGCCGGTCGTGGCGCAGCGGCACGAGGTGTGACTGCAAAACCGACTGGTTGTGGGTTCGATCCCCACTCGAGGAGTTGAAATATTTACTTAAATTTATATTTCCATTTCTTCGTTCTGGTGTCGAGGTTAAGCGCGGCAGAAAGTGGGGAACGGAGTGTCTTAACACTAGGTTCCCTCTACCTACCCTGCTGTGTGCGGGATACAGCGTGTTCCCCTTAAAAATAAATTTAATATTTTTTTTATTTTTTCATCACAGGTGGTATGAAGGTGAAATTTACGTAGTCCTTGTTAACTTCAGAGATGAATCCTACAATATCGATCTGACCTATTTCGAAAACGTGTCGGGAGACTTGGAAGTAATTGTTCCCAGTATTCAATCGCCAAAAAATGCTGGGTATGTTAATAAAGGAAATATTTATACATTTAGATTTATATTTGAGGCCAGTCGTAGCGCAGCGGCACGAGGTGTGGCTGTAAAACCGACCAACCAGTTGGACCCACAACCGTGGGTTCGATCCCCACTCGAGGAGATGAAATATTTACTTAAATTTATATTTCTATTTCTTCGCTCTGGTGTCGAGGTTAAGCGCGGCGTTGAGTTCTGCCACTCAACACGCAATGCCTCCAGAATTCGGCAGAAAGTGGGGAAAGGAGTGTCTTAACACTAGGTTCCCTCTGCCTATCCTGCTGTGTGCAGGATACAGCGTGAAGCTGATTTTTTTTAGATCTATCTATACACAGAAGATATACTATGGGCGTCTCAACAAATTATAGCGGTCACATATTTATTACAGTATTTCTTCCAACACTAGATATCGTCTACCTATATTGCAATACAAGTATGCCTGAAGCGGACCAAAATATTTGAACCCACAACCAATGTTTTCATTGAAACTTGTATCATTTTCATCCACAATGGTGTCTTTACAAGGTATTCATTCTAGATAATGTATTATGATTTGTTTCAATACAATTATTTCTTTCCTATAATTACCTATTCAATAAGTTTATTAA
Organism: Heliconius himera; assembly: GCA_021202915.1. Taxonomy (NCBI): domain Eukaryota; kingdom Metazoa; phylum Arthropoda; class Insecta; order Lepidoptera; family Nymphalidae; genus Heliconius; species Heliconius himera. The sequence goes on from JAJHJA010000088.1 coordinate 46,635, forward strand.
GTTATTTTCCTCAGGTATGTTAAATCATTAAATCATCTCATTTTGTATGCATAGACTATGTTACGATGCAGGTAACGAAGTTTCCGGTTTTTGCAAAGTAAATAAGTGAGCGTTTGCGCTCGTATTTTATTTAAAATAAAGAAAACTCTGCTTTTCTTTCTAGTATATGATATATTTAATTTATAATCATATTATTTAATATGAAACGTTTTTCTTAATATAATATTGAATGTTTATGTTAGAAATAATAATTAAAATCGTAATAGAACATTATTTAACTATAACGCGATGGTTATAAGTACGATTTCCAATAGGAAGATTAATTGATATATCTCTATTTATTAATTGAATTATTTAATAATTTATTTTTTAATTTCCCTTCTTTGGTATAATAGAGAGCGTAGTTAAGTTCTCTTTTATTATAAAAAAAACCTTAAATATAAAAAAAAACATTCATGGATGTTTTATCTAATACTTAATAACTGCTGTCCACTGTATTCTTTCAAAAATTATTTACAAGTCTATATCTGTAATCATTTTTGAAAGAAGAAGAAGAAAACCATTTTTTTTTTCGTTTTTATTCTAGTATTTCACTTTTGAAACAGAATATTATCTTAGATAGCTAAGGATTAATCTAAACACAGGCATCATCCTTATTGTAAATCCCTTTTCATGAGAGATGTATCTATTCTCAGAATATTTATTATTCTACAACACAATATATAATTTTTTGTGCTTTGTGAAATAATCCATCTCAATCTGTTAGCAAGCATATACATATATATTATTATTTTAAATATATTATAAACTATACTTATATACAATATTTTTTCTTCTTTTTTGTCCCATTTTTTAGTTAAGCTATCACAAGGCGTGGTGTTCCGTCACCTAACAAATTCTTCATTAGGTGGTAATTTGTCTAGACTGTAAAAAGTGGGGACCAAAGTATCCTAAAACTAGATTGTTTCTGCCTACGCCTAGCTAAAAAAAGTATCGCTAAATGATTTTGAATTTGTCTTTCTTTTCTTTCGTGCAATTGTAATAAATGATAATATTTTTTGGTTACAGAGATTTACTTGAAGCAAACAACGTAGAGGTTCTGGGAAGTGAATCACTTGTTCTAAAAGTAATACAATGAAGAAAATATGCTGTATAATCAAAAGCTTTCATATTTTAAACAATATTAATTATTATATTAAAATTTTATAAATGCAAAACAATATTTGGCTGTAAATAAACTATTATGAATATACATATATTATGTACATAATCTTTTATAAAATTCTCAGATAAAATAAAAAATATGCAGAAAATGAAAACACTTCATATTTCCTTATCTCTCAATAACGTTACAAACAATTGAATATGAAAGAGAATTTCTGTATAATATAATATCAAAGAGGCCGCGACAATTATGGGTTCGATTCCCGCTCATGACAATTACTTATTTTCACCTTCTCTCAGTGTCAACAAGGCAAATCACGGCGTTAAGCTCCGCCAGCAATCATTAATTCGAAAATTAGGTGAAGCATAGAGAACCATGATATTAAATATACAATAATTTAACATATCATCAGTATGCGTGTGTGGAAGTGAATAACTTAACATATTAAATGTAGTATTAATGTATGACAAGTGTATATTGCTAATTTGCAAACATATCCATTTGGTCGTGAATAATAACAGTTATTAAAATGATCCAACGGTTCATTTGCTTCGATATTCATTTTGACAGAGATTCAAAAAGTAAAATGAGTTTATAATCGATTTTTTTTCATAGTAACTTAAATAAGTTGTAACAACGTATAAGAATAGTGACGTAGCTTGATGTAAACGTATACGGTACGTATACGATTTCTTCGGTAAATTGAATTTATATATAAAAAAATGTTTCTAAATACAAAGGCTTACATTAAAAAAAAAATGATAATTACCCTAATCTAGCAAGAGATAAAACCAGAGGAAACTATAAGATAAAATGTCCTTATATCTTGTTATTTTGTTTACGAAAAGATTATAAACAATAAAATACAAAGAGGCCAGTTGAGGCGCCGGTAGGGCTGCAAACGCGAAAGGTTCTGGTTTAGCTTCCTAATGTTTAATATTTTCATTTACTCGCTCTGGTGTCGAGTGACGGCCTTGAGTTTCGACACTCAAGACGATATTTTTCCAGGTGGGTGGGAAATTGTTGGGAAATTTCTAATGGTAAAACTAAAGAAAAATATAATTCAGCTCCTCAGTCCAACTTTTACTGAACCAATTAATTTTCAAGTCGAACATTATACTATAAATACAATTTCAGAAAGCAACTCACGTATATATAATACCTGGTGAGATAAACAAAAACGAAATCCGTCTTAGCTTGTATTAAAGGCTCTCTAACAAGAGCTTACCTTAATGAATAATGCACAAGCGACATTGAAAAGGATTAAATTTGAATTTGAAGGCACCCTCCATCCATATTCTGGGTTATATTTTATTTAATATAGTCATTCGTGTACCTGAACTTTGACTAAGGATGTTATGATTTACTCGGCTCACTCGAGGTGCCTAATAGAATAATATTATGATATAAAAATTAAATTAGCTGCACGCTGTATCCCGCACACTGCAGGGTAGGCAGAGGGAACCTAGTGTTAAGACACTCCGTTCCCCACTTTCTGCCGAATTCTGGAGGCATTGCGTGTTGAGTGGCAGAACTCAACGCCGCGCTTAACCTCGATACCAGAGCGAAGAAAATGGAAATATAAATTTAAGTAAATATTTTATCTCCTCGAGTGGGGATCGAACCCACAACCAGTCGGTTTTGCAGTCACACCTCGTGCCGCTGCGCCGCGACCGGCCTCGATATAATGATATAATTTTGCTTAATTTTTTTTTATCACCTTCACGCTGTATCCCGCACACAGCAGGGCAGGCAGAGGGAACCTCGTGTTAAGACACTCCGTTCCCCACTTTCCGCCGAATTCTGGAAGCATTGCGTGCTGAGTGGCGGAACTCAACGCCGTACATTGCCTCGACACCAGAGTGAAGAAATGAAAATATAAATGTAAATAAATATTTCACTTCCTCGAGTGGAGATCGAACCCACAACCAGTCCATTTTACAGTCACACTTTGTGCCTCTGCGCTACGGCCTCAATTTTAATCGAAATAAATGTTAAATTGTGCTTATGTGATTTTAAAATAGTCTGAAAGTGTTACTAGAAATGTAATGTTAACATTATTAAAAAAAATAATTAATCAAAAATATAGATAAAATTTAATATTTCATGTTTTCTCTTCTACTATCTACTTCTATTAACGTGGTCATCTACTGTTAAGACAATTCATTCTCATTAAGACATTTTCTTTTCTGATTTTTCGCCGAATTCTTAAGACATTGCGCGTTGTGTGTCGGACCTTAATGCCGTGTTTTGCCTTATTACCAGTGAAATAAGTAAATCTGTCTTTCTCTGGAGTGGGGATAGAACTCACAACTGTCGCGTTCTCAATTATATATTATAATTAAATATTACAAGATAAACTAAGAAAAAATATTCTAATCTTCATTATAATATAACATTATTTTATCTGTGCAAAATAATAAGATTAGACAAGATTTACTAAGAAAAACTCCAAGGGAGAAAGTTAGAAGAGTCCAAATGTGTATGGATAATAAATAGTATTAATAACAAAACTTGTATCTACTAATGAGCTGATTCATTTACTTTTTAAGTTGATCAGAGATCTTTCGTTAATATTTATATATACAAATTTAAAGTGTTATTCCACATTTAGGATAGAAAAATACTTTTTTGAAAATATTAAAAAAATTACGTAGCGGGATTTGAACCCGCGCCTCTTGGAAACCGTCTATACGTAAAACGTACGCAAGTCAGAGCGTCAGGTCAGAGCGCTCTGAACAACTAAGCCATACGTTCTTATCGAGCTACGTCAAAATTCTATTATTTTTATTGCTAGCATCTCTGTTCGGAGTTTTTTATAAATCCCAGCTACCCACAGATAATAAGCTGTTTTTGTTAATAGATTTAACTATAGATAACGAATATATTAACGATAGATTTAAAATTGTTTAACAATTAAAATAAAAAATATATCAAGTAAAATTAGTTTAAATTGATTGATTGACTAATTAATTTATGCGCAAGTGTACTTAAAACTAAAACGGAAATCAAATATTGTCCATAATATCAACGCTGCACCCACAGTAATGTTATCTAATGAGTAAATTTTAACTGACCCACACTCACACACTGCTAGTACCAACCCCGCACTGCTATTATTAAAAGAAGTTTGAAATGCTATTAAAATATTAACATACTTTTAAATTTTGGGACTTTTTTGCTACCCGCTGTATCCAGCACATACCAGTGAGGGTAGAGGAAGCTACGGAACCTAGTGTTAAGATACTTAAAATTATATGTAAATCTGTATTTTTACAATAATATAGTAGTTGCGGTAGCGTAGGGGATTAGTACAGTCATCCAACTGTAAAAGCCATGGTTGTAAGTTTGATCTGAACTCGTTGAAATTAATTATATTTATTTCTCCTCCTTGTAGACAAAGTGTCGCATTGAGATCTTCCACTGATGATGATGATGATGATGAAGATGCAATGGTTATATAAATTTTATGAACAGGAAAGTACTCGTTATCTGTATATCGAGAAAAAATGTGAAGCTTTCTTTAAATTTAATTGCTTATAATATACGTATATTTCATTACCCCGAATAAGAATCGAACCCCGCAATCGTCGCGTATACAGTAGTACGTTTATGCCTCTGCACCACGACTGCAAAATTATTTTTTATTTGATTTTTTAAAGAAACTTGGTTAAAACCATCCATAAATTTCCTAATACAATACTATTTCAATAGAACATTCTCTTTTCAACAAATAGAACAAAAACATGCACCACACAGGAACTGAATGCGTAACCTTTACCATAATGCAACAATCTAACATAATTTTCACACCAATTGGTGTTCTTTAGGCTATAATCAATATAGAGTAAAAAATCCTTAGCAAAAGTTTTATAAATAAATTTCCACACAAGGCAATTCATGTCAATTAGTAGTGCCATACAAGTTGACGATCAACAGGCGACAGGCACTCGTACTGTATGTACGTGTGAACGTGCGTTTGCTGGCTAAATGATATTTTGTAAGCTTTTTAGCTTTGACTTTGTATGTGGAATGTGTTAAACTATTTCCTTTTAAAGGTATTAAATAGTTGGTAATATTCAATGAAATTTTGTATATTTAGATTTGTGTTTCGTATAAAAGTGGATTTAGATATTATATACATCTATAAAATAAGCTTTAAGAGCCTAGGTAAATAAAGTACGGCGTTGAGTTCCACCACCTGACTTACAAGTACCATGTCATTCTCCCAATGTCGATTAAAAACTAATTTCAATTTTCTTTTACATAGATAGATTATCATTATCTTTTCAAACGTTTTATATTTATAGCGATGAATAAAGCTATAATGCTCCCAGGGCGCACATGAACCCTTGCATTTTAGTGCACATGCATTATAAATAATGTAAATCGTCTAAAGAATAAGAAATTGTAGTAGCTTAAATTGCCATATATAAATAGCCCGTCTGCCGTCTTCAGTATACTTTATTTTAAGTCATATTATGATGTAAAGTATTGTTTTATAAGTGTTTAATAAAATACATTTTAGGTTTCATGAACATATTAAGATTTTTTTTTTCAGCTTCACGCTTTATTCCAGATATAACAGGAAAGGTGGAGAGAATATTGTGTTAAGACACTGTCTTCACTTTCCGTCTGAATCCTAGACATCACGTGGTGGAACCTAACACCGCCCTTTGTCCATTTACACAAATAATTAATGGCTATTATATACCCAGTTAGAAGTTTCTAGACGTTATTAAATTTCTTTATATAAATATAAACTATCAACTACTACAGGTAATTTATATTATATTTTTAGTTCTCTGACTTTCATTACATAGAAATTACCGACGCTACGCGTTGACAAGGCTGACACATGCCGCGGATTCTTGTCGTCTCTATTAATTTAATCGACATTTATATCGTTTCAAACTTAATCAATTTAAAACTGGATACTACATGATATTTTTAGTTATAATTGTGTAATAAAAATTACATATTTTTTTAGTTTAATGCCTAATCCCTCATGGCCAGAGACGCTACAAAAACCCTAAAGGTAAACACTCCGTTTTGAGCTCGGATTCGAAATATTGCATGTTGAGTGGGCGAACTCAAAAGCGCTTTTGTCTATATGTAATAAATATAATAATCTGGAATAGATTAAATTCTAAGTGAGGATAGAACCCATGATTATCGTGCTTATTATCAAACTGGGTTTCCCATTGCGCTACGATGGCTAATAAGTTGCTAGTTTCAAGACTGGACCGTTGACGGCTACTTATCATCGGGTATTAAAGACGTGAACTTCTAAATACCAATTTAGATATTATATACATCTATAAAATAAGCTTTAAGAGCCTATAAGAGCCCCAATCCATCCACTTATCAACTCAATTTATGCAATAAGATATAATTTGATTAGTTAATACACTCTAAGCTTATACGAATTATATTAATTTAATACCATTTTGTGGCAATTAAAACACTGAATGTCACATAACGTTTTTCGTAGCGACCTTAACAAGTGGTGACCAATCTAATCTATTTCTAGCGATACGATTATTTACATTCCCGCTCGTGTGTTTGTTATTGCATATACCTCATTAGACGTAACTAGTTAAAACGTATTGATTTACTTGTCCTTTCAAATTATTAATTATTTCATCAAAATCTTTTTAGATATATCTTTTGTATGTTTTGCAATTTGTACATTAGATACAGATAGTCTATTTATTATATATAGATACATAATTATAATAAATTTTGTAACTCATCACATCACATGATTTTTATAACTTTTTATTTGTTTGTCGGTTTGTTTTTGTGTTGGTGCGTTTGTGCACGCTAATCTCAGAAACGGCTTAACCAATACACATAATAAACATAAAACTTTTGGTTTACAGTGCGCCTGACAGATAAAACACAGACAATCATACTACTGGACTTGAAAAGTGTAAATTTAATGTGTACGTAAGAAGAAGAGAGTGCTTCCCAATACTCCCGGTATTGGGAAGGAATAAAATATTAAGAAATAATAATTCATTCCCCCGAGTGGGGATCGAACCCACAACCGTCGCCTTTCAGTCACACCCTTGTGCCCCTGGGCCACGATGGCCTCAGTGGTTCTCTAGTGTGAATTGACAGATTTTGTTTTAGAAAGTGTGGCTTTGTTAGCAAATGCCATAAATCATCCTACTTATATTATAATTGAGAAAATATGTGATGATGGATGTTAGTTCCACTTTCGCGAAAAAACTACGAAATAGATTTAGATGAAACTTTACAGCAATATGACTTATACATCAGAATAGAATATAGGCTAGTATATATATGTAAAGAATTTGTATAATTTGGCGATAACATAAGCTGCTGGGTCTCTAGTGTTTTATATAAATATCATTCTGATTCGTATTCAAAACTACAATCATTTTGTTGTACTTAGGAATATATCAATATAACGATTATTTCGGTCACAGTGTGGCTTTAACTCTAAATCATTATTTGAGAAAATTTTCCTTGAAATTTAATTCCAAAGAGCGTATGGAGGTAGTAAGCAGTAAATTTTTATATAAAATAGTCCACGTGAGCGTCGAAGCTGCGTAAAACACCTTTATAATGTGGCAGCTTGAACATAAAATTCGATGTAAGAAATAATATTATTATCGTTTGTTTTCCCTTTATATTTCACTAAGAGCTTATTTTTTAGTCTGTAAATACTACTATTATTATCTTACTAATATTTTAATGTATGCGTAAGTTTGTGAAAATGAATGTCTGTTCCCATTTTACATAAAATCTACTAAACTAATTTAAGTGAAATTTTATATAATTTATACATCAGAATAACACATAATTTATGTAAAGTTTTGTATAACTTGACTATAACAATAAGCTTAAGCGGGCGAAGCCACGTTTAGGTTATGAGTTGTTGATAACGTATTAAATTGAAAACAATACTGATTCGATTTAGTCATGTCCCAATTATAAAGGGATTGACTGAACCAGACGAATGGGGATTTGAATAACACTCAGATGGTATCATTTATATCAAAATACTCACATTTATACATATCCCACACCACATATAAACCGAATATAATCCTAATATTAACATATATTTCAATTACCTATGTACGAGTATTTGTGAATTACTGTGGATTTATGTATGTCAAAGGCTACATTAGTAGAATTATATTTTTGGTTTGTTAAAGGAAGTAGTTCGGATATTACATGTTAGTGTTAGAGCAACATTTCAAAGAGTGAACATTTCAAAAAGTCGATAAATTTATATATGTATGCGTCACATAAAAATGCCAGTGGTGGCGCATGGGCCCAAGCGTGCGAATGTAAACGCAACTGGTTGTGGGTTCGATTTCCACTAGAGGAAATGAAATATTTTCATCTCCTCGCTCTCGTAACGAGAAATATCCCAGCTGTTGTGTTCCGCCACTAAACTGTCTGTGGAAAAGAAGTGTCTTAATGGGAATAAAATGTCTTAACACTAGGTTACAGGTTCTGACTACCCTGTTGTGTGCAGAATACAGCGCTTGAACTAAAGAAAAGAATAGAAACATATGTTTTAAAAAAATAAATTAAATAAAACTCTGGTAAGAAGAAATACAAGGCGTTCCATGCGACCATTAAATAAACAATGTCTCAATTTTGGGCGGAAAATTCTCTTTGCCTACCCAACTACTTATATATGTAGAGTAGCGTGAAACTAAAATAAATAAAAAATAAAACTTAATATTTAAATTTAAAGTTAATATTAATGTTACATATCACTAAATTACACTAAGGTCACCTACAGAGCTTTCCACTTCGTCAGTCTGTTAAGCCCCTTGAGATCAAAGAAGTTAAAGTAAACTCAATAATATTACTTGCTAGAATATTATTATATACCGCTAGGCAGTAAGTAGTTAGAGTTTGATATCATTTGCAACCAATGTATAATATTAGAATAATACTAATATAATATTTTTATCGTTATTTTTCTTATAAAGTTTTATAAGGCATTAAATTTTTTATACGTTGTTGTTTTGTTACTAATAAACACTTAAAATAAAAAATGGTTTCTAAAGAAGCTTTGAGTTTTAATAAATTAACTCAAAGATTCAAAAAGTGTATAATATAATGTTAAAATTTTTACTACTGTAAGCTTCTTATATTGTAAAGGAAACGCTACCAAATTTCTTAAATGTTTGACCTAAAAAAATATGTAATGTAACCAAAATACAAAAACTCATCAACAGCCTTTATGCCTACCATTATATAAGCCGTACACCTAAAGTTCAACATTCAAAATCAGACTTTACTCCCAAAAGATAGAATTCAAATTCGTTTACAATATCAATCTAAAAATGGTCAATTTTCTAGTGTAATAGTGCAATTGACCGTACAACCGCGCCTTGTGGATGCCGAAAGCACTTTGATTAATAGTTCTTGTAACGATTAAAAATGGATTAGAAGTCACCTAATTAGCTTTAAAGGTTAGAAGCATTGTGAGATCCATAATAGAGTTGAGTAATCATAGATATGAAAGCGTTGCTTTATTGACGGTGGAATGGTATTGTGAGAAAATTTGTAATCTTTTTAAAGTTCACCTTGTATCCCGCTCAAAGCTTAATGTAGGCAGAGGGAACCTGGATACTAGGTATCCAGGTTCCCTCTGCCTACATTAAGGCACTCTCACGTGGAAGGACATCCGTTAAAGCACTGTACTCCCATTAAGACACTTATGGTCCCGCTTTCCACTGAATGCTCTTCTGCTAGTAGCTTTAATATTCCGTACCTTTTAAGGAAAAAAGGAACTCTTCTAAGACCTCTCTATTGTCCGTTCGTCTGTCTGTCAAAAGCCTATATTTTTGGAACGCTTGGAGATATTGAGTCGAAATTCAAACAGTATACCCAGATCTATGGCCATTGATTTTCTAAGTCGTATTTTTACATCTGTACGTTCGTTTGCTTTGTCTTTTCCATAAAAAAATGTCTGCCTACCCTACGATGTGGGATAATGCGAAAAGAAAAAAAAATGAATAAAAACAATGCAATGAGTGCAATTTAAAACTGCAACTATCGCATACAATTACATGGAGCTTAAAAGTGATGAGAAAGCAAAATATTTCGCTAAAAATTTTAAATGTCACTGTAAAGTTTTAAAATTTCGAAAAGTTTAAATTCAGCATAAATTAGTAAAAACTAAAGTCAACTATAATAATAAAGGCATTGAACTTTGAAAGCTTGTACTATTTATCTAATTATATTTTAGTTCTGGTCCGTTTCAACGGAATAACATTCGTCTGGCAATGCCCTATGCAAGTTAGCTTTAATTAAACTTAAAGTTTGGATAGGACTTTTAAACTTGTTTCACTTGGAACTAGTGTAGGTTGTTTTACTTGAAATCAGTTTTTAATTTGGAGTTTACTAGTGATCAATATGTGGCTTGGTGCGCTTAAATTTATTGTTATATTAAAGCCTATTATTTTTAAATTTTGATATAAATTGCGGCTATATACCTGAAATAAAATTTCTTTTAAATTCGTCCAGTTTTTGCGGAAAAGAGGAACAAACATTTACCAACACAAATTTTTACATTCGTAATAGTAGGGATTTTTAAGAAAGGGGTGATTCGTAATTCGCAACGAGCATCTTGGCACTAACTTAGTTCTGACTACCCTAATATATGCCAAATATATCGTGAAGCTAATAAAAAGAAATAAAAGATACAAAAATAATTTATATTGTATTGTATTTCAGCCAGCTAAGTTAATGATAAATATTAATTAATACTTTAATATTGATCAATAATTCACATTAATAGGAAGATGTTTTGGTAAAACTGTTTTCAGAGAAATTTTGCACTCTAATATAATTGTCTTTTTCTAAATATATAACAAAATGTTATTTGGTCGCTACATTGTAAAACTTTTAATTTTATTTTTCTGTTGTATTGGAATGGGCCTAGCAGCCACCGTGAGCAAAAGCTAAGCTATAATTTTAATTTTGTATGCTGCTAATGTGAACAGTAGAGGCGTTCAACTGTCCCATTGAAACTTTTAATATTTTAAATATTTTATTGTATCAAAAATAAACTATTATTATTATAGTTTGTATAGTTTACCAAAAAGCTCAAAAAATATTTAAGTAAATGTATAAAAATTTGTCAAAAATCTTAAACAGACATACAGACAGTCGTATCCAAGTGGTACAGGCTCAAAAGCCGCAACGCTAATATTCTGGCCTTAGTGTCGAATAATACATAAAAAAAGTTAAAAATAAGTTCATAAAATCTTTTAGAAAATACTTTTAGAATTAGGTAAATCGATTTGTGTACATTCTGTATTTCATACATGACATGCTCGAAGTTTGTGCAAAAAGCACTGTATCATCATACATCGTTTATCAAACACTCTAGCTGTACCAATTTCGCTAAAACCCAAGCCTCACCTCATACATTTGACATAAAATAAGTGATTTAAAGTTCAGTTGAGGTATAAATCTTTTCAGAAGTGCAGGTTCTATTTTTGTTAATTCTAAGAGTTCCGTACCTTATGAGAAAAATTTAATCCTTACAAGATTACTTTTACTTTTACTTATAAGATTACTTTTCGGAACTAAACACCACGCTGTGCCTCGTTATCAGAGCGAGGAAATGGAAATATTAAGTATTCAATTCTCCCGAGTAGGAATCGAACCGACAACAGTCGCGTTATCTTATAATAATATACATTTTTTTATCAAAATACTGCGTCTCGATTTCTATTCACCTATGTGTACGTATGCTGAAAAGGTCATGATAGTTATAATTTTTTTCAATACTTAATAATTGCATTATAAAACCAATCGATTTTTTGTAATAAAAAAATAATAATTGAGGCCGTCGCGTGGTGGCGCAAGGCCGCAAGGATGTGACTGTAACGTGACGATTGTGGGTTCGATTCTCGTTCGAGGGAATGAATTCTAATTTCTTAGTATTTTCATTTCTTCGCGCTGGCACCAAGGCAAAAGCCCGTCATTGAGTTCCGCCTCTCAACACGCAATGCCTCACACAATTGCGCGGAGAGTCATGAACGGAGTGTCTTAGTACTAAATTCTCTCTGCCTACCCTGCTATGTGCGGAATATAGCGTGAAGCTGATTTAAATAAGAAAATAAATAAAAATACATGTTGCAATTAATCATTCAACACATATCGTATCGTACAAATGTAAACGATCTCTATCACCTATAGACCAGTTATGGCGAGGCAACGTCTAGTTCTATAAGTAGGGCGGCGTTGATTGACACCGAGCGAATGACGTAATGGATATTATAGCATTTATAACAGCAGATTTAACTATAAAATATTCAATGGTTATTCAATTATATACTATTATAGTTCAATTGTATAATTTTGTGCAATTAGGACTGACTTTAACAAAAGCGGCTTGCACGCGATGGCTCTGGGTTCTGATCTCAAATGTTTATATTATTTAAAATTGCACTATTTAATTAGATATGTAACAAAAAGTGTATTGTAGTGTATTGTTTAAAATATCAAGAGCGAAAAGAATTAAGTATTATACATATTAAAGCTCAGGTCTTCGCGCTGTACTTTCTTTGAATATTCTACATGATATAAAAAATTAGGATTTAAAATAATGATGGACACCGTATTTAATTGCGTGCAATAGTTGTAGGCTTAAATTCTAACTAATACAAAATAGTTAAACAGCAGCAAAGTACAGCAGTACAAAACAGTTTTTATATAAATATGCTTGTAAGAGCGATAACACAGAATGCAAAAATGATTAAAATGTTTCCATTTTATTAATTTTTATTAGTTTCTTCTTGTTCTTTTACTTTTAATCATGTGTGCTAGTTTCTAATTCGTATAGTAAAATAACCGTTCATCTCGTATTTTTAAATTGAATTGCAACGGATAGACCATATCCATAAAAATAAACTTTAAGCTCCAAATAACATTCAGTCTAACGGCTTAAATCAGCATTTGCAACAGAAACTATTTACGATCTGCCTCTGACCTAAAACCAACTAGGGAAATGTCACCGAGAGGTGAGCCACGGAATAATGAACGGCCAGTTGATATGTTTGGATAACATTTGCGTTTATTTAAAGGCAGTCTTCTCTGAAATATTGATATCTATTCAACTTTTGCTTCCACGTGACTATTATTCACAAATAATGCAGTTAAAGTAATATAAAAAATTTAAATCTGAAAATTTCTTTTATTTGTCTATTTTATTTGTCTGTTGGTTGTTGTATGAATAAAAAAACCATCTTAAGAGAATTTAGAATTTTAAGCTGTTAATTTATTATAACAAAAATAACAGTTTTAAAAGTAAACGCTAAATAAACTTTTTACATTTGGTTAATTTTTTTTTTATCCCTTTTTATACAAAAATTAAGATAGCTAGGCTAGCTCTATGAAAAATACAAGGAACAAAATTTAACAATATTTTTTTTGTATTTGTTTTGTTTCGTGCTTAATGCTGTATATCGCCCTGAACTCTCTCTGGTTTCATTGATGATTGGAGACATTGCATAATGAGTAGCGGATCTTAACGCCGCAATTTTTTATGTCTTACGAGCGGAGAAATAAAAATAATTTATCTTTTGAAGTCGGAAACGAACCATTGCATTTATACATTTATATTAGACACTGCTACTGCGCCACGGAGAACTATATAAAATGACAGGTATTAAAAAAGTGTCTTAAAGAGACGAAACGAGAGATAAATGCCGGTTCAATAAAATGCAATATAAAATTGTATATAGTAATTATAACTTTGAGTTTTGCTTTATTACATTACTTTATAAAATATACTAACCATTAGCTGCGACTAAGTCAGCATGATCAAATGGAAATTTATCGTAACAAAGATTATTGTTTAACACAATACAATATAAGTGCCCGAGGTAATACTGAATATAGGTTCAGTGGGATACATTAAGACAATAGCCGTGATGATACAAGGAGATATATAACCTTCATATATTAATGGACTATCCAAAACCAAAAGGTAAAGGTCCGTTTGTAAGTCTGTCAACACAATTTATTTCAAGATCGCGTAGAGGTATCAGGCTGTAATTTAGGTCTATAGTCTTTTGGAACACAGAAAAGAATCAAGCTTCTAAGTCAAGGCAGTCAAAAGATACGTTCGTTTGTGCATCGATTTTTCTGCATTTTATACGAAATTCGCAGCGTAATCAAAAACTATAACTTTTCATGGTTCCTACAATATAAATAAAGAAAAAAAAAACAAAAAGTGAAAATTTATAGATATTTTATAGAAAAAATCATTACAAGCTTATAATTGTACTTAATGAAGTCAGTCGTGGTGCAGGGGCACAAAGTATGACTGTAAACACGACTGGTTGTGTGTTCGATCTCCACTCGAGGAAATGAAATATTTATTTACATTTTTTTGCTCTGTTGAGTTTAGCCACACAACACGCAATACTTTCAGTGAAAAGTGGGGAACGGACAGTCTTAACACTAGGTTCTCTCTGCCTACCCCGCTGTGTGCGGGATACAGCGTGAAGCTGATTTTAATTGTACTTAATTTCATACAAAATAAGTGCGAACGTCCAAAATTTAAGTTCGTCATCCTTTATAAATTGCATTTCCATTGACATACAATTCTGAAATTGATACGGAATCCTCAATATGCGAGTCCTACTCGCATTTGACCAGTTTTTGCTTTATAATATTAGTATAAATAGGTATTTAATGGCCTGTGGATAAAAGTGACCTCGAATTTTTAAATAACAACCTTGTGTACTATTAAAATAATTATTCTGTGAAATGCAAATATATGAATTACAATATTTTGCAATGTTACCTACATTATATGTTATGAAATTAATATTTTTATTGAGATATTAAAGTATGTTATAACAGCTGTGGGCATAATGGCGCCGTGAGACTGCTTCTGGCAGTAAACGCGATTTCCACTAAGACGAATTATTATATTTGATTTCATTTTCTCGCTGTGGTATACGAAACGCGGCGTTGAGTTCCGCTACTCAACACGCACTATCTTAAGAAAATCTGCGGAAAGTGAGAAACGGAGTGTTTTATCACTAGGTTCCCTCTGCCTTTGCCAAAACGCCATGAAAAACATAGCTAAGCTGTATTATTCAATTAGATATGACTTTCGTGGCGCAGTATATATAGCACACGTCAACTAACAACGACTTTGCAGGGCCAATAATGCAGTTTCAAAAAGTGATTATACTTATCAAAATGTTTGTAACGAGCATATTGATTCAATATATCTACATATTATGTAGATATAATATAGACTTACCAGTTAAAAACACTAATTTTTAATTTTATATATTTCTTCTTTTTTTTACGGAATCGGTATTTTTTTATACATTTCTTTATACATGCACATATTATAATCGGTACTATCCTAGTCCATTTTATAACGTTAATGCCTTGAAGTGAAACAAGTTCAAGCAATAACATATCAGTATATATTAAAAGGTTATTTAGTAAACAAATCTTCTTTTATAAAATAAACAAAAAATAAGTCGGTTATTTCAGGAATTCTATTGTTAAAGTATCGAAACATGGGATGAACTTTGTATTATTAAAAACAATAAATAAATATTTTATATATGGTTTCTTTTTACTTTAAGCTTCTTATTGCATACTAGCGGCCTGCTCGCGGCTTTGCCCGCTTGAATTACATGATTATTCATTTAAGAAATATAGATATTACAAACGGCCTTAACTATTAATTAATTGATTTGGATAAGTACTCACGATATTCTTTGTCAAATAACTTATATTAGCTCCTGTACAGTTTTTAAATTAGTTACATATATTTCTAGTTAAATATATAATAGGTATACAGAATATACATAGAAAGCACGTTTTTAGGCATTTTTATATAATCTATTTTCGTACCAGTTTCATGAATGTAGATACACCAAAAGAATAACTAATTAAGTTGTCATTTTGTATCAAATTAAGTACAGATTAAAATTTGTACCTAATGGTTCTTTTCTGTGACACAAATACAATAAGTATTCAATTTTTGAAAAATATTTTTTTAAAAATAAAAATATTTTGATTATAAAAAAAATCTCTGAAAAAGATTTATATTATAAACGTTATTTTTTATTGACTTTAAAATTTTCATTTTTAATACGGTACAAAGGCATTTACATAAAAGATCTGTCATTTTAACGCTGAGTGTAATTTAAAAAATAGAAAGCTAGATAAAAGGAACAGTTATTTAATAATCTATATACCACGCAGAGCCGTAACCGCTGATGATAGAAACGTCAAATTTGGGCAGATGTTTATTTTCATATTCTGGACATCCACTAAGAAGGGAATTTGAAAAATTTTAACCCTAAAGGGATGAAATAGGGGTTGAAAGTTTGTATGGAAAAATTTTTTAATCTGCACCGATTTTAATAAAATTTGAAATTCAGACTTTTAAAAATATTTCAGTGAACACGTGTTTCATGGTTTTTAAGAATTCACCCCCTAAGGGTTCAAATAAGGGGTTGAAAGTTTATATGGAAAAATCTTTAAATTGCCACCGATTTTTATAAAAATTTAAATTCAGACTGTTAAAAATATTTTATTGAACACGTGTTTCGTGGTTTTTTTAGAATTCACTGCTAATAAGCGGGCGAAGCCGCGCGCGCCCACTAGTTATTTATAAAATACTAAATTGAAGTAGAGACGGATTACCCCTATTATAAAATTGTTAATATTTTCACGCGTTAAAAAAAGAAGTCAGTGTTAAGAAACTCCGATGTGACTTTGAAGAATTCAAGACGTTGCATATTGAGTAATGAAACTCAACGCCATTCTTGACCTTTACATACCTTTCCCTCTTTCTTTTTGCCCTTTTATATCTTACCAGACCGAAGAATACAAAAAATAAATAAAGATTAAGTAAACAGAGTAAAGTCAAGGTACAGTAAAATAAAAACAAATCAGTCCCCAAAGTGAAGTTTCAATCCACAACCATCGCGCTTACAAGTGACGCTGACCCACTGTATCACGACGACCTCAAAATGTATATTCTATATATATAAAAGGACTTGTGCTGACTGACTGAGGTAAGACGCACGCAGAGCCGTAACCGCTGATGGTACAAACGTGAAATTTGGGCAGATGTTTATTTTCATATTCTGGACATCCACTAAGAAAGGATTTTGAAAAATTTTAACCCTAAAGGGATGAAATAGGGGTTGAAAGTTTGTATGGAAAAAATTTTTAATCTGCACCGATTTTAATAAAATTTGAAATTCAGACTTTTAAAAATATTTCAGTGAACACGTGTTTCATGGTTTTTAAGAATTCACCCCCTAAGGGTTCAAATAAGGGGTTGAAAGTTTATATGGAAAAATCTTTAAATTGCCACCGATTTTTATAAAAATTTAAATTCAGACTGTTAAAAATATTTTATTGAACACGTGTTTCGTGGTTTTTTTAGAATTCACTGCTAATAAGCGGGCGAAGCCGCGCGCGCCCACTAGTTATTTATAAAATACTAAATTGAAGTAGAGACGGATTACCCCTATTATAAAATTGAAAATATTTTCACGCGTTAAAAAAAGAAGTCAGTGTTAAGAAACTCCGATGTGACTTTGAAGAATTCAAGACGTTGCATATTGAGTAATGAAACTCAACGCCATTCTTGACCTTTACATACCTTTCCCTCTTTCTTTTTGCCCTTTTATATCTTACCAGACCGAAGAATACAAAAAATAAATAAAGATTAAGTAAACAGAGTAAAGTCAAGGTACAGTAAAATAAAAACAAATCAGTCCCCAAAGTGAAGTTTCAATCCACAACCATCGCGCTTACAAGTGACGCTGACCCACTGTATCACGACGACCTCAAAATGTATATTCTATATATATAAAAGGACTTGTGCTGACTGACTGAGGTAAGACGCACGCAGAGCCGTAACCGCTGATGGTACAAACGTGAAATTTGGGCAGATGTTTATTTTCATATTCTGGACATCCACTAAGAAAGGATTTTGAAAAATTTTAACCCTAAAGGGATGAAATTGGGGTTGAAAGTTTGTATGGAAAAAAATTAAATCGGCACCGATTTTTATAAAATTTGAAATGCGGACTCTTAAAAATATTTCATTAAACACGTGTTTCATGGTTTTTTGGAATTCACCCCCTAAGGGTGCAAATAAGGGGTTGAAAGTTTGTATGGAAAAATCTTTAAATCACCACCGATTTTTATGAAAAAAAATATTTTATTGAACACGTGTTTCGTGGTTTTTTAGAATTTACCCCTAAGTGTCCAAATAAGCAGGCGAAGCCGCGCGCGCCCACTTGTTTAAATATATACCTACCTACCTGCTGGTTTACTCCTGTCACATACTTCAAACCGAGCGTAGTACGACTTAAAACGAATTTAAAAGTACAATAGCTGGTATGATAAGCATATCAATAGCAATTTGCACACAATATACTGATGTCTGACGTAAATAAAGGGCAGTGTTACGTTAACCGATTTTATAATGAAAAAGTACATATATTAATTAACAATTGGTTATTGAAAGGTATGTTAAGAATATAGACGTTGTAAATGCGTATGCATTGATATATATATATTGGAGTCGTTGTGAGTAATTTAAGAATGTCGAAAAATACTTGATTTCAATTTCAGAGATGACAATTTTCTGACGTATTTTATTCTTTAACTAAATGTTAACAAAATGTATAAAAATTTAAACGTAGCGCCTCGCCTCCTGGAAACCTGGTCGGTTTAGGTCAGGCGTGAGTTCGAGTCCCGCTACGTTCAAATTTTTATACGTTTTCTAAATAGGTATTTTATTTTTGCTTCACACGATATGCACATTTTTTCAAAGTATTAAATGGAAGAAATGGAAACATTTAATTCCCCCAAATAGGAATCGAATCCACAACGGTCAGGTTTATAGTCAAACCATCTCAATAAAATGTAGCATCATATATATTTTTTTATAAATGTCAAATAATTTCTAAGCAAACTACCTTCACACGTTCTTATAAATCCTTTCATTTTTATTATTATTGCCATTTTTTATAATGTACCTATAGCCTTATTTGGCAATTTAGTTTGGGTAAAAAGATTTTCCTTGTGAAGTGTAAAAATGGAGGTAAAATGTTGTTACTCAATTTTTTTATTACATTTTTCACACCTTGAAGATCTCGATAATATGCAAATATGGACCAGAGACAACATCTGAACATACATTTTAATTAATTAGAATTCTTAGCTATAATATGTATTGCTTTATATAAGCTTGCCATAATATATTTTTTTTGTATGAAATAAGGCAAAATAAATTGTAGCTTTATATAGCCTTGTCTTAAATATTTTTTTTATTTGAAGTTTTCAAGTGATTTGTACTCATATACTTTTTAATTATTAAACAAAACTAATTTTATATAGCGTTTAATTTTAAATAACAGTAATTCATATTTTTTATTCATATTAGTATAGTATATAAGAAAGCTGAGGCCGGTCGTGGCGCAGCGGCACGAGGTGTGACTGCAAAACCGACTGGTTGTGGGTTCGATCCCCACTCGAGGAGATGAATGTGAATATTTACTTAAATTTATATTTCCATTTCTTCGCTCTGGTGTCGAGGTTAAGCGCGGCGTTGAGTTCTGCCACTCAACACGCAATGCCTCCAGAATTCGGCAGAAAGTGGGGAACGGAGTGTCTTAACACTAGGTTCCCTCTGCCTACCCTGCTGTGTGCGGGATACAGCGTGAAGCTAATAAGAAAGCTAAAGAGTATGTTTGGTTCAATGGAATAATCTTAAACATTATTGGTTCCAATTAAAAATCCATTTACTGGATTATAGGCAATAGGCCAGTGGTGGCGCTGTGGCACGAGGAGTGACTGTAAAACCGACTGGTTGTGGGTTCGATCCCCACTCGAGGAGATGAAATATTTACTTAAATTTATATTTCCATTTCTTCGCTCTGGTGTCGAGGTTAAGCGCGGCGTTGAGTTCTGCCACTCAACACGCGATGCCTCCAGAAATAAAGCAAAGCTAAAAAATAATTAAAATCTTGTCTTATAAAATATACAGTATATAGAAATCTAAACTATGCTACAATTTAAAAACAATCTGCACATACAAACACAAACTCGCATAGTTATTTTATTAGAACATTGTTATTACCGACCTATCCATATAAGGCGGTGTAGCTATTAGCGTACACTCGTATGTTACGTGTCAACATAAATAAGTCTCACCTGAGAACGTTTAAAGCTCTAATTTCAATATAATGTAATTTAAGATAATAAATCTAATTAAAATAGTTGATATATATATGTTGAGGTAAATTGTTTTTTATTGAAATGGTTAAAAATTAGAAGTTTTATATATTTTTTTGTTATATTTTAAACTTTTCGTCTGTTTTGTTTATTTCTTTTGGAAAATCTATCAAAGAATAATCTAAATTTGGTATAATATTTGTGGGTACACTGATTACGGTTTAAAGTGAAACTTTTTAACAGCAGGAGCTCGAAAGAATGCCTGGAACTTGTGACCCAAGCGAAGGTAAAAGCTCTTTAGCTTGCAGAAAAAAACATGTTTAATTATTTGTGTTTGTTTTTTAACTAGACACGTCCCCTGTGTATAGGAGCTGCAGGGAAAACATATTAATGCCTGGCATTATAGTGGTGAGACCGTTGTGATCCGGTGGCATAAGAGTGTGACTGTTAACGCGACGGTTGTGGGTACGATTTCCACTCTGGGGAATAAAATATGTAATATTTATATTTTCTTGCCTTGGTTTCAAGGCATAGCACGGCGGTGTGCTCCGCCATTTATCACGCAATGCCACGGAAATTCTGCGGAAAGTAGGAAAAGAAAGTTTTCTTCTAGAGAACGGAGTATCTAAACGCTATGTTCTCAGTTTCCTTTTGCCTACTTTGCTACGTGTGGGATTCAGCTTGAATTTGTAGAAAGACCATCATGGTGCGATGGCTGTGAGTTCAATCCCAATACAGGGGAAGGAATAATTTTCACTTCCTGTCTTTAGTAGACAAAGTATCTTGACTCTGGTTCTATTTGCATCTGCCTCACGCGGGATATAGCGTGAAACAAAAAAAAATGTTTTTTTTTATGTACACGATATGTAAAGGTATAGATTTTTTCTAGTCACCAACAAATCATTAAACACACATGTTTCTTGATAAGACCTGATTTGATTTGATGAGATTTTGCAGGTGGTATCGTTATAATGTACCTTTATATTTACAATATGGTTGACTACGTTATTTTGTTTTTTATTTTTTTGTTCTATATCTTTGTATTTTCGATAAAGAGAATTACTCTAATAGACAATTTGTGTTAAAAAATATATCTACATATTTTTCCTAGCAATTAAAAATTATAAGCGTATGAAAATTTTATATTAAACTTTATATTTTATTGTAAACAATATTTCAAAAAATACAAATTAAGATTGACAACATATATTCTATAAATATATCAAAAATATAGATAAATACCACATAAAATACAAATTGAAAAAGAAAATAATATTTTTTTGTGCTCGCCGATAATAGCTGTCACTGACTACAAACCACGTGTTAAGCAAACCCGCGAACATCCTCGATTAATGCTACATCACGTTATCTGATAACAGAATCATGCCGCTGCGTTAACGATTGTGACGATGACGTCACGACACTGATATGACAGGTCAGTCTTTACAGCTTTGTCTAGCTTAATTATAGCAAAAGCTTAATTATAAAGCTTATTAAGAATCATTCTTATATGTATTTTAAGAATCATTCTTTTACTTATTTATTAAGAAAAAATATCAAAATTTAAACGAAGCGGATTTTTTTACGTTTTCTTAATAAATATTTTTCTTTTCAAAGTGTGGAATAACACTTTAAAAAATGTTCAAAATATTATTATACTTTCTTATACTTCAAGAAAATAAATTTCAACTGTTAATTAATATGTTAATAGACCTAGAAAAAATAGGCAAGTGTTTGACAGTATTCTTAAGCAATTAATATTGTTCCATTTTTTTTACCATAAGCTTTATCGCGGCGTTTAATACCGCCACTCACGATGCAATATCTCGCAAAATTGGCGGTGCGTGTGGAGCTGAGAGTCTTAATCTCAGTTTTCACGCTTTATCCTGCAAATAACGGCGTACACAAAGGGAATCTGGAAACTTAGTCTGAAGAAAATTCATTACCATTAAGATACTTTCATTCCCCCTTTTTGGCATTACGTGTTGAGTAGCGGAACTCAACGCCTCGCTTTGCCTCGTTAACAGAGCGAGAAAATGAAAATATAAAATATTTTATTTCCTCGAGTGAGAATCGACCACAGCCTGTCGCGTTTACAGTGGCACGTTGATGCCCTTGCGCCACGACCGTCCTTAATCATTTATACAAATAAGCCAATGATGGAGCCGTCAAAGTTATATTAGATGTATATCATCGATTTATTATCACAAACGTAATGTTTATCACCGCTATGAATACATAGCGCAGGCTTTGGAGGGCTCTAGTACAATAGTTTCCGCGTTCTCATACAAGATTATAAGATAACTACGAGCGACTCGTAGCTGTCGCTCGCAACTTTATTTGTGTGTAGTTTTAGACATGAAATCGCGAAAATCTCGTTTTTTCTCTTAGGAATTTCATGAAACCCTCTCTTAATGCTGCCTTCCACTACATTACCTAATCTACCTATCTTTGTTTTCAGCTATGAACATTGTGTGCTAAGTAGCGTAACTTAACGTCGCGCTTTGTCTTACCTCGCACACAGTGAAGAAATGAAAATTTACATTTCCTCCGAGTAGGAATCAAACTTATAACCACTTCGTTACATTTCCCTTTGCGCTACGAAACCCTTAGTGAATAAATTAAATTCTGTTTTGTCTTTGCAATTTGCAATACTGACAAATATGTTTTGAATTTCTAACTTCAACGGTTGTTTATTATCAACTTGACTTAACCAAATAACAAAATTAATATTGAAAACGAAAATGTTTGGAGATCCACTCATTTTCGTGATTACGCAACTGCTTCAGGCACATCAATGGCTCCTTTGCTAACGTATTAGCATTTCATATTAGCGTACAAATGTGAAGATTTTTGGAATATTCCTTCCTATCTACAATTTTTTTTTCGTTCTTATCGGTAGATATCTAACTTTACATTAAGTATATGATATATTTTAACCTATACTACAATATTATTTAATATTTAAAACGGAAATACTAAAATTCTCCATATTTCTACTTAGTATAAATCAATGATCCACTAATCAAATGTCTTACCAAAAAAAAATCAGCTTAACGCTGCCCGCACATAGCAGAGTAAGCAGAGGGAACCTAGTGTTAAGGCACTCCGTTCCCTACTTTCTGCCGAATTCTGGAATGTTGAGTGGCAAAACTCAACGTCGCGCTTGAAGAAATGGAAATATAAATTTAAGTAAACATTTCATCTCCTCGAGTGGGGATCGAACCCACAACCAAATTGATTAAGTACATTACGTTTACCATATAAGGTTACACCTTCAATATAAATATAACCTTCAATATTTTCTACAAATGGGTAATATGATAAATTGTAAACAATTATACAGAAAAAAAATTAACCGCAAGCCTCAAAGCCTTTGAGCGAAACAAATTCCAATGAATAGATTAATATCAATATAAAACTTTACTGTACAAGGTAAATATAATACTTTAATATTGTAATTAACCTATCGTGGCGCAGTGGAATAACGTCTAACTGTATACACGATGACTGTAGGTTCACTCAGGAGACTGATTATAAAATATTTAAATTTTTAGGGTTCCGTACTCAAAGAGTGAAACATGACTCTATTAATAAGACTCCACCATCGGTGATAGTTGACTGTTGAAATTTTTACAGATGATATAAATATTTGTGTTGCAGTTGTGGCAACAAAAACTAAAAACCAGAATAAAAAATATGCATTTTAATTCCCATGCAATAAACGTATATATTTTTTAAGCTGGTTTTATCGATTATACTACGGAACCTTTCGTGCACGAGTCCAATTTGCAACTGACCAGTTTTTCCAAATATTTCTAATTATTCCAATTATATTTGAAAATATTCGGATCCCATATTTTATATGGCTGATGATAGTCAAGGTGGTAAGTTTTATCAGAAATTCTACATTTAAAAATTCCTTTAAACCAAACACACGATTTATTTATCATTCAACGCGGTCGCTAGTGACTACTGTAAAATTCATATCATCATATGAAAATTTCCTTTTTATTGGCAATAAACGTTGGTATTTCATTTACATTTCGACGGTCTAAATTACTTTGAATGCGTCAATGTGAGCACAAAAGGCGTTTGCTTGTAACAAATAAAATAATTTGTGTAAATATGAAACAACTGTTGAATTTTTTTAATATATGTATGTATATGTTTGAGTAAATTAAAGTTAATACGGAAATAAAAAAAAAATACGGATATTTTTGTTTGAATAATAACTCTGTGACACGACTCTTATTAAGGTAACAGTAAGTGTTTATTAAAAATGGATTCGAATAAATTATAAGAAAAATGTGGAATATGTGGTGCACTAAGTATTTTTTTTGTCCCAGTCACGGGATTGAGTACCGCATCTCAATACACGCAATGCCTCGGAAATCATATGGAAGGTGGTAAGTTTGTCTAATAAAAACATACATTCCATCATGACCAATATCTTCAGATACGAAGAATCGACCATAAAGAAACAGGAATATAAGTAATTAAAGAGATAAAACATCGAACCCACAACCTTATGAACCTTATAAATTATATAAGAAACAGGAATATAGAAAGTAATTAAAAAGATAAAACATTGAATCCATAACCTTATGTAGAATGATATTATAATTTAGTTTAGTGGATTGTATCAAGTATTTTCACTAAATATTCTATCACCAATACGGAGATGTTTTCTATTGCGCAGACATATTCAAGGCCGCATTTTTCCAACCATGCGATAACATTTATATTTTACATAAAAACACAATAAAATTATGTTGGAATTTAAATTAAACTACATTTATCGCAAACAATATTTTAGCGTATTATTGCATTTTATAAGTTATAGTAAGAAATCATTTAACTTAATATACCGTCTCGAAGTTAAATATCTATATAACGTTTCTCAAAAAATCTCTATTATTTATATCAAAATCACCAATTGTTTTTTGAAAGGCTGGTAAATATTTTTTTATTTTTGCAAGTACTTATTAAAGGTGAGTAAATATTTTTTTATTTTTGCAAGTACTTATGAACCCTAGAATGAACGTAAAGTTAGTACCGTACGCGCTCAGAAGGAAGTTCTGCTGAAGAGCAGGCGAGGAATTTAACTTATTTTAATTTATTTGTGGCTCTTTTCAATATTAAGATGAGAGAATTTTATTATCTAATACAATAATAAAATAGAAGTTGTCCTACAGGAAAATCAAATTCTCTTAATTTATCACATTTTTTTATACCGTCAGTGGACTTAAGCATATACATATAACTTAACTTCGACTGAAATTATGTTTGTTTGTGTGTGTTCTTTCATTCCATTATTTAATGTCAACCAGACATCAAATGTCAAGCAATGTATAAAGCATGTGGCTTTACCACGAGGACAGTTTGTTATTTCAGATACCGTAAACCTATTACGGTCAATCGTTAACACGTTCGGAAGTATTTAATCCGACGACCCCTAATAAATTGTCTAGATCACGTTGTACCACGTGTAGCTATTAGTATTGTGTTGAATAAGACACTATATTGGCCAAGTTGTTTTTGACACTCCTATTTTTTTCCCTGGAATGCTCTTTGTGACACGCTTTTATTAGCTTGGGTATGTATGTTTGTAACAGAAACTTTGAACGAGATTTGACTACTTTGAAACGTTGGATGACAATGCAACAATACGAAAAAAAAGTAGTTGAAAAAATTAAAAATTACGCTTTTGTGAAATAAAATGATATTAATAATTAAAAAAGCGTGGTAATCCCAATAAATTACTAAGGAAAGGAAAGATAATACATATAGCATGGCATGCTCAAAGAATTTATTTAAAAAACGAAATTTAATTAGCAAATACTACGAAATTGAGCTACGATATTAAATGCACAAGCGTAGGACTGTAAACGCGATGATTTTGAGTTCGACTCCCTTTTGGAGGAATGAAATATTATTAAATATCGCTCTGGTAACGAGGCAAGGTGGGCGTTGAGTTCCGCCATTCAAAACCCAATGCTTCGAGAACGTAATGGAAAGTGGTTAACATAGTGTCTTAACACTACGTTTCTTAAGTTCTCTGTGCCTATTCTGCAAAAGCTAAGATGAATAACATAATAAATGAATTTAAAAAACTTGGAGGTATAATTTGTTTAATAGTACATACAATATATATATCTAATTTTATTACACAATTTTATTTCATTAAAATCAAATAGCAATTACTTTTTACATGTTTAATATTGTTTCAAATTCAAACAACCGCAAAAGCGGCCCCTCAGGAGAAACATACCAACTCGTGCAAATTGCAAGCGAGGCAAATTAATGACTGCTACTGGTTCTATATAGATATAAATACATCGATCCTTTCAATGAGAAAGACAGATAGTATTTATTTTTTAATTTATTTGGTGATGTTAATTTGAATTAATAATCAGCTTCACGCTGTATCCCGAACACAGCAGGGTAGGCAGAAGGAACCTAGTGTTAAGACACTCTGTTCCCCACTTTCTGCCGAATTCTGGAGGCATTGCGTGTTGAGTGGCAGAACTTAACGCCGCGCTTAACCTCGACACCAGAGTGAAGAAATGGAAATATAAATTTAAGTAAATATTTCATCTCCTCCAGTGGGGATCGAGCCCACAACCAGTCGGTTTTACAGTCACACTTCGTGCCCCTGCGCCACGACTGGCCTCATATTTGAATTACAATTTAAATATTTTGTACTTTTACTTTAAATTTACTAATTGAAATCAATTCTGTTAAATTATTTTTCAGCCTTATATCAGAGTAGGCAAAGACAACCTACAGTTAAGACACTCCATTTTCCATTTTTGGACAAATACGAGACATTCTATGTTGAATAGCGAATATCTCGACATAGTGTTTTGACACCAGAGCGTCTAATGAAAATATTCACCACTATATTAAGTGTTAAATTTATAATTTTAGGGAATACCAGAAATATAAAAATATTTCCTTTAAAATACTTATATTTCATAGTTAAATTACGAATAATGTTACATTAATAATTAGAGTTTGAAATAATTTATAACAGGCACAGTTAAGTTGGGTCAGAAGTGCCGCTGATTGTTCAGTCCTGTGAAGAAAAACAAGCAAAAGTGAACTTTTAATCTAGCTCCGTGTTACCATAAATTATATTTTTTTAGTAAAAAGTAAATTTAAAAATGTAAAATTTCATTTCACAGCTTTACGCTGTACCTGACTGGATACAAGCAGTAATCTAATGTTATAACACTCCTTTCTCTATTTTCCGTTGAGTTCTGGAGGCAGTGCGTAATGAGTGGCGGAACTTAACGCTTTGGTGTCGAGACAAAGCATTGTCTCGACACCAAAGCCAAAATTAAAATATAAATTTAAATAAATATTCTTCTTTTCCTTTCTTCTTCGAGTGAGGATCAAACCCACAACCAGTCGTCTCTACAGTTCCACACTCGCGTTTCAGATTTGCGTTGAAAACAATTTAAAAAAATATTTTAATATAATAACATAGTAACAAGACTACCACTAAATGTGGTACCTCCTTCAAAATATTGATACGAAATTATCCAAAATATGCTACGTTCGCAAAGTTAAGAAATAATGATTATGTTTTCTTATAATTTTCATTTGTAAATTTTTACTCTTGATGTGAGAGAAGTATTGTCAAAAAGTATATTAAATTTTTATCATTTTCATCCAAGCCGGAAAGATCAAAAGTAAAATAATGCACGTTTCTACCTTTGTGTCTTGCTATTTATAAAACATTACTTATAATGCTGTTGTTCTTATTTTATTAATTTCACACTGTTTTACACTTATAACTCGGTAGACAGAGAGAACTGGAGAACAGAGTGTCTTAACGATAAGTCCGTTTCAAGACATTGCGTGTTGCGTGCCGGATCTTAATACCGCGTTTTGTATTGTTACAAGAGCGAGATAATGAAAATAATTCATTCCCCTGAATGGAAATCAAACTGAAAACTGTCACATATATAGTTAGATGCTCACAGTACTATTGCATTAGGACCACCACGATACACCAAGATGGCCTATTTTTTTAAACTTCAAGTATCTATTTTCAAGAAGAAGTCATTTTAATAAGTACTCTTTACAATTTAATGTCCTCCATTCAAAGAATGTACGTTAAGATATATAATAGAAATAGAAATGAATTTTAAAAATAGGTATTATTTAGGCCAAACACAAATTAGGTAGACCTAAATAAAACTGCTTCAAAGGTTTTGTCTGCGACCTTTAAGATACAGTGCATATTTTTGAAATATATATGTATATTTACATATTCGCGAGTCTTAGACATCACCCTGCACTAGGTTCTTCGACTTTATATAGAAATCATAGTTTAAAAAATTAAAATTTCCGATTTTGTAAAATCCGGTGCCCTGGATTCCTGCAGAATGGGCTGACAGTATCTTGCCCTCTGGTATGGTGGGTTTGAGACTTCAATGATTTTATGAATGGGTCCTAGGTGGTGGAAATTTTCCAGTCATCCTCTCTATTGAAACTATCTATTGTACGCGAGGCAATTAAGAAATTGTTGACGGTAGTTTAATATAATAATTATGTCAACTGACAGACGAATGCCAGCTCAGTTTACCCGTGACCACGGACTACTGCAAAGTGTTCGAAACGTCGGGGTTCCAAAATGTATAATCTAAAATATACGTGATTAATGATTAATATAGTTTCATTTAAATAGTTTAATTTTATCATTGCCCCAATTATAGAGCTGAACCCTCGACACAAGTCCAGGTAGTTCAGTAAGACTTTAACAAATAGATCAATTGAAACTTTTATACTTTATATGGAGTCACGTTCTACTCAAACAATTATCGGAGTCCGGATGAAAAGTGTCACAGTTCTCACGTACCTACCTACTTGTATTAATTTTGCGGGTGAAATAAGTTTTATGACCACTCTTCAACCAATATCTTTATCGAGTATAGTTTCTATTGGTTTTCTTTGAAACTTATGAGTGTGATTCGTTCTTCTTATATTTTTCTTGTGAAGTTTAAATAAGTCTTAAAAGGGCAAAGAAAACAGTGAAGTTTTTTTTAGATTCATACTTTATCCTGCTAATAGCGGGATAAGCAGTGGACAGCGTAGTGTAAGATACACTGTTCCGACCGAATTAGAGATATGTATCGATTGGTGAAACTCAATGGTGCACTTTTTAAAGTTTTATATAGCATTTGTTTACCTATTTGGTATTGACTAAGTATTTTCTAGTTAAAAAATGTTTTTTACCTAAACAATCATTAGTTTCTGTACAGGCTAAAGACAAATTTAAATATAATATAAGTATGTATTTTTATTTTTAGACAAAAAAATATTGAATACTTTATTGTAACGATATAAAAGTTAAAAAATATATAATGTAAGAGTTATAAGAGGCCGGTCGTGGCGCAGCGGCACGAGGTGTGACTGCAAAACTGACTGGTTGTGGGTTCGATCCCCACTCGAGGAGATGAAATATTTACTTAAATTTATATTTCCATTTCTTCGCTCTGGTGTCGAGGTTAAGCGCGGCGTTGAGTGTGCGGGATACAGCGTGAAGCTAATTTAATTTATATTTTTAAGAGTTATAAAATGAAATAGAGAAAAAGAATAGATATGCAATAATATTTAATAGTTGTAGAAACTCATAATATGGCATAATTCTGAACGTAAAGTTGATTTTTATTTAATAAAACGAATAAGACAAAATACAATAATTCGAATAAAATGAAAAAAAATAAAACAAAATATAAATCACCATAACACAGTAAATATCTACTGGTACAATAACACAAAAGCATTAATACATGAACGCTATACAAATACACATGCATAGAGCGCACTGTATGTGCAATGTGCATGTCATAAACAACATACCTATGACATACGAGTAGCCGTCTAGAGTTAGGACACATTTCCTCAAAGCGCCTGACACAGATCTGTGTCTGTGCGTCCTAGGGGCTGCACCCAAAGCTCTACCACCACCAGGGTCACTATGGCACTTGTGCACTAATTCCTTATCATTAGCCAGATTACTGTTACCGTCTATCGAACCTTGCCGGCTGCCCTCCAACAATGCTTTGCCACGCCTCATCATCACATCCTACGCTACCTCAAGACAAATAGAATCCTCTTTTCAAAAGAACGTTCACAGTAAATCACTTCGAACCTTGTTTTTGTTTATATGTCCAAGTCATCACAGTCATTACCGCGCTAAACGCTTTCATTTGTTCACTGATTTACGTTTCAAACGCGAAACACGAGCCAAATTGTTCTATTTTCTATCGGGACCACTGCTGTGCGCTGTTTGTTACAAACTACTATACAATTTTGCTCTTATCGCTTATCATCAATGGAAATTTTATGGTATAATTTGCACCAAATAAACGATATTTATTAATTCAATAATCCCATTAATACGAATGTTATTCCTAATCAGATTGTGCAACATTTATAGCGGTACCACTAACACAACATGCAATTAAGATAATGGAGAGGCGCGTGCGTTTACGTCAATAGATCGAATTTTTCTTTAATATGTATGTACGTATTTTTTAATATTCTATCTATTCTTCTAGTTTTTATAGAAGCATTTTGTAGATATAAGATTATTTAAATTTTAATAACTTAACATTACTAGAGTCGTTCTGAAAGAAATAAAGTGAAATTAAATTCTTTGAATTAAAATGAAGATATTACAAATAATAAGCGAGTGTGGAAAGATTGCTAATTTTACCGTCTGATTTATATTCACGTGGCGCCTTAGGATATACGAGCAAATATTACGTTTTTTTCTATATATAAAACTTAAAGTGACCTAGAAAGTATTCATTACACTTAATGTATATCTATACGACCTTAAAACATAATTACTGGACTCAATTTGCGATTTGCTCGAGGCGGACTATACTGTAGGAGCGAATGATTGTACCTGGGATCGTTATAGCAGTTATAACGAACAAACTCTTCGTAGTTACTCTAAAAATGACCTTAGTTAGGCTCTCGTTCCGCTAATTCCCCCATCAATACAACCTTCTTTGAAGAAATATGAAATCGACGTAAAGGAAATAACATACAACGTTTTCTCATGTTATTTTTGAAATTTTAATGGAATTGTTAAGCCGTGAAATGGATAACGACACAAGTATGGAAATCTATTTTCAACGGTTGTTGTTTTTCCATAGTAACGTGCAGGGCGCTCATAAACGGTTGCGTCATGTCACCAGGGGTGGGGGCGCCCCTCATTTGTAAACAGATTGTGACGTTGTCCAATGGACTATTCCGAATCAGGCAACAGGTGGTCCCGGTATTATTTGTATATGACAATTTGACATCAATATTGACACGTCATTTTTTTTCGATATTTATGGAAAAAAATTGTATAATATTATTTTTTTTATTGAACTTTTCCTTACATGACACAGGCGCGATTGGGACGGGTGCGTTCGGACGCTCAGGGCGGCATGACGCTACCACGCGACCGACTCGCGTGGAAGCCTGCGCGCGACTGGCAATCAGCTTAACGCACATGCTTAAGCTACAGGTAGCCTGATTAAGTCTAGATTCACACTTTGAGCGGCATCACCAAAACAGATGATGAAGTCTTTATCAAAAAGTTTAAAAACACCCTTGTAAAAACTATCGATAGATGATCAAGTATTTATAAAAAAGTTTAAAAACACCCTTGTAACGTATTGTAGTCGTTTCTGAGAGTATGAGTTGAAATTTACAGAAGAAGAATGGAAATGTTTAATATATTGTCGCATTTTCTTTTTGAAGGCAAATTAAGTGACTTTATAAATTACGTTATTATGATATGCTAATGAACGTAGCTTCACTATTTTCCCCGTATAGCAGAACAGGCAGAGAAACCTAGTGTTAAGATACTCCGTTCCTGATATTTCTCCAATTTTTTTAGACATTGTGTGTCGAATGGTAAAAATTAATGTCACGATTTTTCTACCAGAGCAAGTAAGTAAATGGAAATAAATTAAATATAATCAATGCCCTGAGTGGTAATCGAATCCACGATCATCACGTTTACAGTCAGGTATTCCCACTGCGTCATAACGGTCAATAGTTAGTTATTGCGTAGGTAATAGTTAGAAAAATATACTCGTATAGTATAATATCGACGTTTTGTTCTTACGTCCTAAATAGACCCTCAAAACCCAAATCCAAATGCCCCGGGGAACTGGCAATTGCTTAAAAACGGTCGGTTTTTTCCGCTCTTTCTTCGACATTGTTGAAGACTCCTTTGTGACAACAAATTAATTGAAAATGCTTAGTCTATTACGTTTTCGTTTTCGTTTTAGCAATCGTTATCTAAATTGTACACTCGTTGATTTAATATAACTTGTTTCCTTTTGCATAAGCAATTAAAATGTTTCAATTTCTTATTAAAAAATGTTACTAAAATAATTATATTAATTAATATGAATTAATTTATTTTATCTCTACATTGGTTTACGTCATATAAGAAGCAATTTCTCAATATTATTTTTGTGATGCAAAGTTAGAATTATATATGTTATGTAGCTTATTACTTTTTTAGAAAACGTAATTTTTTTTGCGTATGGGGATTTTTGAACCTGTTGCCTCTTGATAGTTTTTTGTAAGCGTTCTGATTTTTTAAGCCTTAACTTATTGTCAAACAATTATCAATATGCTTTAATTATTAAAAAATGCATGCGTCTCGCGTCATTGCATGACTCAATGGCACAAAGGTGCGACGGTTGTGGATTCGATTCCTACGCGAATATAAGGCAAACCAAAGTTCAGCTGAAATCAATTTGAAATATTCAAATTTTCAAGCTTTTAAGTCAATATTTATGCATAGTTTTTACTGCATTTTACCACATTATTTATATTAAAACCCATTGGATCCTTTCTGGTGGACCTATGGTTATGAAATTCCGGAAAAAGTGAGAACTTACAAACAATATAAAAGAAAAATTATCCGAAAATCAATCGTATTTTTTTACAATATCAATAAAATATATAACTCTATTTTATAAATTTCTCTTCCATATAGTTTTAAAGATACGATCAAAAGTAATGGATTTATCGTGTTATGAAAATAAACAAATACTCATTCATATATATTGACATTATAGATAAAATGTATTACTTTTTTCTTTGTTTTGAATCTCATATGATATATTTCAGTCTCTAGAGATACTAGCAGAAAATTTTGCGATTTCATCGTAAATATGTCCCTAAGGAATCGTAAAGAAAGTGTTGTATATTTATTTTAAAAGTATACGACATAGTAGCATCATCTCGCTTGTGTTCAATATTCGATTCTTGTAGGGACCAAGTTTTTACCAAGCATTATAACGACTAATATTTTTTGGTATTTATTTGTTAAAGTCAATTTGAAAGTGAATACAAATATTTCAATTAGCAAAGTGAATATTTATAGGTACTTTGAATACACCAATAATAGCATCGCACTCTCCACATCCAGCGGGTTTTAACACTTTGATCGTTGGTCCATCTGGTACAGGTACCACCCACTGAACGTCGTCGACGAAAAGTTATGTGGGGCCATCTCTTGTAGACCTTTCCTTCCTAGGGTCTACCGGTTCTCTTATCTATTCCATTTACTGACACTTCTAACTCTCTAATGTCTTCTCTCCCGCAACTCACACGAGTCGAAGACTAGGATATTTAGAACGCAAAGAGTTTTCAGAAGTTGCTTTTAGAACTCTATACCAATTCCGTTATTACCCGCCACCTTGTTGTTTTTTAGGTATTTAAGAATTCATAAATATCTACACAACTATAAATAATATATCAAAAGTCCACACATCCATCTCATGCAAGTGATATAAATTATTAGTTCATTTTAAAAATAGTGATATTTTTATAGCTAACTTAAATGGACTAATATCATTTGAAAAACAAGAATACTATCCAGCGACGCACGAGCTAGATTATTCCACAAGTTTAATCAAAGTTCTGTGATAACAAACGTACTAATAATATAAAATAAAATATCACATAATATTATCTTTAATAATAGAATGGCTCTATCAAAGAAAATATTTCTTCATTTGGACGTACGTATATACATAAATATAGAAGGTTGGCACTTAATGGAACTTCTAATGCTCATAATGTTGGAAACATAACTTATGATAACAAGGTTTTGAAATGGTTTGACTAGAGCTTTAGAAGGGCCTATTGTTGACGTTATCATGAAGTTGATATACTACTGACATACCTCTGTTTAGTCTAGTTTTAATGTTATAATTTAGTTTCTTAATCATATGAAAAGAATTTGTTCGTAAAATATCATCAAGTTCACTTTATACTAGAGTGTAAATAAATTAAAATTAAAAAATACCCATTAAATTAGCAAATGAATCAAATTGGTGGTCAAAAATATAAATTTGATGTTTCGGAGATCAAATCCACAGTTACTTCGCTTACACTTAAGAGACTCTATATCACTACATCACAATGTCTTACAAATCAATAAGTTTTATAAAAAAAAAATTTAAACTTAATTTTCTTTAAAAAAAACGTTCTGGAAACCAGACAAAGCGTGGCGTTGAGTTTCGCCAATCAACATGAATGATTTAAAAAATATATAGTATCAATATTTATAAATCCATACATACGGTTATTACGGTTATTTTGAATTCACACTCCCCCTTAATCGTGGGGTCGCGTGCTCAAAGCTCATTTCAGTGCATGCACCAACAATTTGTTTTATCGCTGTAATAGATAAAGCTCCCGGAATTTCCCCACCAATCCTATTTTAAGTCCCTTCAAGACGTAAAACTCGATTATGCTTATTAATTTTTACTTATTTTGTGAAGGGGTCAATGACTGAACAGGTTGCATTTTTTTTAATTTTGATGTATTTTGAGTCCATTGTGGCAACTCCACTCTGGGCTCTCGTAAAACAACAATAATAAGTCGTTCCTCGAGTTAGACTATATACGGCGTTGAGTTGCTGTTACTCAACACGCAACGTCTTGAATTCCAGCGGTAAGCGGAGAACATTTTCGAGTTTTCGGAGAACATTCTGACCTATTGCCCCACGAAAACCTCTCGCCTTCTGATTTAAAAAAAAAATCAGCTTCACTCCGTTCTCCACTCTTTGCCGATTTCTGGAGGCATTTCATGTTGAGTGGCAGAACTCAACGCCGCCTTCTGATTTATTATTGTAATAATTCAACGGAAAGTATGTGAATCAATCAATTAGCCAATTTTATACTATAAAAGCAAATTGAATAACATTATCTGTAATGATTATAGCAAAAAGTGAAAAATATTATGTTTTCATAAATAATTCGTATATTTTATTAGATAAGCACGTATAAATGATTGATCACGACATTCGATTTCAGATCACATTCGATCTCTATATATTTTTCTTGTCGCATTAGCTCTGGCCTTGGAATAAACGTAATTAGTATAATACACATATATGTATATATATATTTTGTATTTACCTCGTGTATATATTTATTGAGATAGTTAGAGCTCCATTTTCTTTTCCAAAAACATTGTGTTGCATGGCGGAAATTAACGCCTGTTTCCTAAGTAGATAGTTTAAAATTCAATAAGGCAAAGACTAAAGGGTAAGCAGGTTCCTTCTGAATTTGAGACATGGCAGAGCTCAATGATGCCTTTGTCATTCACCAGAACGAGGAAATGAAAATATTTTATTCCTACGACTGGAAATCAAACCCATAACCACCGCGTTTACATTCAGACGAGGGAGCCAGGGCACCTTCGTAGTACTTCCGTGCCCCACTTTCCGCCGAATTCATTATTTTGTATTGAGTGGCGGAACTCAACACCGCGCTTTGCTTCTATACCAGAGCGAAGAAATGAAAATATTAATGATTATATTTATAATATATATTTTTGACTCTAGCAAAATAAAAATAATACGAGTATGTTTTGTCGCGCCACTCAGCACCCAAACAATTTAATTCAAGCGACAACACAGAACAAATTATCAAAACACTCACAAACTTGCCTAACTTACCTATTGCTTTATTAAAGAAAAATATTAAATTGAAAACATAAATCTAAATCGCTTTTACCTATTATATTATATAAATAAACAAATAAATCAATATTCCAGGAATAACGCCAGGGAAATGTGAGTGGAGTGCCTTTCGAATGCACTGCGTTTGTGATAGAATATTATAATAATATTGACACAGATGTGCAAGGCGATATTGAACTGCTTCATATATTGGGTTTCAAATGTTCATTTAATATTTACTACACGGTATTTACAGTATGTCTATGTTTAGACGACTGTGAATTCGATTCCCATTGAGGGTATATTATTATTGTATTCATAATACATTCTTTCAATACATATAAAGGTGAGTTATATTTTAATATATTTTAAAAGCATAAGAAATTAATGAAACAAATAAATAATATTATATTTAAATATCCTAACATATAAAAATATCGGAAAAACGGTCAATAAAATAAAAAAAATATTTTAAAAAACACAAAGAAAATAGCTGAAAAACAAATAACGTCAAAATGAAGTCTAAAAAAGCTTAGAATTTCACTCTGCTTGTATCAATTAATAAGCCTACACAACTCTAATAATACACAACGTTCACTAAGCTGGGGGCGATGTTAATTTACGGGTATCTCGGGAAAGGGGATCAAATGAAACTAGATTCTTGTCGTCTTTTGTGATTTTCACTATTCTATTAAGGAAATAATGTAGTCTAGAAAAATCATATATTGTTTTTTTTTCTGAATTCCTAATAAATTTATATGATTCTAGAACGTTAAAATATTGAGGCCAGTCGTGGCGCAGAGGTATACAGTGTACAATCGACTGGTTGTGGGTTCGATCCCCAGTCGAGGAGATGAACTATTTATTTACATTTATATTTTCATTTCTTCGCTCTGGTGTCGAGGCAAAGTGCGGCGTTGAATTCCGCCATTCAACACGCAATGCCTCCAGAACTCGGCGGAAAGTGGGGAAAGGAGTGTCTTCACACTAGGTTCCCTCTGCCGTGTGCGCGTTACAGTGTAAAGCTGATTAAACGTTATATATACGTTATATTATTGTACGCAATTTTATTTTAGAAAAATATACGCAATAGGTTTGATTCTCACTCGTACTTTAAAGAGTTCCGGCGTTAAGTTCCACTATGCAAAACACAGTGTCGCGAATTTAAGCGAAAATGGAAGAAATATCTCGCGAAGCTAAAATGAAACAATCATTCACTTTATATTCAACAACAGCTTTATTTATTATATTTTAATTCTTAAGGAAATTCAAATTTTTGTAATTTTGAAAGTCTTATTCAACGGCTGTGGAATCAAATTGCGCTAAGTCAACATTTTTATTCCGAAATTAAATGTCTTTTAAATTATAAATTTCCAAAAACATTAAAAAGTAACGTGAAATAATAAGATTCATAAAGGTGAAATACAATACGAGTCGTTTCTTTTTAGTTCTAATCGATTTAATATATTATTCTGGGTTGAACTAACTCGGATGAATATTTTATAAGCGAGAGGCTTACTCCGGATAAGACAATAATGCTGAAATTTGGAATTTAAAGTATTAAATTTAAAATACTATTTATTACCTTATTTACTCTATAAATATACGTTATTAAATTCTAAATGAATATAGGTGGCGCTTGAGAATTCTACTCTTTTTTTATTTTCTAGCTCTGATAACAAGACAAAATGCGGCGTTGAGTTAGGCTGAGTGACATGTAATATCTCGAAAATTGGGCGGAAAGTGAGAAATGGAGTGTTTTAAAAATAGGTTCCCACTGTCGATCCTGATATACGGGAAAAAACGCGGAGCTTTTTGTTTATATGCAAAAAGATAAACATTGGTATCACAAAAATACGTCAAAATTACTTAATGGGTAATAAAATGTATTCAGGAGGAATAGTAGTGATGTGATTATACGTAAAAAATATAATATAATGTAAATAGGACTCATATAATACTTTTACGTATATTCATATTCTAAAACAGATTCATATTATATAAATTAAAATGAAATCAAAATCATACTATATAATATAAATATAATGTATTGCCTATTATTTATTTTTTATCAATATCTTGCTTACTTACTCAATCCACGTCGTATAAAATTGCATCTTACCTGGAAACAAAAACAAAATCTTAATACTATAATAATTAAAAAACAAAACTAACAAAATCAAATGACAAATTCTTGAAAAAAAATAAAAATAAAAAAAATACAGAATACTTCCCAAACCTTACCGATAGTATAAGTGGCGCCATCTATCTGGAAAGTTGCACTTTTGCACTTTTTAAAAAGCTTCCCGCTCACAATTTGCCGCGTGGCGCTACCGTGTGTAGCTGGATTCGACATGATTTCCTTCCTCACCGCAGCGCTAGTATCGAATCTGTTCCT
Organism: Heliconius himera; assembly: GCA_021202915.1. NCBI lineage: Eukaryota > Metazoa > Arthropoda > Insecta > Lepidoptera > Nymphalidae > Heliconius > Heliconius himera. Next base: position 85,464 of record JAJHJA010000088.1, read on the forward strand.
TAATTCCTCAAAGGATAATTCACTGGGTAGTTCAGGTGTTTTCTCCCTACGCACTTGCCCACTACGCCCTTTGACCATTTTGCTCATTTTGTCCATTTTGTTAATTTTGTCCATTGTCAGTCACACTGTATATTCGTACACTGTCAGTCAAATTTCACTACACTGATTTGACATTGTCACTTCTTCACATTATAAGAGAGCTGTAATGGTTTTTGTAGTTATATTGGTAAAGACTAAAATAAATAATAAAGACAAATATAAAATAATATTTCTTAAATACCATTTGTAATTTGATTCGGTTATAATTAGATTGTGTAAATTACTACCAATATTATTAATAATTTATAAAATTGCCGTCTAAAATCTATATTCCGTAGTTATTTACATCAATATAAAAATACAGATTTAAAATTAATAATTGTAACAATATTCAAACGTTATTCTATTGTTTAGTATAAAGATGAACGAAAATGTTGTTTTTATTAACGAAAAAATTGTTTGTTCTAAAAAATTGGAAGAGCCATGTAAAAATATATAGTATCTTTTAGTCTCCATATATTATAAATCGTGGGTTTCGTGGCACACTGGTAAAGCGTCTGTGTAAATGCGACGGTTGTAGGTTTGATTGCTATTTTGGCAAATGAATTACATTTATTTCTTCGCTTTGCTAAGCAACCAAAGCCTGTCGTTGAGATTCGCGCTTCAACACACAATGTCTCAAAAATTGAGGTGAAAACGGAGAGTGTCAACACTAGTTTCCCTCTGCTTATCCTGCTATTATACTGGATACAGCGTGATGCTAAAAAAATATATAAATATATATTACAAGTAAGAAAGTAGGTACATATCTAAATTAAATTTCATAATTATTCCGTAAACGTATGCAAGGTCACGTATACGCATCAATCCTCATATCGCGGCCAAAGCTAACGCGTATGCTAATTTACGATATAGCTATATTTAGATTTTCTGTTAAGTGTTAGGTTGTAAAATATTAGGTGCGCTCACGTGGTTCTGTTAAACTTGTGAGAAATGATGTATTGGCTTTTAAATCTTGTTCACCCATTAACCTTACTATCTGTAATACTTTGGTAAGTATCTTGAAAGAAGGAAATTATTTTATGGCTTTTGCCCCGAGAAGCTAGAGAAACCCTATTTTTCGATAGAACTGCTTTTTTCTTAGCTTCACGCTGTATCCCACACACTGCAGGGTAGGTAGAGGGAACCTAGTGTTAAGACACTCCGTTCCCCACTTTCTGCCGAATCTGGAGGCATTGCGTGTTGAGTAGCAGAACTCATCGCCACGCTTGTCCTCGACACCAGAGCGAAGGAATGGAAATATAAATTTAAGTAAATATTTCATCTCATCGAGTGGGGATCGAACCCACAACCAGTCGGTTTTACAGTCACACTTTGTGCCCCTGCGCCAGGACTCCCCTTAATTTTTTTTATTTAATTAGTGAAATTCGAAAACCTACGATTATAATGTGAATATGCTGATATATTCATTTTTGATATATGAAATGATAATATTATTAGTAGAACACGAAAGTAATTCTGATTAGTAATTAAATTACTATGTAGTTTTAGCGGGCGAAGCCTCGAACGAGTCGCTACTATATGAAAAGAATCAAAATAAAACTGTCGAAGTTGTCAACGGCTTACAAGTTCAGAATTATTTCCGCAATGAAAAAGACATAAAGCTTACGTTCTCTACATCATACATCAGGCGATATAATCTTTAGAATCGATATATTTTGTCTGTTTCACTCAAATCATATTATGAAGCTATAATCCTATTGATATCTTTGAATATATGTATGTATTATAAAGAAGTATGTTGGTGTGATCATTTTCTTGTACGCTCAGGACTTATAATAAAATTGATGTTTGATAAATTTGGTATATTTTCGGAGATTCTTCTTTATATGTATGTATATATAAATATTACATTACTCATGAGTATAAACGATGTCGTGGCGCAGTTGTGAAGTATATTTTTGTGCATAGTGGTTGTGGGTTAGTATTCCATTAGATTGTTATATTTGAATGAAATCGTTGGCAAATAATAAAATTTTGTACTGCCTATAAAGCAGGATGTTGTAGATGCGAAAAGATTAATAAGATTTTTTTTTATTGTGAATATATGCATTAAATAATTGGATTTTTAAGGCGAATACATGAATGGATAAAATAGTATTTTGATACGTTCACTAAAATTAAAATTGTTTAAGAAATTGTATTATATGTTATTTGCGTTTATAATTATGTATAAAGCCAAGCCGAAAAACTAGTATGGTAAAAGACTAAATATTTAAAATAGTGTGTGTGATTACCTTCTCTAAATAAAAAAAGAAATTTTATTTCCATATTTATTAACTTTATATCCAAATATAATAATAAAAATCTTTATATCCAAATATCTACTGATTATATATTAGCCACTAGCAGTTAGGGAACACTGTTGCATTTTAAGACGTAATATTATTTCATAACTCTCTTACTCGAGTGAGGCCAGTCGCGGCGCAGGGGCACAAAGTGTGACTATAAATCGACTGGTTGTGGTTTCGATCCCCACTCGAGGAGACGAAATATTTATTTACATTTATATTTTCATTTCTTCGCTCTGGTGTCGAGGGGAAAGCGCGTTGAGTTCCGCCACTCAACACGCAATGTCTCAAGACATTGGCGGAAAGTGGGGAACGGAGTGCCTTGACACTACTAGTTTCCAGCGTGAAGCTAAAAAAAAATCCTCTGTGTATCCACACTCCATAGGTTCTTATGTATATATTAACGACTCATAGCCCAATATTTGAATATATAATAATTATTATCGTTGTGAAGCACTTTACCAAAACCAAGTAAATTGCACACTCAGTGCATTGGCTGTTAATTGAAAGCTTCAACGGGCGCTTATTGTTTCATCGATATACGATACCGTTAAGGTAAAAGCATGATAACATTAAAATTACTACAACTTTTTACTTTGAAAGTAGAGTTTATTTTTTTTTTCAATGCTGACACGAAAACGAAATAAAAATATTAAATATTTCATTCCCCCGTGACGGAATCAAACTCACACCCATGGCGTTTTCAATCGCACACTTGTGCCCCTGCGCCATTATGAAAGAATTTTTTAGGAGGAATTAATATATTTAGATTACTTTTATTTTCTGGCTTCCATCAGTAAAAGCGCAGCGTTGAATTCCGCCACTAAACATGCAAACTAAAATGAGCGCACCGTATTCTGTCTCCGTATAAGGGAGTAATTTAGATAAAAAAGTGTCACAGATCCTAGACACTGCGTTCTCCTCATTTTTTAAGAAAAATATGAAGATAAAACGGTATATATGTATGTATAGCTAGCGTACCTATAAATTTTCTGGTGAATCAGCCCGCAATACAACAACTCGAAACAAATCAAGAATATCGTCTAACAAAGTGGCTATCAAAGTGAACTGTAATGGCCATAGGCAATTACTACAAAATAGCATTTTGGCCTACACGAACACTTCGTTTTATTACAGTGAAAAATAGGCCAGAGCCTATAGTAATGTATAGGTAACTCTAGTGTTGTAGGGAATAATTCATGAAAAATATTACTTTAAGCAAAGCATGTAAACTAGAAGAAAAAAAAATATATGATTATTAGCATTCCACAGAATGGTTGCCACATTGGAAATTGAACCCCTGACCCCTGTATGTGTGATGTAGTATAGATGTTTTCTGAAATATGAGAAAATTAGAGAAAACGGAATATCTTAGCACAAGGTCGGACTCTACACCACTAAATAATGAAAATGTATACAATAAAAAACTTTATGATAAAGTATCTATAATTATTTGAAAAACATATGAAATTTCCAAAATATGTGGACAAGTTTCTGCCAATCAATCAAACAACCCGGACGTTAACATCGGTAATTTCAATCAACTAATAGACTTGCAAAATGTATTGTTCATAATGTAAATATACTTGATTACTAGATATACCTATATAACTTTTTGTTTGTTCGAAATAATATGAGATATTAGATTTTTAACATAATAAAAAAATGAGAAGAAAAAATGAGTTTTATTTTAGAATTTTTAGTTTAGAATCTTATAACATTAAAATATTTTGCAATATATATGTATACACGTAAAAAAATAAAAAATACAATAGTTAAATATTTAGTAACGAATCCTGGAATAATATTTTTTTAAAAAGCTATACTGATTAGAAAGTGAGATTTTTATGTGGTCTTTTATTATTTGAGCCCTTTTAAAGTGGGATTGACTTTGCTATTAAGAATATTAGAAAAAAATATGCACAATTCTCATAATGTATTCTTAGAGTTCCATAGAAATGTCGACAAAGAAACATATATAATAAAACCATTTTAGCTTCACGCTTTATATACAAATACCAAAAGGAAATAGAAAATCTGGTGTTACACTCAGTGACACGGTTCTATATTCTCTTTTGACGGAATTTAACTGAGCTTCACGCTGTATCATGCACACAGCAGGGTAGGCAGAGGGAAACTAGTGTTAAGACACTCCGTTCCCCACTTTCTGCCGAATTCTGGCGGCATTGTCTGTTGTACTTAACTAAGCGTTTTGTCTTAATAAAATAATACATTAAACTTTATAGCTCTTGAAAATCTTTTATACCTATATAAGACAATAAACATAACTAAACTTCTAAATAGTTTTATGATAAGGCAACGGGAAAGATAGACTACGAAATAGTATACAGGGCTTAAAATTTTAACTGCTTCAGTCACGCGATCGCCTTTCGTCCGGGTTTACTGTGTCTGTTCGTTTACATTTGATGTAAGTGCATAGATTAAAGTATTAAGTATGAATTTAATATATAACTCATAGTAGTCACTAGTCATCACTCGAAACTTTCACTGCATGGATTTTTTTTTCTATTTCCATTAGAATTTCTAAAAATGTTTTCTTTTTAGTATTTTTCTAAACTCCTTTAACTTACCTACATGAAATTTGACATTTTCTTAATCTGGAAGTTTTCACTGTGCATTGTTTGTCAGTCATTCATTAACGAAAGATTTTAATGTAGGTATATAGATAGAATTATATAGGAGATTATTAGAGGTTTGTGAAACTGAAAAATAATCCAAATAGATATTTTATTTTTTTCAGATTGTCTTTATAAAGTATGAAGATTTCAGTAGCAGATATCATCGTTACCAATAAAACTATACAAACGTAGATATATTTTGAGCATAAAGTGAGATTCAAATTTGTAGCTATCGTACATGTATTTGCTTAATACTAATTTCACACTGTATTCTGCATGAAGCAGGGTAAGCAGAGCGAGCCTAATATTATGACACTCTGCTCCCCACTTTCTTTGGAGACATTGCGTGTTAAATGGTGAAACTTAACACCGCGCTTTGCCCCGACACTAGAGCGAAGAAACGGATATATTAAATACTTTAAATCATCGAGTGGGAATCGAAGTCACAACCTGTTAAGTTTCGATCACACGCATATGCCTCGGCCCCATGACAGGCCTCAATTTGTCTACCATGACAATCGATACAGTGATGATATTTCACAAAGCATTTTTTAATTATAAATTGCAAAACTGAACTATAGAACTTTACAGGAAACAAGCTTTACAAATACAAAAGTATAATAAATACCGCCCTCTTACAAATGAAAATCGCCTTTTCTACTATTGTCGTGTCCCACGGCTGGAACGAAATACAGCGTACCTAAATAAAGGTATTACACAGTGAGGCTTACGCGTTATTAAGGCAATATAACAATAAGGTTTAGAAGAGTTCGTAAATTATGATGTTTATTTTGTTTATTTCAGTAAATATTTAGTAGGAATAAGGTTGCATGTTAAATATTAAGATGTGTGCGTTTCTTCACAATGGCACAATGGTAGCTTAAAATTTTGTTGACGCAAGTTGAACGTAGACGTAAACAGTCTAGCTAGTCTTTAAAGTTTATTTAGCTTTAATCTCTCGGGTTCAGCGAGGTGCGCATGAGAATAATGTGTTTCGAGATAATAGAAAATTTAGTGGATAGTGAAAAGAATGAAAGAAGCAATTGAGCAAAATTGAAGAAACAATGTGATGTTTTCGAACTTTGCTTTCGAAGATTTTCTGAGTGTTATGACACTCCTTTTTCTACATTCTCCCAATTTTCGCCTAGTGTTATGACACTCCATTTTCTGTATTCTCCTAATTTTCGAAACATTGCATGAGCAATTGTGATCCGAGTCGTGCTAGGGAACGGCTGTGGCAGACAAACCAGCCAGACACCTTCAGACTTTGACTGATTCCTAAAGAGTGCTTACCCGCAAGTTACAACTTGCAGTGGCCAACCTCGAAGTCGCTTAATTGTTTACAGAGCTAGGTTGGCCGATGCAAAGAATATCTTGTAAAATGGGGGTAAGTACTGAAGGATGACCCAACCTGCGACTGTGGCGCCAACCCACAAACGATGGCACACTTACTCTCCTGCCCCAAATGTCCATTAACCTATTCATATAACGACTTGACTAAGGCAACATATACCGTAGTCAATGTGGCTAAAAACTGACATATGACAAATATGCCAATTATAATCTGAATTTTTCAAGCATTGACACGAAGAAGAAGAAGAAGAAGAAGCGATGGAACTCAATTATATGTCTTGTTTAAGGAGAAAAAGTAAAAACCAAACCTATGGCCATCGCGTTTTCACTTAAGCGCTGTTACATGCCATGGACAAGCTTTTTTTGGTCCCGTATCTCAAAAGTAAGAAACGGAATCCTTATAGGATCACTTTGTTGTCTATCTGTCCATCTGATAGTGGCGGGTTGGGCCGGCACTCACGTAATATGATTAGACTAAAGAAGGTAAAATATTTAAAATCCATCTTTTCAAGTCATCCAAGTAACTTTTGAGTAGATTTTCAATTTATCTGCTTATCAGCAACATGATAGGCGAAGAAACATACTGCCTATATATTCTCGTCGTCTCCGCTTTTGGCACGAATTCGAGACACTGCTGAATTCAACGCCGTATTAAAAAAGTTAAAAAAATATCTCAAGTCTACACTGTTTTTATATTATTAGCAGGTGCGAGAGGTAGGGAGTTAAGAGATTTTATTACAAGTACCGGGTTACCGCTAAATTTGTTTACGTTCCAACTTACGCGGCGTTCGTTCTGGAAATTATTATGTAATTTGTCCTATCTTGTAGTCGGTGACCTTTTCATTATAATAAAAAGATACTTTAGTTAAATACTATCTACTTACGTATAAAGTAAGCTGTATAAAATATAGCTTTTTTAGATGCTTTTACTGTGTCGACTTGTAACTATATAATAAAACCAGTAATACGGAGTCAGTACCTGAATAGTGGACTCCTCAGATTTTTTGATTACTATTAAACTACAGTTTAGGTTCATATCAAACCCACGAAAAATGCATTTTTTTTCTTGGGTTTTCGTTTCGTAATTTTTTTTTAAACGATGTTTTATAAATTTTCTCATATTTTTTTCAATAATTTATACATTCGGTCTAAACAAGGATTGTACAGTTGAAAATTTATATGACACAAATATTTTAAGATCAAATTTTAAGTATTGATACTTATTAAAAATTGTATAATATACACTATGTATTTTTTTAATATTTATACATCTGTCTAATTGCTACAGAGTTACATTTAGTCAAAATAATCAAACATTTGTTATTTTACTATTCAGATTTCAACTAACAGATTTTTAGTATCCAGAAAATTTCTCACCTTATACGTATATGGCTATACCTACTGAAATATTCGTAACTTCCAGAAGCAAAAAGGAACTGCGATTTACTCGAGTTTATGTACGAGTAAAAAAAGATTCTAACTTACGTCGGCATCGTTGTTATAAATCACGGTTAACTTCAACTGCTAAGTGATCTCATGACATTTATTTTCACAGCCCTCAAGATAATTGCCCCACAATTTTTTCACTTTTTACTCGACGGTTATATAATAAGATGTTTTTTACTTGTGTTGTTATCAATCTTACTTTTGATGACATTACCTATTTTTTTTTTCAATTTTTTGAAATAAAATTTATTTAATTTTGTAAAAAATACTGTGTACTTTCCTTAGTCTGTGAAAAATATCTTGTAGTAGCAAGGTCCATTTTAATCCCATATAGAAAAGCAGACAATGAGAACTTAACGTTGAGACACTCCGTTCTCGATTTCCGAAATATTCAGTATTAAGTGGCCAGACTGAGAAATGAAAATAATTCATTCCTCCGAGTAAGAATCGAATACACAATCATCGTCACGTCAACCTCTCTTTGTTGTATTATATCTGATTCAGATATTTAGCAACCTATTGTATGTGGAAGGAAGTCCCTGCCAAACAAAATGAAATAGATAAATAGTTATGTAATATAATAATATTATTTTGGGAACTATGCCCTATTTTCATGTCCTCAAATATGATATTTATTAAATTTTTCTTCTAAAATCAACCTTTAATTGTTTCTAAAATCTATTCGAACGTAGCTAATATACCTCTATACATAGTAAATGCTTAAATATGAATATGTTTGCTTACACCGCACATTTTTTCGCTTTCACTCAGAAATCGCGCATCTGTCTTACCGTAACGAATATTAATGATAACTGGTATCTCTGACATAAACTTTTGTAGGTGCGAATATCTAAGATTATTGAAATAATATGGTAAAGAAATGGTAAAAAAATGGTAAATGGTAAAAATATTATGGATTTAAGATATTTATATATTTTTGAATAAAATTATTGTAAACGTGATAGTTGTGGGTTCGATTCGATCCCAATCGGAGAAATAGAACATTCTGATTTTCTTGCTTTAGTAATAAGACAAAATGCAGCATTACGTTTTGTCGCTCTACAAGTAATGTCTCGAAAATTGGACGGAAAGAGGGTAACGGAGTATTTTAATACTAGATTTCCTCTACTCTGTTATATGCAGAATAAAAAAAATAACAAAAATATATTCAAATTTTTCCTATTATAAATACCTATTTTAGTATGATATTGTGGGCATACAAACATTCTTTCTTGCATGTAGCAGCTCCCGAAATTTTATTCATGCTTAGTATGTCTATCAAGGTCTTTAACAGTAGACCCTATAATAAAACCTACATATACTTTTTATTACATATCTATAAAACGTAAGCGTGTCTACAATTCAGTGCTTTGAAATCCAAATTTGGGTGAATATGGCATATTGACTAATAAAGCATAAAATCGAAATTAATCAAAAAATCAGCTTCACGCTGTATCCCGCACACAGCAGGGTAGGCAGAGGGAACCTAGTGTTAAGACACTTCGTTTCCCACTTTCCGCCGAGTTCTGGAGGCATTGCGCGTCGCGTTTTAAATTAGCAATGACTTACAATTTTACAATTTTATATTATATCTTTAAAACCATAGCACTTATTCAATCGATATATAAGCGAAATCTTCTTAAAATCTCCTTCTAGTGATAAATACAAAATAGCTATAGGGTTTAATCACCGTAAGTAGATAGACTAAAGTGTTTCTAACAGCTCTTTGATGACTTGCCAATTCTCGCGAACCACAAAACCGAAATATAGAGTAGTGGACACATCGTAGAATATCAATTTATTTTAAAAAGTGCGTAGACAATTTCCACAATTTCCACAAATTCAAAATAATGGCGAAACTCAACGCCGCGCTTTATCTTTTCGGGGCGTAAAAATGAAAATAATTTTAATATATCCATAACAACATCCCCAGCAAAGGAATCGAATCATAGTAATAGATTAGATTTTTTAAAGTAAAAAAAAATATATTTGAATGTTTTTAGATAGATCATATATCTATCAATCAATCAAATCAAATCAATTATTCTTAAACATAATTTTTAATTACATTGTTGTACATCAAAATTATACTAAAATGTAAATTTTCTATTAATAATGCTAGTTATTTAAAGGCACTAACAATGGGTATCGTTAACAACAATCATTTATAGTGAAGACACCCCTTAAGCTAATAACAATATAAATTATTAATATTTAGCAGTTAAATGTTGTGTACTAGCCTTAATTGAATATAGTAGTTCAAAGTTTATATCGGCAATTACAGAAGAGGTTATAAAACGAATTTCACTGAGTCTTAATTAGTTTTCGAACGGCATATTTTGAACTTGCTCTACTTGATGAAGATAAACTATTCGTGATATTAAAATGTAAATATTAGTTCTTCATATTTATGTTAAATTAACTTTGAAAATGAATGTGTTAAGCGCGGCGTTGAGTATCGCCGCTTAACTCGAATTTATCGATAAATGGATGGTAAGTGGAGAACAGAGAGTGTGCCAGAGAGTAGATTTCCTATGCATACTCTACTTTTCACTGAGGAAAATTGCATTTCTTAATGTGTAATAAATATATTAAAATATATAGATGTTTGCATGTATCCTAATTAAAAGATACAAAAGATTGCCGTTCATTTTCTTACGTAAACTGTAGATATATATAACCTAAAATCCATCTATATTTCTTGTACTATATCCAATTGCAGATCAAGACCACAAAATGTTTACTTACTACGTAGAGCAGTAAGTAAACATTTTGTGATCTTGATACGTAATAAACTACGGAAGCTAAGCTAATAAATATCTTGTAAGATTTCATAGTGGCGCTAACGTGGCGCACTTGGAACTGGCCTGGCTATATATTATATTGAATGCTTGAATCTCAGAATTCCCCCTAAGAATGTTTATATCCAAAAATAAGCGAAGCTCTAACCGGATGTAGACTAGTTTTAACAAATAATGATGAAGATGATGAAAATATTGATGAAAATGAAGTTAATACGTAAACGTTTTGATTACGCAGCGAATTTCATACAAAATGCAAGCTTGATTTTTTTTGGCTTCAAGGGGACCACTTGGACCACTTGGGACTTGAATATTTGATATGAATTACACTTCATACTTACACGTGATCTTGAATTTAATGGTTTTGACAGACAGATAACAAAATGATCCTATAAAGGTTTCATTTTTAACTTTTCAGATAAGGAACCATTAAAAAAGTTAATGTAATGTGGTATAGCTCTCTAATAGGTATAATATGCTTTTAGCAACATAAATTCATTAAATGTGAAAAAATAAAAAAAAGTATTGTATTTATTAACACGTTTTTATTAGGTAGACGTGAACTAAGTAATAAAATCTAAGAAAACTTTTAATGAATATTTATTTTACTTGTAATAGTTATGTCATTATGAAACTTGGCAGTCACAAATAGTTTAGGTAATAATACAGTAATGTGGTATTGATTTGGTCTGATGATGGAGTCAGCATCAGAATAGTGGAACTCTTCAGAAGTTACTAGTAAATCACTTAAGTTTAGGTTCCTATAGCTCCCAATATATTTTGCAGCACATTGACAGATTATAGCACTTGATCTAGAAAATGTTTTTAGTTTTTTTACTAGTAGATATATAAATAAAAAACAAATAAATCAGCTTCACGCTGTATCCCGCACACAGCAGGGTAGGCAGAGAGAACCTAATGTTAAGACATTCCGTGTCCAACTTTCTGCCGAATTCTGGAGGCATTGCGTGTTGACACCAGAGCGAAGAAATGGAAATATAAATTTAAGTAAAGATTTCATCTCCTCGAGTGGGTATCGAACCCACAACCAGTCGATTTACAGTCAACTATTATATAAACAACATAAAAATTGTACAAACATAAAATGATAATGAATATCTCTTACGGTACTATCTCAAGTCATACTTTAACTAAATATGTTCTAGATAATAGAAAAACACCCTTATTTGATTACTTACCGAAACTCGTAAAAGAAAATTATTTTCTACGAAACAAGCAACAGGAGTTTACCCACACATGTAATGTTAGTAAATATATCTACCTATATTAAAATGTGTTAGGTGATACGTATACTCAATTACTGCTTATTTGTAAGCGAGTTCTAATACTTATATATTAGTGAGATAATTAAATTATAACTATATGAAATAATGTTGTTAAGGTAAAACTGACTATTTTTAAACATTTTTAAAGTGTTATTCCACACTTTTTATACATTTTCTAAAGTATGTAACACTGACTACTTTTTTACCGCATAAGCAGGGCAGAGAGAAGCTGGTAATAAGACGGAGTATTTTTCATTTTCAGCTCAGTTTCATGTCGTGTATTGAATGACGGAAACTAACGCCGCTTTCCGTCTAGCCAAAATAAAAACGAAAATAATTTAATGAAATCATTACATCGAGTGTTTATAGAGCTCACATTCATTAACATTTTACCAGGCATATGATGATACAAATTCTTAAATATGTATAAAAAGTGCGAAGGGTGCCCTACCAAAAATCACTTTTGTACAACAAATTTTTTGTTTGTTTGTTTTTTGTTTGTTTGTTAATTTGTCAATTAATTGTTGTAGTGGTAATAGAAATACATCATTTGTGAAAATTTCAATTGTCTAACTTTTACGGTTCATAAGATATAGCCTGGTGACAGACGAACAGATAGACAGACGAACGGATGGTGAAGTCTTAGTCATAGGGTCTCGTTACACCCGTTCGCATCCTCCGGAACCTTCCGGAACCCAAAAAAAACATTAAAATGCAGAGCTAAAAAAACACAATATCAATTTTATTTACTAAAATCAAGAATGAGATCCTGTTCAGTAGCTCAAGCACGAAAAACTATCGAAAAAGTATTCGTATCGTCATCGAGAGCAATTTGTATAGGAATTGAACAGCGCCCCTACCGTGCGTAAAGGGAACTAGCTCATGCCAGCACGAACCATTTTTTGTATCGTCTTACGTTCGACTATCGAGATACTCGAACGCAGTAAACAACAATTGGTAGCACGAAGGCCCATTTTGCCGTGCGGTATCGAAGACGTCGAAGATTGGTCATCGAGTGCGTCGGGACTTTATTCGGCTAATATTTGTCAGTGAGAACACTCTCGTTACATAGTAAATCACAGTTTTAAAAATATTTGTAATGTTATTGGGAATTCTTTTTGATTTTTTTTACTTGTACATGTTTTTAGAATATTGTTTAGTAATTTTAGCAATAATTAAATAACGTCCACTATGCAAAGACAGCCGCTATACGAATCACCACTATTACATTTATTCATTAATTCTTTCCACTTCCTTTGAATAAAATGGCGACCTCGTGGACCTCCTGAGGGCTTAGATAAATCGCCATTCCTAAAATACGAATTTCATAATACCTTACTTATATTATTAGATGTTTTTATTTTTAAGACTAAGTACAACTTGCAGCGGCACGAGGAGTGACTGCAAAACCGACTGGTTGTGAGTTCGATCCCCACTCGAGGAGATGAAATATTTACTTAAATTTATATTTCCATTTCTTCGCTCTAGTGTCGAGGCAAAGCGCGGCGTTGAGTTCCGCCACTCAACACACAATGCCTCCAGAGCTTGGTGGAAAGTGGGGAACGGAGTGTCTTAACACTACGTTCCAGAGGGAACGAAGTGTTAAGACACTCCGTTCCCCTCTATTGTAGGCAGAGGCCTACCCTGCTGTGTGCGGGATACAGCGTGAAGCTGATTATTAAAAAATAATAATGAAAACGAGCTACCTACAATATTTAACGATGGTGGAATTCATGGAAGCGTGAGTATAGATTTAGTATGAATTAATTTTATATTTAAACTAGAGGGCGCGCGCGGCTTCGCCCGCTTATTAAGAGTGAATTCTAAAAAAATCGGTAAATCGGTAATCGGTGGCAATTTAAAGATTTTTTTATATAAACTTACAACCCCTTATTTGAAACCTTAGGGGGTGAATTCTTAAAAACCATGAAACACGTGTTCAATGAAATGTTTTTAAGAGTCTGAATTTCAAATTTTATAAGAATCGGTGCAGATTAAATTTTTTTTCCATACAAACTTTCAACCCCTATTTCATCCCTATAGGGTTAAAATTTTTGAAATTCCCTTCTTAGTGGATGTCCAGAATATGAAAATAAACATCTGCCCAAATTTCACGTTTCTACCATCAGCGGTTACGGCTCTGCGTGCGTCTTACCTCAGTCAGTCAGCACAAGTCCTTTTATATATATAGATAAGTTGTACTTAAAAAAAAAATTAACTTCAAAAAATTAATTAAAAAATCAAAAAAATAAACAAAAAATTAATTAAAATATAAATGTAAATAAATATTTCTTTTCCTCAAGTGAGAATCGAACCCACAACCAGTCGGTTTTACAGTCACACCTTGTGCCGCTGCGCCACGAGTGACAAATACAAACTTAGCTATGATTGGCGTCAAGTGGATTCGTTTAAAAACCGCAAGATATATATTGTTTTAAATCTACAAAAAGATTGAATTTCTTCCAATCTTGATACCTTACTTATATATTTTGTAATATTTTCATAGATTTTTCTTCATTTTCAAAGTAAATTGTAATGTAAATTAAGATAAATAAGTATTTTGATTGAATGTTTTAACATTCACCATTTTATTTGGTTTTTGAACGTCCATTTCATTCGCTCAGTAACATCTCTAAGTCTCGTTAGCATGACGTCATCTACTTAATCCTATCGAGTCCTCGATAGTCGATACACTATGGTTCGTGCTTCGAACTTTGTAATCGTATCGTCACCTCGAAACGTTTACAATACGGACTCGAATATTTTTCGTGCTCGACCCACAGAACGTTCATTATTTACGGTTGATGTGTTTACGCTGACCGGAAGCGATTTGCGATACGTTGTTTGGATAATTGCGCTAGTGCTCGAACGTTGAAATGTTAACTTGTTTAGATTTAGATGCTTTTGAACTGAGATTCGCTGGTCAAATTATGATAGAGAAAATAATTTCATTGTTTATATATTATGTATTTCTATAATAGTTACTACTAAAGCGAAAGCTTACTCTCTTAAAGTAACTACATATAATTATTAACAAACAAAAAATACAGTCGAATTGATAACCTCCTTTTCTTACAGAGGTCGGTTAAAAAATATCATAATATGAAGATTATTCCATATAATTTAACTAATAATACTCTATCATAAAACAAAAATTTATGACTAACTTATACAGTCTACGTGGCTATTACGTACCAGAAAGTAAAAAAATGTTTTCTAATAAATTAGACCAAAATTTAATAAGTACCTGTAAATCAATAGGACTGTAAGTAAAATAAGTACTTTATAAAATTCTTGTCTAATATTTTTTTATTCAAAAACATTTCGAATTATACAAAAAACTATGTAATATGAATGGTAAATAATAAATATCCTTATTTGGCAAAGTAATCAAGAGCTTCATTACCCAGACAGCCTCCATCCATCACATAGCCTTTGAGATAACTTTCAGCTGTTTATTGTTGCACATAAGAAGTTTGTTTAGACGGGATTAACTATAATTAAGTATAACAATAAATAAATTATTTTAGATTAATAAGTAGAAATGAGAGGCCAGTTGAGGCGCGGAGGCATTATAGAAATAAAGGATTTGTTTCTACTGAGTGGTAAAAATGAACGTGAGCTTTATACTTTATTACGCATGGCACGGCCACCAGAGACAATTTAGTGTCAAGACACTCCGTTCTTCACTTTTATCCAAATATTTCGTTAGGTGGCGGCACTCTATGCTATGTTTTTTTTGTCATAGAGGAAAACAGAAAACAAACAATGACGCTGATATAGATGCCAAGTAACCGTCGCAATTCAATCAAACGATGTCGCACAACGCTACACCTGTTTATGTGATATAAATATAACTATAAAAAATAAAATCAGCTTCACGCTGTATCCCGCACATAGCAGGGTAGGCAGAGGGAACCTAGTGTTAAGACACTTCGTTCCGTGCCACTGCACAGAGTTGTGTTTTTTTTTATAAAAAATACAGAACAAAGTGCTTTAAAAAAATATAACATTCATGACAATAAAGCTCAATGGTTTATAAAGTGTGGCAATAAATATATTTCATCCGGAAAATAACTGCTCGCCACTCAGCGGAAATTTTAAACGGACACGATCAGTGTAGTATACATGTAAAACCAACTTTATTACTGTGTGAAGCAATTTTTTCAATAATTTATTACATTTTGGGCTTCAAATGCTATTTTATCTAAGTATAAGAATTGATATATTTTTTAGTTTTTTCCACATTATACTATGTGTCTATCTATATCTTAGTGTCCAAACACTGTGTTCGCCGCTTTCTGCTCGACTTCGAGCCAACGGCTTTTATGTAGCCCTGGACTAGGAATCGAATTCAGAACCAACACCTTTACAATTCCGTCACGTATCACCATATAAGATTATAAGATTGTATAATACTTTTAAATTATAATATTTCATTTACTATAGAGGCCAGTCGTGGCACAGGGGCACAAAGTGTGACTGTAAAATCGGTAGTGGGTTCGATGCACACAAGTATTTATTTAAATGTACATTTTCATTTCCTCGCTCTGGTGTCGAGACAAAGCTGGCGTTGAGTTCCGCCATTCTACACACAATGGCTTCATAATTCTGTGGAGCGGGGAACGGTGTGTCTTAACACTAGGTTCCCTCTGCCTAACCTGCTGTGTTCGGGATACAGCGTGAAGCTGATTTATTTATTTTTACATTACATATTATAATTAACCTAAGATCTAAGACATACATAATAGACGTTATATTCCTATTCATACAAATCAAACACTGGCATTGTACACAATTGTCAATCATTACTAAGAAGGCTTGAGCTGTACAGATTACATAGTATTAGCCTTCAGCATTTGGTAGCTAAAATTAATACCTTATTTCAAATGTATAATTACAAGTAAATTATTATATACTAGCTTTTTCCTGCAGCTTCGGCCCCGATTATAGAATTTACTCAGAGTTGTCAATGACAAATGAGACCTGAAAAGGTCGTGGATTCGATTTTCATTACAGCATTACTTGTATTTAAAACGAAGACAAAAACATTAAAGTACGAAATGATGTTAGTCATCATCAAAAATTCTCTGTAATCTCTAAGTTTACATACATGAGAAAGGAGAGTGTGCAAATAAAAAATATATATTTTACGTCTATGTTAAGCAATTTCCCTGTTTACACTACTCTATGTAAGAAAAGCATAAAAAAAGTAATAATAATAAATGTAATATTTTCTTATTACACTGTGCACATAACAATACAAAACATTAAAAAATATCCAAACGATCTTGAGAAGTATAAGTAAGTGTAGAAGTCTCTTGAAACTTGCTAAAATACTTAAAAGTACATACAAAAGGACTGCTTCAACAAAGAAACTCGAATCTCGCATAGGTCTGATTTTTCAAAGTTTTTGTCTCTGCCAATAGTATGCCGAAACACAAAAAAAAACTTTTAAAATGTCAGTTGGTATGTACAAGTATAATTTAATTTTATTTACGCAGCGGCACGAGGTGTGACTGTTAAACCGACTGGTTGTGGGTTCGATCCCCACTCGAGGAGATGAAATATTTACTTAAATTTATATTTCAATTTCTTCGCTCTGGTGTCGAGGTTAAGCGCGGCGTTGAGTTCTGACACTCAACACACAATGCCTCCAGAATTCGGCAGAAAGTTTTTTTATTTATATTATTATAAAGTAGCTTAATGTTTTTTACCGCACTCCGCCCAACGCAGACACTTTCCGCCCTAAAAGCAAATATTGCTTGTTGAGTGACGGAAATCAAAGAAATGAATATGAATGTAATACATGATAATACGAGAAAATGCACATAAGTATTTAATATATATAAGTTAATTATTTATATTCAATTCCTCGATTTGGTTTTAAGACAAAACGCAGCGTTGAACTCCGACACTCAACACGAAAAGTCCCAAAAATGGATACATAAAATTTTAATAGTATCATAATTTAAGCTAACTTTAGAAAAGGTAGCTAGCTCGGTCAGGATAAATAAAACTAAATTATGAATACCAGTCGTAGCGCAGGGCCACAAAGTGTGATTGTAAAATCAACTGGTGTGGGTTCGATCCCCACTCCAGGAAATGAAATATTTATTTAAAGTTATATTTCCATTTCTTCGCTCTAGTGTTGAGGCAAAGTGCGGCGTTGTTTTTCGCCACTCAACACTTAATGCCTCCAGAACTCGGTGGAAAGTGGAGAACGGAATGTTTTAACACTAGGTTTCCTCTGCTTACCCTGTTGTGTGCGGGAAGCGTGAAGCAATTTTTTTTAAAATTATGGATATGTATATGTAAACGTGTGTTAAATGAACTATTTCATAGATAAATGCTGCCATAAGTCTTGTAAAACTTTGAACTAGTTTTACAACTTTTTTGATACCGCAACGTAAACTTTTTGTTTTGAAAACACAAAAAGCTTGCGTTATAGAAGTGATTTTATAACTTTGGCAAAGCTAGTTGGGACTTTGCCTATCTGCGATAAAGAATGGTGCTACTAAACAAACGCTTTTAACATTTTAAAATTACTTACATATATAGTCGTTATGAACTTATTATTTTATATAGAAAAAACAAGGGAATTTTAACATTTTTGACATTTATTTATTTTATTTTAAATATTTAAAACAATATAGTTTTAAGGATTGCAATTTTTTTTACCTAACTGCGCAACGTCAGCAGGGCTAATGTATGAATGATGTACGTATTATCTTTGTAGAGACGAGAAGTGAATGGATTCAAACTTTGCAAATATCATCAAAGATTAAATTAAAGACTAAAATTAAAAGTAATATAACTGTCCCTTTATAACTTTGGTCCTTCTAACAAGATCTAAAAGTATATATTTTTTTCTTATAGTAACACTTATGACAATGTTTTCTTATACAAGATATTTTTGATTTTACACTTCTATACTATAAATTATAAAAATCACTTTTTTACCATAGAACGGACAACGAAACCCAAAGATTTTTTTATTTCCATTACCATCTAAAATACTATAATAATCAGGCCAATAGTTCAAAAACCTCAGCCACTATACGACGTGAAAGACAATGGAAGACATGAAGGAGGTCTGGCACCAAGTACATAGCGCTCAGTCCTCAGCCATAATGCGGTAGTTAGAACCATAGCTTTTTGATGTACAATGAAAACTAGGAAAAAGGATTTTTTAAAGTTATTTTAACAAGGCGTGGAGGGGCACAAACGAGCGACTTTAAATGTGACGATTGTGGGTTCGATTCCTACTCAGAGCTCAAAATATTCTGGTATGGAGGCAAAGCATAGCGCTCAGTTCTGTTCTGTTCTCTAAAGAAGGCCGAGTGAAATCTTAATATATATAATCAAAAAAAATATTATATTATTAAATTGAATAAGAAAATACATTAATACTGGAAAGAATTATCAAAATCATTTACACCATTATTACCTTTTAATTCCTCCAAGTAAGGGGGGTAACCAATAATTATAATCGGGCTTTTGTTTGAGTGTTGCCATAGCGAAGTAATGGAAATATTAAATATTTCATTCTCTCGGGTGGGAATCGAACCCACAGCTGTCGAGCTTACAGTCGCCATTCATCCCTCTGTGCCACAATTGGCCTCCATAAAATATTATTTAACATATATCATTTACTATCGCTTAAGCTGATTAGTATTAATAAATATTTATTGGATCTGCATGATTTTTGCGCAACTGCGTTCTTTATTAGCATGTATTCATAATTTATTGTTTTACGACTTTATAATATGATGATAAATTTGTTTATTTACCGAATATAGATATTTCTATACGGATTAGAGTAAAGTATTGATAGTAAAGTAAAAATATTGTTGTCTTTCTAGTGTGTTGTTAATATTACTAAAATATTAAATATATAATTAAACATTTTGATGACCAAATATTCTTATTAGGTCCATTATAGAATCTCCACTTTTCACACAATTTTAGAGATATTGCGTTTTAAGACCCGAATTTCAACACCGCGTTTTATTGGTTTCGGGGCAGAGAAATGCAATAATGCAATCCATAACCGTCGCGTTTACAGCCCGTAACTACAACTGTGCCACAACTAGTATATAGAGTATAATTAGGACATTTATTCTTATTTAACATACGGAAAAAAAATAACACAACACACTAAATGTTTGATTATCAGATATAAAAAATGGAGACTGTATTACGATCAACTCGTTGCTAAGTTAATTATAAATATAATTTTTAAACATTTTATAATTTCTTAGTGTAGGTAAAGAAACCTTATGTTAGAATACTTTGTTCCCCACTTTCTGCCCAATTTTCGAGACATTGCGTATTAAGAAATGGAACTCAACACCGCGCTTTGTCTTGTATATCAGAGCGAGAAAATGAAAATACCTTAATCTCCCGAGTAGCAATCGAACCCACAATCGTCGCTATAATTTCATTACAATAAATATTAATTTAAATAAAATATTCAAAATGCTTTATTAATATATTCTGAACCTTCTCTATCTGTGAAGACATTCTTAAAACCCACCAATTTACATTTTAGAGGCAATTTGCATTTGCTCTTTAAATCTGATTTACATTTCATTTCGTCTTCCGCGAATTTCAAGGTTCTTGAATCCTTGAGACCTCGCTTAATGATAAGCTGGTAAGTATGCTGTTGGACACTATCTACTATAACGGTTCTAGGGAGTTATATATGTGTAAGATTTAAATATATTTATTAATATAATATTTTTTCAAATATATTTTATTAAAAAATAAACTGAATTCAAATAATATATCCATCTGTATTTTACATTATCATCATCATCATGTCATGTCTGAGCACTGAACTGATTTTGATTAATGTAGGACTGTTCTAAAGAATAGTCAATTCTAGTGATATTTTCCGTTACATGTACTTGTAAGCGTAAGTAGATATGCAAATTTATCTAATTGTAATAAAATTTGTTATATACATGCTTTAATTTTTTTGGAACTTGTATAACTTGTATGCGTATTAAGTTACTTTCTTCTCCAATTCATAATTCACTCAATGTGACAACTAAGATAGCCAAAATAGCATACCTTAAGCTTTTTTTGAAAAAAATGTACGTGAGAGGGTGTTTTAGTTATCGTAAAAAACTAAAAATTCTAATATTATCATGATTTTTTTATATTTATGTAAAATATTTTGATTATAATTAAACTTCTTTATAGTGAGCCTAGTGAAGATAATATAAAATAATGAATATATCTATTTATTTTCCTTTAAGTAGCAATTATTTTCACATGACATTTTTTTTAGTTAGAAGAAGAAGAAGAAGAAAAGTTTCAATTATTTGTTATTTTATTTTTAGCTTCACCTTTTATAGGCATAGCAGGTTCGATATATTTTCTATTCTAAACTTTCCGCTAGAATTCAAGAATGTTGAGTGACGGAACTCAACGCCATACCTTGTCTGTCAAAGTGATAAATATAAAAATATTTAAATGTACATTGTCTCGGAAAATATTATTCCATCGAGTGACTCTACAATTCTTTAAAATATCATAGAATTTTTTTTCAATTGTTACCGTGTTTTTAACGATCCAAACATAACATTATTCATTTTCCATTTCACCGCAGCATTATGTCAAAAATGCCTTTAGAATTTTATCTATTATATCAATCACTAAGAGCTTTATACTATAAATTACGTAAATAGTTTTTTTTTTTAGTTTCTTTTAGTTTCACGCTGTATAGTAATTAACTACTTGCGCAATTTATGTAAGGTTACTTAATTATTTAATCAATAAGAAGTCGTCGTAACACAGTGGCAAGTTTAAAATTATTGAATGTATGTATAAATCCTATAATCAAATAATAAATAAATCAGCTTCACGCTGTATCCCGCACACAGTAGGGTAGGCAGAGGGAACCTAGTGTTAAGACACTCCGTTCCCCACTTTCTGCCGAATTCTGGAGGCATTGCGTGTTGAGTGGCAGAACTGATTGCCGCGCTTTGCCTCGACACCAGAGCGAGCAAATGGAAATATAAATTTAAGTAAATATTTCATCTCCTCGAGTGGCGATCGAACCCACAACCAGTCGATTTTACAGTCACACTTTGTGCCGCTGTGCCACGACTGGCCTCTATCAATCTGCCTATAATCAATTTGTTGGCAAATGCAGTATAATAAAAGAATTATAGGTGGTATGCGGGCGAAGCCGCGAGTGGACCACTGGAGAATATTTAATAAAAAACTGATCGAATCTATTACCTTCGCATTTACAGTGACACACTTGTGCCCCTGTCTCACGATAGCCTCAACTTTACTATGTCTTATATCCAAAATAGAATGTACTACAGTTTATTAACATTTTAGGAGTATATATGTAGGTGCTTCTCTAAAACGCTAGTGTTGTTACAAAAGGAGCTTTGTCAAAGCTCAGAATAAGCTTTTAACAGACTGGTTGCACATTGATAAGGCACACATTGTATGATTTAAGCTTTTCGATCTAAAGTATGACAGCTGAAATTTGTATGTAATGTTTAGGTATATTTGTGTATATGGATTTAAATAAAACATTTATAATCCCTTTTTATATGAAGTCTTAGTTATAATGTTTCCAAATTTTTTTCCGATTTTTATATTAAAGGGCGTCGTTAAATTTAGCCATACATACACATAGTGCTTGAAAATTGGGCGAAAAGTAGAAAACGAAGTGTCTGGATACTGCGCTGCTTCTAGCGTGAAGCTTCTAGATTCGTATTTATGGTACCATTACAATAAATAAATATAATAATATAGTAACGGGTCTACAATTTCTATGAATATTTTAACAGTTTGTCAAATTCCATTTAGAAGTTATAATGATGTTTGTAGAATAAACGTGACGAAGAAAAGTATTGTATTCTGCTACATGGACAAGCATTCACCAAGAGTATTTTTATTTATATAGAAAAAGATATTTTATTAGTTTTTATATTTTACCTACAATAACGAAATATGACAAAAAAACAAATAAATACAATATAATTGTTTAACGCATAACAATTATTCATAATAGATTGCCTATTTGCCTAATTTGATTGAGATGTCTTTTATAGAATAAGCTATGTATAAGTTCAATGATTATCAACAATTAATTTGATATAGATATGTATAGTAAAACATGAGAGCCTATTGAAGCAGAGGGACAGCGTTTGACTGGGTTCGAATCCCACTTGGAAAAATGGGTTGTTTTCATTTCATCACTCTGGGAGACAATACCGTTTAATTCCGTCGCTTAACACGCAATGTTCACTGAAAATTTGTGTAAAAGCGGATTATAACAATACGGAAGCGAAAATACAGGTTATCTTGACCCGACGTTCCCTCTGTCCACCCTTCTATACGGGAACAAGCGTAAAGTTTTTTTTTCATCCTTACACTGGCAAGGAAAGGTATTTCCTAATACGCACAATAAGAATAAAAGACACAATATCCATTAGTTTTGCCCATCTTCAGGGACACTGGGTTCAAAATGAATGTACATATTTATATGTTGTAGATATAAATGTTGGGAGAAGTGCATATGAGAGTTAATTGACACCACAGCTATCGAATTGTGTACCGAGGCCTCTCAACTATCTCAGTTGAGAGGCCACGAGGTAGCATCATTAATTATTTATATTTAATATTTAAAAGAAGAAGAGATGGCCAGTCGTGGCGCAGGGGCACAAAGTGTGACCGACTGGTTATGGGTTCGATCCCCGCTCGAGATGAAATATTTACTTAAATTTATATTTCCATTTCTTCGCTCTGGCGTCGAGGACAAGTGCGGCGTTGAGTTCTGCCACTCAACACGTAATGCCCCCAGAATTCGGCAGAAAGTGGGGAACGGAGTGTCTTAACACTAGGTTCTCTCTGCCTACCTTGCAGTATACGGGATTTTGATTAATTTATTTAAGAGAAAATCATAACAACTTTACATTTGACCAAATACTCGACACACACTATAGTTAGTTCAAATTAAGCTTATTTACGTGAGCTTTGACGTCATGCAACACGCAACATTTTCATTTATTACACGCGGTTAATCGTAGAACAAAAACAGTTTAGCTTCTAAATACCACATGCTCGTGAAGCGGTGAATGCCACCAATTATAGCGGCTAAATCTTTAGCTTAATACTGACTGGGATTGCTCATAAAATAGGATTAATTTTTATATTAACTTTATCCTATCCTACTTCCTAATAATCCTATTAGATTTACTAATATTATAAATGTAAAAATTTGTCTGTTTATTTCACTTTCACGCAAAAACTACTGAACAGACTTAGAGGGCTACACATAGGCTTCAATTTATGTAAGCATTTTGTATAATTTGGCTGTAATATAACAATAAGAGTAAACGAGTGAAGCCGCGTGTAAGTCGCTAGTATTATGTTCATTCATATTCGCGGTTGAATGCTCAAAAAAGAAGATCGAACTCAGTGGCGTACTATTGGAGTACAACCACAGTGGTCTGTTTGCTTAATGCAAAGGAAAAACTGAATATTTTTAAGTATTTTTTTTTCGATATTTCTAATAATTTCTATAGTTATTTCTCGTATATTGAAAAGTAAGTAGAGCTAATTTACACTCTGTTCCACACTTAGTGTCTAATTATCCAGATGTGCCTGTTGAGTGGCGGGTTTCTACTCCGCGTTTTGTTACTAGAGCAAGAAAATGAAAATAATTAATTGGAAATGGGAATCGAACCCACAATATTGCCACGACGGCCTTAACTAATCAATGACCCTCATTGCTAAATCCTTTCAAAATAATTAAGGAAATTTTACGTAACAAACCACGAGTATAAATAGTACTAGTTTATAATACATTTGGTATTAATAATCAAACACTGAACTTGTACAAAGTCAAGTGGTTGCATCTACATTAATGGATGTAGTGCATGTTTATTATGATTTATTGTATGCAAGAGTAGGCGAAAATTAAAGCTTTACAAATACCAATGTTTCTATATATAATACATATTTTTCAGGGTACCATATTCGAAAGGTAAGAGAGTAGAGCCGACTCAGAGAGAGAGGAGAGAGAGTCCCGCCCTATTAGTAAGGGTCGGTCTCGCTGTCTGTGTATATGTCGATTAAGAAGGTTTGAACTTTTAGTTAGAACTTTTAATAGATAATATTTCTGTTACCTTTATAACTACAAATGTTGAAGTCATACAATTAGTTTTCAATAAATTATGTATTCATATCGAAATAAAATAAGTATTTGGGCCGTCCTAAACAAGCTTAAAATTAATATAATATAGGCATTTTCGTATAATGTATAGGTATATTTATATCACCTTCATCTTAATATAACTAATACGCGCATTAAAACGTACTTCGTTAATGATGATTACTCTTAATGATCTTGATATATAATCTCTTCAATTGATTAGCTAAAGTGAGCCATACATCAATGTACGTACCTTGCTGCTTAGAAACGACAAATGTAATTGCTACCGTAATATCTTCCTCATATATACGATAATTTTTTTCTCGCTGTATCCCGCATACAGCAAAGTAAGCAGAGGGAAACTAGCATTAAACACTCCGTTCTCTATTTTCCACAGATTTTTGATCTCCGCATTGACTGTTAATTGGCGAAATTTACCGCCGCGTATTACTAGAGCAATTTCTTGCTTGAATTAGTCATTGAATATATCACTTGTTGAAAACTTCGGAACATAGGGAACTACTACAGTCAGTAGTTCCCTATACGTTCACTATACGTAGTCATGAAAATTATATCAGTAAAAACCTATATGGTATAAAAAAATTTGCCCCAAATGGAACTCGAACCTATTCTCATAGCACATCACATGCTTGCCTAATACGTTTCTATTCATTAATTAAAACCTAGCAACAGACACCCTAATTAAATACACACAAATCTGTCAAATAAATATCAATTAAAACAGTAATTACCCTTTTGCTACAAATAAAAAAAAGAAGCTAATAATATTTCATATCATTCAACTCTGATTATGGAGAAGTATGAATATTGAATAATTTATTTACACTATCTTTCTTGTGTTCTCACGACTCCCTCATCACGTATGTTCCTTGGCAACAGTCCATTAATAACGTTTCGTCTGCCAGATCACTAGCGGGAGGATAGAGCTGCAATTGCGTATAAAATCATTGGTGAAAAAGAGAGCTAACTACAGTTAACAATAAATTCAATATTAATAATGATGATGATGATAGATTACGTCCTTCATTTCCAATGGTTCTTGATGAAAAATCTTTTCAGGTACAGTTTTGGATTTGGGTACTATATAGTCTTGAACAGTATGGCGTTGAGTGCAAAAAGCCCGGCTTTGAGTTCCGCACGCAACACGCTATGCCTCGAAAAATTCGACAAAGAGCGCGGTCCGGAGTGTCTTACCACTAGGTTCTCTCTACCTATCCTGTTGCATGCGGGATACAGCTTGAAGCTGATTTATAATTTTTTCTACAGTCAAAAAAGGCTGAGGGAAGCTAGTGTCTAGATACTCCCTTTCCTACTTTCCACTCTAATGTTTTCTTTTCAAATATATGGTTAATACTGTTAAAATAATTGGCTTATACAGCGACATAGATTAGAAACATTTACTATTTAAAATGTTAATATAAAAATAGTTTCTTAAATATGTAAACAATGTAAAAATAAAGAAAAGTACGAGTCAATAAAGAAGTTGATTTTAAATATCAATTTGATTCATAAGAAATTTAAGTGAATTATTATGTACTTACACTTTCTTTATATGAGCAAGTTACATCTCTGCTTCAGTAATTGTATAATAATTTTATTTATTTCATAAATTACGTTATTGATAGATAATATTATTACATGAAGCAAGTCGAGACGTGGGGGCACAAGCGTGTGACTGTAAACGACAGGTTGTGGGTTCGATATCTACTCTAGGGAATGATTTATTTAATCGTAGTAGGACAGCACTTACCTCTGAAAGGGTCCGACTCACAAGTTAGTTAGTACACATACTGTCTTTATTACATGTTAGACTAATAATCTTCAAAATTTCAGCTTTGTTAAACTGATATAGATCTGGGGGCCCTGGGATCTCAGTCTATAAGAGTTTTGTATGACATACGCAAAACTTATATGCACGCAGGTGCAGTGAGTAATATCAAAACGATTACTGAGATGTTATCCTCAATGAATAACATAGTTCTTGATATAAAGTGTTCGAACAAACAAGCTCCTCAACTATATAATATCAGTATACACATTTCTTACACGTGGTTAAAATTACATTATAACTTAAGTTCTTTAATTCGACAAAAGTATAGTATATAGTATTTAGCATACAAATATTTTGCTTTACACATTGCTCTATACTGTACAAAAGAATCCTTAAGAAAGAAATTTAATTCAGTAAACAACTGGAACATCCTAAGCAAATAAAGCCTTGGAAGATTTTAATATAGTTGGAACCAAACCAAATATCAACCTAATACTCCAGTACAAACTGGAACTACACTAACTTGTAGAGAGATATAATAAAGGCTTTATTTAAAAAAATGTTAATAAGTGAAATTTAGAGCTTAAATTTTATCCCGAGTGAACACAAAACTCGGCACCTATACAAATCTTTCATTCTGTTGTCGGTGAAGCCGCGAACGATGCTTTACTAAACATTTTGCTTGGCTCTCATTTCACATTTATGCTTTTGATAGGATAGATTATATTTTGAATTTTCAAATAAAAGGTAACGTTATTTTGAGCCTAATTGTGCCTTTAAATATCACTTTACCAGTCAGCCCGATTCCATAGATTTCAATTAAATAATTTTTTTTAATTATATTTATCCCCTGAAGATATAGTGGCATAGTAGAACAGCATTTACCTTAAGATGCAACGGTCGTAGGTTCGATCCTGAATCGGGTAAATAAATTATTTTCATTTAAAGAAAGATAAAGCGGGACTGAGTTTCGCCACGCATTAATTTCTGGAATAAGCTTGTGACAAATCCTATTCATACATTACGAATACTCATAATTTTATCATTAAGTGTAGGATTAGTAATTATTTAGAAAAAGTAAAAATACATAATATTGAAATATTTCATCATTCCCTCAAGGGGAAATGGAACCCACAAACTTTCGCGTTAACAGCCACACGGTCGTGCCCCTGTGCCAAATTATTATTAATATTTAAAAAATAAGTAGTAATATTAAGAAGTTAAAATTATTTGAATATTTCTTTCATAATACGGGTAAAATGTAAACATTACTTACATTTTACGTTAAGCCAAAAAATATGACATAATACTTGTGTACCTGACAATAAACTAACATATATTAAAACCAGGACAGGAAGACCTTTCAATTCTTTACACTATATGACTTTGAGAGGCCAGCTTATATATAAATTTTAGGATCGAGTGTTGCATAAAATGTCGATTTACGGTGTATCCTGTATGTAGAAGGGTAGTTAGAGTCACTCTCATTCCGTAGTATTCTACACTTTCCTCCGAATTATGGAGGCGTTTCGTGCTGAGTGGTGTAACTCAACGCCGCGCTTTGCCTCGACACCAGAAAGCAGACATAAACATTTTAATTATTTGATTTCCTGGAGTGGAAATTAAAATTACAACTTATTACAGTCATACACGCCCATACTCCTGCGCCACGGCTGGCGTCTATACATATCTGGTAAAAGTATATAGGAGTATATTATTTGTAAATTTTTATTTTTAATTTTCATATTACGCAATGACATGAACTGAACTTATGCACCTATGTGCATATTTACACGATATTCTTTTCTTTATGCTTCTATGGTATAATATATTAATAAGGAAACTATATTAAAAAGAGAACAAAAAGAGAAGAAAGGATACTCCAAGTGGGAATTGAACTCACAACAGTCGCTTTTACAGTCCAACGCTGTGTCTCCGCGACACTCACAGTTCATATTTGTATACATTTTATTTTTATATCAGGGTGACAGAACAACATTAAGTTTAAGTAACTTTAAATCCCCGGGTCACAAAATAAGCCAAGTCCTTACATTATCCAAAGTTTGTCAATTTCGGATAAGCTCATTTTTAGTTTAATCCACCTTTAATTAAGTTTATATCAAGGAAAAATATCTAAGGAAATCAAGATTTATGCTATTATGATTTATTTTTATATTAGTGAATGACAGGCAATGACAAATTTTTATATTTATATTTTGTCATTTCACGCTTTTCCTTACCAAAATAGCCAGAGAATACAGAGTGTAGACTGCTTACCTCTGTAATCAGCTTTTGTATATAGTCCTTTCTCGGATTCTTTTTATATGGTCTTCGTCTATAATCAACGATACATGTTATCGAAGGTCAACTCAATATTGAGTTTCATCATCCGACACGCTGTATTACGCAGGTAGCAGAATAGACAGTGTTAAGACACTCCGTTTCCCACTTTACGCCCCATTCTACATTTTACTAAATAATAAAAATATCAATAGTATTATTTAATAACGATCAATACTAAACAGAATTTGTTACTATCGTTCGAGTATTAGGCTTGTTTGTAGGACTTAAAGATAAATCAATACAGACCACACGTCTCCGAGAATGAAGAGAGATCACGAGAATGTTACTCTCACAGTGTATTAAGATTCTATTTGCGAATGTTAATTGGTATCTCCAATATATACAATATACTTGTACCCATTTAGTTATGTAAACCTCTACTGTATTAGTTATTAAGCTTGGCATATATATAAATATATAATTTATTCTGTATGAATATACATTTATTTATATGTATTTCTCTCATATTTTTTAAGGTTTATAAAGAGAGTATAATGATTAGGTACTCCGTCTTTCTTTTATTCTAATGTAATTAAAAGCACTGTAGACTTGATGATAGAACCTAACGCTACACACGAAATGATCTCTATCAAAGCTTTAATATACCTATTATTATGAAATTCAATTTCAAAAGTATTTTGTTTTCTTTATTCTTTAAAATTTCTATAAATATTTTTTCATTTTCAACCAATTCCGTTGTGGAACAAACAAAAGAAAAATACAATAAATGCAGAAAAAATAAAATAGAAATATATTTTCAACTTTTTTATACGAATCCAAATCAAAGTTGTCGTTCAAATCAAAACATTCAAGTTGTCGTTCAATTTTTTTTCTTTGTGAAAAATAAATTTCAAAACACCTTCTCCATAATGGACTTTCACTAATTGGCTGAAGGAGGCTTTGAAGTAAAACCCTTAATGGGAGAAAAGCGTCAAAGAAAAATTTTATTGCGGAACGTTTTCGGATCTATGGATTAATTGTGTCACTGGCAATGGCGAAAAATATTTTGCCTTTTTATTTAGCTTCACGTTGTATCCCGCACAGAAAAGGAGGCAGAGGGAACCTTGAAACTTAGTGCTAAGACTCTCTGTAGCCATTACTACACTTCCGTTCTTCACTTTCCTCCGTTTTTTGGAGGTATTGTATAATTAAGTGGCGAAATTCAACGAAACGAAACGAACGAACGAAAAAGGACGAGGAGACGAATTAATTTAATATTTCAATCCTAATATTGGAAATCAAACCTCTACCTCTATCTCTGCCTCTTCCTCTACCTCTAAATCTACCATCACGTTTAAGTTTATGCCTGCGACATTCACATCAAAAATTGTACCATAAAATATATGTTATAATGTATATAATGATTTAAAAATATCTAAAAAATATCTAAACTGTGAAATCTTTGCATATATACATACATATAATGTATACATATGACACAATGTCATGTAATTAAATATTATTTATATAAAGAAAGTAAAGAATAACCGTTCTATTGTATTCTCAAGTTAAACTAACCAGTAAAATGGAAAGCGCAACGAAATCAGAGAACGAATGGCACACAAATGCTTAATGGAGTGAATGGAATCTGTAAAATAGATCTTAAAATAAGAAAAATGCTACGTTCATCTTTCAGATATTTCTTATTATTTTAAATATAATATATATAAATATATATAATATATAGGTTTTAAGCTCCTGATCTAAATTTGTACTTAAAAAATTTCAAAGAAACATTTATTTCTTTTCTTTTTAAAGTTTTCTACTGAAATAAATTTAATTTTATGATTTTATGATATTTTTGGCTTTATGCTTTATCCCTAGCGGTGCTGCCATAATAATAGTGTACATAACTTAAAATTTCTTGGTATTTATTGATAACGATTGAAAGACAAAATTTTCATAGAATTTATACAGTCCATAGCCAGAATATTATGACATAAAAGTTTTATATTTTTTATAAATTAACAACAACTAAACATCACACAGAATTTATAAATTAAATCATATTATTTATTAGCCATTAAACTGAACATTCTAATATTTATTATTGTACCTTGTTGCTTGTCAATAACGTTTGTTTATCTATATCTACTCGTATACCTATCTACATTCTAATATAATTTATAGAGCATTTATTCGATGAACATGCTAATCTCTGAAACTACCAGAAGGATTTGAAAATAGGTTATTAATTTTTATTTTTATTGATTATTAAGTCTAGGTCCAATTTTATAAGATCGAGGTATAAATCAAAATAGTATGGGAAATGCTATAAATCAACGAAGTCGAAGACGCCAACTAGTATCTATTGGTGTAATTGTTGGTTATAAATTTTGGCCAAGAATTTATTTCTAAAAGTTCTTGTTTCAGTTCTAAGGCTTGTCTTAGGGAATTAGCGATAGGTATTCGTCGATGAAGTAGAGCATCGGTATTGAGACTCAGAGGCAGAATGCACCTAACGTTCTTGCCATAATTCCACGTCTAAATTATTATAGTTCATTTTGATCTTTTTAATATTATTTTCTAATACTATTTATTTAATAGATTTCGATTGAGGCCATTGTGGCGCAGTGCAATAAGATTGTAAGCGGTCTAACTGTCGGTTCAATCCACATTTTACTTATTCATCTGTATTCGATTATTTTTATTTCCACGCCATGAAAATACACTCAATAATTATTATAATTGGTAATTTGTTTAATATTATGGGGGGGTTAAATATTAAGGTTCAGTCATACAACATACCATTTTTAAAAAAGTAGAAAGTGAAATGTGAAATGTGTGAAAAGAATAATTTTAATTAGCAGTATTTTATATAGCTTCACGCTGTATCCCTAGCTAAAAGTGATCGGTAAGCGACCGATCACTTTTCTATCATAATTATTTTTTTCCATTCTCATGTTATCTTACCATTTACACTGATCTTGCATTCCGTCCTTTCTTCATGTCTTTCAAAATATATAAAGGATCCTTATCTTATACGCATTCAGGCTTAGACTGTTGTTTTCACACCTTTCTTTTAGAGTAGTGGCTAATGCATGCAACTCGCATTCTGATGATACAATGAGCACTGCATCATCTTCGTACAGCAGGCAATACACATTCAAGTCACCAACTTTCACCCCCATATCACTTTGTTTCACTCCTTAGAGACAGCCTTCTCGCTAATACTTTAGGATCAACTTTACTACCCAAGTTAATCAAACTAATAAAATTATGGTTTGCGCAGTCTACCTGCGAAAATTTGCATTTATACATAGGCACGATGACTGCACTTCGCCAATTATCTGGAACCTCTCCTGATTTCCAGCATAAATTGCACAAAAACCAGAATAAGCCCAAGACGCGTGGCCCACCATATTTGATCACTCGGCACTGACTCCATCTGCTTCGGCTGCTTTTCAAATTTCAGACTTCGTATTGCACTCTCAACTTCTTTTATACTTCCATCAGCTACATTATAACTCAGTGGTCATCAAACTTGTGGTTGTTCTGTTAAAATTTCACCGTCTTTCAAAGCACGCCTTTAATTCCATAGGTTAACAAGCAACCTCGAGAAACACTAACTTCTCGCCAGCTTCGTGTTTTCCCGGAAGTTATTCGTAAGCTTTTCATCTCTTTCATCTTTATCAGTACTTTCGTTTGATGCTTTTACAGCTTTTTTAGATTGGTAGAATTTAACTTAACACTAGGTTCAAAGGTTCCCTCTGTCTACCTTGCAATGAAAACTAAAAAATATGATACCGATTTGCCTGGTTTTGTCTGCGACTATACAACATGCAGACAAAATTGAAGAAACGAAAGTTTAAAATTGACTAAACGTTTTTTTTTGTAATCATAACGCATGAATATAAGCCTAAGATAAATATTAGTTTCTGGAACGAATTATAGCTACTGACGCTGAATTAAGGCGCAATACACAGATCTTTACCAGTCATGTTTTAGTTAATATTAATTTGTACAAATTTAATTATTATTTTACCTTATGTATAGTTACTGATGAACAAAAAGTCAAAAATTTACCTAAGTTGTATACATAATATAATTTAACATAAACATTTTCGGAAAACCCATAATTTTCATTTCGTTGCTTTAAACAAAACAAAACGCACTCTCGAGTTATTCGACTCAGGAAGTAGTCTAGAAAGTCGGGCGGAAAGTGAGGAACGGAGTGCCTTGACACTAAATTATGGCAGATCTTGTTATGCTAGATCTCTATCTTAAAAAGCTAAAATTAAATAAATATGTAAATTAATTTATGTAAAATAAATTGCGATATCCGATAGAGGCCGGTCGTGGCGCAGCGGTACGAGGTGTGACTGTAAAACCGACTGGTTGTGGGTTCGATTCCCACTCGAGGAGATGAAATATTTACTTAAATTTATATTTCCATTTCTTCGCTCTGGTGTCGAGGTTAAGCGCGGCGTTGAGTTCTGCCACTCAACACGCAATGCCTCCAGAATTCGGCAGAAAGTGGGGAACGGGAGTGTCTTAACTCTAAGTTCCCTCTGTCTACCCTGCTGTGTGCGGGATACAGCGTGAAGCTGATTTATTTATTTTTTTTTAAATTGCGATATATTTTTACTCCCGCATATTCTATCAAGCATTTCGTACCTAAACTAATTTGTAAACGATAATCAAACTTTGAATGAGTGATTTTTGTAAAGAATGATTGTAAATCAAATAAATATTTTTTTTCTTGAATTGTTATTAGCTCTCATCTTATAGAAACATATTTATAGAAAAGTATTTGCAGTTCTATTAAAAAAATAAATATTATGAATAGTATGAAAACGCCCTTAAAGTTCAATGTCTATGTTGTTTATGCCTAACCCAATGCAGGTGTGTTAGGGAGCTCAGATGCTCTATCTTTCACAACTCCAGTTTTTTCTTTTGATTTATTTCCTCGTTGGATAAACTTTTATCGCCCACCTGACTTCGTCAATTTATTTTCAAGGAAACTAAAAGACTATATTGATTTATATATATTTTGTGATCTTTTATACAAAAGGAATATAGATTGAATTAATTTATCACAAGATTTATAGGTGGCACAGCAACCTACTTTCTTTGTTAAAAAACGTATGTCAGGATTCCTCTGGAACCTAGTGTTAAGACACTATGTAAAAAAAGTGGGGACTTTTCTCCCAAACCAGAACTCAACACTGCATTTAATCTATTAGAACGTAAAAATAAAAAATCCGCGTGGCGATCCAAGACACTGTGCCACTGCGCCACGACGGCCTATTTTGGCTTGTATCTTTTATTTTATTGAGAATACAGTATAACACAATTTTTCTCATTGTATAGCATAAGTATTTTAAATATAAAATATTTTCAGAACGGAAATTGAACCCACACACACAAATCATATGTGAATACTTTTATTCGATTTTATTCCTAAAGTCATTCAAGCCTTAGATTATCAAATTGGCAATTATACTGTTATCAAAGCTCAGTATTTCACATACGAATACGTAATAATATTATCTTTATTTCTTTCATGTCTTAGACATTTAAGTAACTTATTTGTAGTCGGAATATATTATTATTTAAAATATTTTTTTTGTATTTCAATACATCAAAGATTTTATAAAAGCTGTCATAGTGCAGCAACACATGGTCTGGGTAGGATGATTATGGGATCTATTTCTTCAAGGAATGCATTATTTTTAAATCCTTGCTCTGGTAATAAAACTAGGTTCGGCGTTGAGTTCCGTTTTCAACACGTAATATCGTATCGAAACTGAAAGTTATCAAAACTGGAAAGGGGGAATGTAGTGTTTTAGCACTAGCTTCCCCCTGTCTATCTGCTCTATCCAGGAAACAACGTAACACCATTTTTTAAAGACATTTTAAGTAAAGAGCAGAAAACTTAAACACCTAATTGAATGGAACATATAATGCAATATAAAACAATATTTTACTATAGCTATGTTCCATAATAATAAATTCTTAAATTATTCCACATTATGAACGATATGAAAATTCCTGGATCATAAAAAATGTCCGACGATATCCGAATGACATCTCTCACGTTCGGGGACAAGGTCGGCTACAAAGCCTTTAGGGTTATTGCGTTTATTATTAACGCTATTAAATAGACTAGGATTTATGGGTACTGTGTGTTATATTTTTTAGTGATCATTGTGAGGTCGTCGATTCGATTTTGGACGAGGTAAATTATTATTCTTTCAGCTTCATTACGCATATATTAGGGCACAAGTGTGCTGTAAACGCTACAGGTTGTGGGTTTGATTCCCACTACGGGAAATGAAATATTTACAACTCAATAGTCAAAGGACAGAAGTGTCTTATTGGTAATGGAGTGTCTTAATTCTAGTTTCCCAGATCCCCTCTGTGAGGGATACAGCGTGAACCTTATAAAAGAAAATTGTCAAGTAGCAAAATAATTTTATGCAGCGTTGTCCTGAAATTGAAAATATAAAAAAACAAAAAATTAAACAGTATTAAAAGTTCTTATAAAAATAAAATTTTGAATATGTACTGCAACAAATACCTACACTAGAATTGTATACAAAAAATATGACAAAAGCAGTTCAAAGACACACCGCCAAGTATTAAAAGGATAAGGCCGAGGCCGCAACAAATGTTCGATGTCCAACAGAAATATCTCGTTTATTGTTTTAACAATAAAGATCTAAGTTCAAGGGAACGTGATATCACGAATCATTTGGCAATATGAAAAAGATAGCGTCTTCAAAATACTACTTTTGACTACGATTTTGCTTGTAGCATCTATACTTATAATAAAATCGTATCGAATCTCTGTCTGTACATGTCATATAAGAAAAAAAAATATTGTTGACATTTAATAATGTAATAGAGCCAAACACTATGTTTTTTAAAATGTTTGTCTATTTGTCTCTTTTTTTGTTCACGCTAATCTCAGAAACTGCAAAACTGCTTAATAAGATTTTTCACTATTATATTTTGACAAGCTATCCTTAACATTTAGTGCCTTTTAATTTTAATCGCATTCACATTTATAATATAAGTAGAAAGTTTAGAAGTGATCTTGGCGTATGAGATTGGTGATATGACGGTCCTTAGATTCTATCTCCACTCATAAGAATAATTTTCCCACTCTAGGAGACAAAGAGGAGCGTTGAGGTGCGCAACTGAAGACGCAATATTCCAAAAATCCACACGGAGAATGGGGAACGGAATGTCATGACACTTCATCTTGTCATCATCAGCCTACCTGCTATGTTAGGAATAAAGTGAGAACCTGCTTTTTTAAAAATAAAGCTATAAAGTAAATTTACATTATGATGGGATGTTATGGCATTATTCCACCTGATCTACAGTTTAATTCTTTTTCTAAAAATCTTATTTATTGCTTGATTCAGTCAGTAGTCAAAGGTTAAAAATAAGGGCAAAAATATTGCTCCAGTAACATTCTCACCAAAATTGTTTAGATTAAGCAGAGCTCATTTCAGTCACAAGCTGATGGGTATGCAAACGACTTTCGTGGTTCGTAGGGCACACTAATACGCAGTTACCGTAGTTGCTTCTACATCAACGATATTCGTTACGGGCTGTCAGAAGTGAGTCTAGTGTATAATTCTGATATCTCGTATAACCAAAAGGTCCAACGAAATTAGGTTGCAAAAGGGTTAAATACCTGTCTTACCTTACTTTATCTTACCTGTCTTAGAATATCTTAACCAATTTAAGATAAGAATAAATACATAAAATAAAAAAAAGTCTATGAAATTCTTCAATTTCCACAATGTTTTGAAGACATTGCGTGGTGATTGGTGGAACTCTATGCTGTGCAGTGTTTCTTTGTCTAACCAAAACTGCGCTTTGTCTCGTTTCCCGAGTGCGGAAACGAAAATTTAAAATATTTCATTCTCCCAATTGAGAATTGAACCCATAGGCTTGTGCCCCTGCGCCAATATAACATTTTATATTTAAATAAGAAAATTTAAAAATACAATTGGCATATTGTGCCAAAACTCTAAGAGTGTCATAAGTATAAAAAATCGTGCCATCACAAAAACTTTCGATTTGAATACTAAGATATAGCTTGTTATGTAATTTTAATGATTTTTTTAAATGTTGAGGACGTTCTAGCGCAGAGGATAACATATAATTGTTAACGTGATGGCTGTGGCATCGATACCTACATAAGCGTAGTATTATATTATATTTTATTTTCAATTCACAACTTTGACAAAGCACGGCGTTGAATTTTGCCGTAATATCTCAAAAATCTGGCAGTAAGTCTGGAACTGAATGTTTTAACACCATTTTCTCTCTACTTACCAAGCTTTGTATGAAAATAATGTGAAGCAAATAAACTTTAAACTTTAATAGTTGCTTATATGTAAGTACTATGTTAGTTTAGGCCATCAGACGAAAGAGCTTTGTTAAGCAAATTGGAAGTAAAGATGAGCAAAGGAGCACTCCACCTTCCGGAAGCTTTTCTAGATGTACCGACTATATATTTTACGTTCCGAAAAAAAAGGTTGTAATAAACAATGAGTTTTTATGAAATAAATGTGAAATAATAATTTGTTTCACAGACCACTATGTAAGACAGTGTAAGTTTGTTATAGTTGTGTCATAGTTTAAAGATTTCATATTTTTGCAACTATTATTGGTGACATATTACCAGTTTTCTAAATAACCCACTTTTTCTGCTCATATTTTTATTTTAATAATATTTTTTTTTATATTGCTTCACGGTGTATCCCATACATAGGGCAGATAGAACGTAAAACACTCCGTTCCCATTGAGACTGAATTCTTGAGCCAATGAGTGTTGAGACGTGGAACTCAACGCTTTGCCTCGTTACTAGAGAGAGAAAATGAAAATGTACACACAGTGTTCATAACTAATAAAAAAAAATAATAGCGCGCTTTACACTTTTTTGTAAGCAGAAACAAAATAGTGTCAATACTCTCCTTCAATTTATGTAAACATATCCGTATACAAGTATATTACATAAGTACTACAAAAGATATACAATTAAAAAAAATAGAAGAAGGAAAAAGCTATAAAAACGATACTATTCCAATTTAATCTAGCTTTAAATTCTTTTTTACAAAAAAAAAACTTATATTCTAATACATAATAAGAAACAAAAGCTCCGCTAGAAACCTTGTCAGTGAAAAAAATTCTGAAAGAACGCGTTTCCACCGAAATATTTTTTAAGGTATTCAATTACATGTTCCCCATACGGCCTATAGTGGCAGAGTTTTCAAGCGTATATATGAAATATTTATTACTAAATAATACAAAAATACAATTTGGAACGAGGCCCGGCGAAGAATGCAAGTTGTATGAGACTTGGTAAACTTTGACCTTTGGAGTGGATTGTTTTCCTGGCGAACCAACTTTTTCACATGGGACGCATAAATACCAAGAAATCTTGCTGAATTTCGCTGTGAAAAGCAAATGTTTGAGGTTTTGTGTGGTTGTACGAGAGACTAGCGACCCAAACGGGGCTTCGCTTCCTTTTTATTGTTATATTTATAACGAAATTATACAAATTATTAGCATTAATTTTGCGTATGTGTTATTCTGATGTATATATAAGCTATATTAGTGTAAAACTTTACACTAATATAAGCTATATAGCTAATACATCATGAATTGTATCATGAATGTAAATTCATGAACAAACATCCTCATCCTCTAAAACTTTCATATTCATTATGTTAGTAGGATAGGATTTAGTGTGATATGTATGTTATTATGGTGAAGTTAGTGTATAGACGGTGGCCATTGGCTTGAGTCTCTCTCAAGGTTAATAGTTTAAAATATTGAAAAACCCCATTTTTCACTAATTAGTATGAATAACTTTTTTTCCTAAAAAAAAATATATAAAAAAATTAAATGTGATGAAAGGATTTATCATTAAGTGTTCTTCTTACATATCTACATAAGGTGAAAGTATATGAAACTAGTAAAAATAAATATTTTTAGCTTCACACTGTACCCACTACTAAGTAGAAGATAGTATTAAGAGGTTCTGTTTCCTATTTTCCACCAGAAACATTGCGTGTTAAGTGGCGGAACTAAACGCCTCACTATATCGGTATCTTACTTAAGCCAAAAAATGAAAATAATTCTTTTCCTCGAATGTGAATCAAACTCACGACGTCACGTTTACAAATGAGACCGCCGATGCCGCTGTGCGTTGTTGTCGTTGTGTGTTGCGATAGCCTCAAATAAAAATTATAATATTTAAGAATTAATATATTTAGTAGTTGTAATAATAGCGTGTACATAAATAATACTATAAAAAATTAAATCGTGGTTTTTGGCTCTCAAAAAATAAAACATTTATGTCTTAGTACCTCGTAAAAAGAAATATGAAACTAAAAACTTCTCAGTCACGACATATTTTTAACATATAAATCTATAAAAAATAAGTAAAACTCGTTATATTTGTATTTTTGAAATG
Source organism: Heliconius himera (assembly GCA_021202915.1). NCBI lineage: Eukaryota > Metazoa > Arthropoda > Insecta > Lepidoptera > Nymphalidae > Heliconius > Heliconius himera. The sequence goes on from JAJHJA010000088.1 coordinate 125,148, forward strand.
AATTTGCTTTCAACTCTAATAAATATGTATAAAATGTTTCGGATAGTAAAAGGTGCGAAACCTACTTATAGGAATTTTATTTCAATTTCCACACGCTAGTATAAAAAAATCACGGCGTCGAGTGGCGGACATTCAAGAATAAATAGATCAATAAGTAAGTAGAAATTGAAATAAGGAATACTTTAACACTACCTCCAATTCCCTTTGCCTAAGCTGCTATACGGCAATAGGTGATGCAATTCTTTTTATAAGTAATTTAATTACAGAGATGCCATAGTAGAATTATAACGAATATTAAAGAAAGAGATCATAGCGAATTTTAACAACTTAGTTACTACTAAGATTACTATACTAAGACGAAACTAAGTTTTATTAAATGAATTAGGAACTTTACAATCCTGAAAGTTTTAATGAATGAGTAAGTTCTTTTTTTAAATTTATACTCTATCCAAAATACAGGTTTTTATACTTTGTAAGTGAAAGTTTTAAGAAGCATATCTTCTCTATGCTTCTTTATTATAAAACAAAATCTTATTATTATAAAATCAAATTTTACTTGAGTTATCGCTTTAACTATTATTTGCTACATCATATTCCATATTATGTTTTGCATTTCATGTTATGTTCTTGCAATTTGCTATGTAAATGAATTCTGTCTCGACAAAGATATCCATGGGGCATGAAACGTGATGAATAATATTAATATGAGGGTGGAGATAGTGGATTCATATTTCTTTACAACAAGCTTTTATTACTGTTAGGTTTTAATATACTATAAAATTGAATTAATGGTAATATAATAAGTATAATTACAAGAATAAAAAAAATCTAAATTAAATCCGCTTCACGCTGTATCCCGCACATAGCAGGGTAGGCAGAGGGAACCTAGAGTTAAGACACTCCGTTCTTCACTTTCTGCCGAATTCTGGAGGCATTGCGTGTTGAGCAGCAGAACTCAACGCCGCGTTTAGCCTCGACACCAGAGCGAAGAAATAGAAATATAAATTTAAGTAAATATTTCATCTCCTCGAGTGAGGATCGAACCCACAACCAGTCGTTTTACAGTCACACTTTGTGCCCCTGCGCCACGACTGGCCTCTTGAATTACAAGAATGATTTTGTGAAATATTTATATATGTTTATAAAAATCTAAAAAAGGTGAAATTTTGCATCAATATTTATTTATATAAATAAATATATGCTAGCTTTGATCTGCGGCTTTGACCGCGTGGTCAAATGGAAATATTTGAAAGTTGTGTACAACACATGACTCATTCTATTTGCCCGAGGTAAATCTAACCGCAGGGACAGTTGGTAACCATTGAAACATTCAACGTGATGTAAGCTTTTTTAGTTTTTTTTATTTAGCTTTCTTTGATAAATATAATATTTTTTATCTTCACGCTGTATCCCGCAGATAGCAGAGTAGGCGGAGAGAAGCTTTGAACCTAGTTTTAAGGTACTCCGTTTGCCATTAAGACATTTACGTTTCCTACTTTCGCATTATTCTTGAGTTTTTCCCGAGTCGGATCGAATCCGCATTAGTCACGATGACAGTTGCACGCTAGTGCCCCTGAGCAGCGACGGCCTCATGGACGGATGGAATATTCAATACAATGTTTTATTTTCAATTCAGTCCATTCAACCAAACAAATTAGCATAGTAATTCGGATAGTATTTTTACACATTCGATTTTTCCGATTTATAGAAAAGAAAACATGACTAGACCAGTCGTGGTGCAGGGGCACAATATGTGCACTGTAGGAAATGAAATATTTATTTACATTTATATTTTAATTTTTTCGCTCTGGTGTCGATGCAAACCGCGATGTTGAGTTTCGCCGCTCAACACGCAATGCCTGTAGAAATCGGTGGAAAGTGGGGAACAGAGTGTCTTAACAAAAGGTTCTTTCTGCCTGCTGTGTGCGGGATACACCATGAAGCTGATTTTATTTTTATTTTATTTAGAACATAACTATTTTAGTAACGCTTATTTAAATATTAAATCGATATTAATAACGTGTAAATAATAAGATTCATATATATTATATTAGTGTTACATATCAAATATACAATTCAAATAAGAAATAATATGAGCTTAAATAAATATCATTATGTTATTATTTTATTTGATGTTTGTTATTTCTCATAACTAAGAAAACCATTCGTGCATAAAATAGTTTTGTGAGGAATATTTTATAAATTAACTGTTTTGATAAAAGGTCAACTAGTTAGTTTGAACTGTAACAAATTAAGTAAAATTATTGGATTTGAACTGTAACAGAGTTATTGAAAATTTAAATTACACGCACTTTTAATTGTTGTGTCATCATGAAACTTGAAAATTAGATTATGCACATTAGATGAGAATACAATTTTTTGGTACTATCGAGCTGGTCTGATGATGATATTGAAAGATGGCTAATGGGATCTTTGACTACCTACTTACGTCAGCTTGTGTTTCTATTTTTTTTAACTATATTTTTTAGCTTTAAACTGTATCTCACTATAGGCGAGAAATTCAGGCCTAAAGCAATGTCTCGAATGTTGGTTAGAAAGGGGGTACGGTGTTTCATAAAACAAGTTCCCTCTACTATACTATCTACTATGCAGTAGACTAATAAATTTTCGAGCGATTGCGTTTTCAGTGACGAAATACAAACTCGCTGTGCTTAGTCTTATAGCCAGGGGTGAGGAAATGAATATAGTACATTTTCCGGGCAAGAATTAAACCCACAACCAACGCGCTTATCAGACCATCAGACGCTGTACGCTGTACTACAACACAACGTGCATCGGTCATATACTTTATTTTTAATATCATAATGATCTGAAATCTATATATATAAAAGGACTTGTGCTGACTGACTGAGGTAAGACGCACGCAGAGCCGTAACCGCTGACGGTAGAAACGTGAAATTTGGGCAGATGTTTATTTTCATATTCTGGACATCCACTAAGAAGGGAATTTGAAAAATTTTAACCCTAAAGGGATGAAATAGGGGTTGAAAGTTTGTATGGATTTTTTTTTTAATCTGTACCGATTTTTATAAAATTTGAAATTCAGACTCTTAAAAATATTTCATTGAACACGTGTTTCATGGTTTTTAAGAATTCTCCTCCTAAGGGTTCAAATAAGGGGTTGAAAGTTTATATGGAAAAATCTTTAAATTGCCACCGATTTTTATAAAAATTTAAATTCAGACTGTTAAAAATATTTTATTGAACACGTGTTTCGTGGTTTTTTTAGAACTCACTCCTAATAAGCGGGCGAAGCCGCGCGCGTCCTCTAGTATTTTTATAAATTATCTTTACCATCTTTGTTCAGAAAAAAAATACTGTTTTTACGGTGTATTACGGTGTTGAGTTCCAACAAGGAACGTCCCTAAAATTCGACGGAAAGTGGGGAATGGAATAGTGAAGCTGTAAAATAGATATACCTATTCTAAAATAATTATGTCAACACACATACACACAATTATATTATACACAATCATCTTTATAAAAATATTATTTTATAGATATTTTTATATAATATATAATGATGAAAGTGAATTTTGCTTATCTTATTTAAATACATATAAACCAATTTATAATTTTTGATTTAACTTGTGATTCTTTGAATTTTTAATGGGCACAAGTATAGAAATAAAATATTTCATCAAATAATAAATAGTCATTGGGAAAATATTAATAGAATCACTTTTATAATTTTCGCCGTTTATCATTTATTTGATATGTAAAGTAGCTCACAAGCTATTTTTGATTGAAAATATAAAATAAATATCAACTAGCACAACAAAAATATGTAAATAATCTTCATAATTTATAAAGTAAGAACGATAACGTTTATTCTGAAAAGGTTAATTTAAAATTTCATTAAAAATAAATTAACATTTTTGGATAAAATGGAAATAATATGTAAATATTAATATTTACATGTATTATGAACATCTGCGCTTTCGTAATTATTATTGATGCCGAAAGTTATGTTATTCATCGTTTTAATTGCTTATAAATTATTAACATGTATGGTAAGAAAAATAGTGAATAATCACTGCACTCTCCAATGATCTCTTAGCAAATGGCACAAAGAATATTAATATATAAAAACCTATTCTATAAACACAACAGCTTATAATTACGAAAACCATTAAATTCCACTGTACCAAAATCAAATTACAACTAAACTAAACAATTAAAACTAAAACTAATTTCAAATATTACCACAACATGTCACTATCACTGAAATTATTCAGTTTCAGTCACTAACACAATTAATTAATTCAAATTCAGTCACTATCACATTCACATATTACGTTAATAATTCAAAATATTACGTTATGGACCGAACTTTACGTAACGCGTGCTCTCACCAAAAAGTTGAAGCTACGTCTGCCGTTCAGAGCGCTTCGAACTGCAATGCGACCATCTCATCTGATGGCTTCCGATAAGCTATCATCTTAGATGAACATTTATATGAAGAAATTAGTATTATTTATGTTATTAGTTATTAGAGATAAATTTTAGTTTAATTTTCAGTAAAGATTTTTTTTAGGCGTAGTTAGCTTAAGTACGAGGATCTGTCAAGTTTGTTTCTATTCGTCGTGTTATATGTAAATACTACCTATAACCACATTTAGTTTCATAAGCAGAGAGAATTTAGTGTCAAAAACACTTTTCCGCCTGAATTCGACACATTGCGTGTTGAATGAAAATTTATATATTTTTTTTACTTAACCATTATATATATTTTCTTTTATATTAAATGAAAATAACTTGTTGTTAATTCGATGCAACAATTTTTTTGTTTTAATTTCTCTGGCAATACGAAGCGTGACGTTGATTTCCGCCACTCTACACGAATTATCTCTTATCCAGGCGAAAAGCGGAGAACAGAGTGTTTTAACACTAGCGGCTTTCTGCTTACATTTCTATGCGTGAAAAAATATAAAACTTCATGATGCTTATATAAATGATTAAATAAAATATCCTCCACGATTATTTTACATGGCAATAAATTAACTATGTTTATTTTTTTTTGCTACAAGAGCACGAGGTTTTTTTTAAACACAAAATTATTTCGAGATTACAAACAGCGTTAACTATTTATACTCCTATATCTGTAGTAGGTACTACGTCGTTGTACAGTTATTGAAGATTAAGGGATTCTATTTTAGTTTTACATATTACGTTTTATTTTTTTAATTACCTTTTATTTTTTTAATTTAATTTATTCCACTGAAAGGATAGAGCACCCACCCACCAACTGAGTTTTTTTTTTAAACTTCACGATGTCTCCCGCATATAACAGAGTAGGCAGATGGACTCTAGGAACCTAGTATTAAGACACTCCGTTGCTCATTAAGAGACTTCTGTTCCACTTTCCGACGAATTCTTGAGGCATTGTGGAACTCAACACCGCGCTTCGTAAATATTAAATATTTTCATTTCCCTGAGTGGGAACCGAAGCCACAGCAGTCACATCGTTTACAATTGCACGCTTGTGCCCCTGCGCCACGGTGGCAGCCCACTAAAATAATGTAACAAATATAGAAACAAATAATCAAGTTTTATTATGTTTTATCAAAAACAATTATATTTGAACTAAACTTTTTATTCCTCGTTTCTAAAAACGAGAAAAATATGAAAAGTTGTGAACAGGTGTTCTACAAACTATTTTCTATGGTAACATTTATCTTGTCAAGTTTATTGCATCTGTCTTTTTCTATTTTCTTTTGTTAACCTTCGAGTTTTGTTGAGTTCTAGATAGTGTATGTGTAGTTTATAGCATTGTAGAACAGGTAGTTCTATTTGTTGAAGTTAGAAATAAAATTAAAAAAAGAACATCTTCACGGATTTTCCCGCAAAGCAGGGTACGCAGAGGGAACCTAGTAATAAGAAGCTTCGCTCTCCACTTTTTGCCAAATTTTTGTGACATAGCGCGTTGAGTTGATTTACTCGACGCCGTGCTTCGTCTACCAGAGCGTGAAAATGTCTTGATAATTGCACGGAAAATGAGAAACGGAGTGTTTTATCACTAGATTTCCTTTGCCTATCGTATGCAGGTTCCAGTGTAAAGCTGAGTAAAATTACTCACTATTTAAAATATCAATAATATAGAAGAAATACAGGATTGATCAACACAGATAACAAAGTTTGTTGTTACCAACATTAAAGCTTACCGAAACTTTACTGAACTTAGCGAGGGAGAAGTGTTAATCTGGTACTACTCCTCAGTAGTACCAGATTAACATGAGTTAATTCACACTTTACTTTCAGTTTATAATTATTTTACAGATTCGATTCTCATTAGAGGAAATGAGTACTTGATTTATTTTCATTTCACTGCTCTGGTAGTAGTTTTGCTTTTCAACATGCAATTTTTTGCTTTTCAAATTTCACACTTAGAGGAGTCCCTTATCTTTAGGTTCACTCTTACTATATAGGAAAAAAAAAGAGAATGAGTCAAAATAAGAATAATTATAAAGCTCCAAAATTATTAAATCTAACAGAGCCAGCAAGGGATGATTTGAGTGAAACGAATTGATTTTTCAATTTCCCGCCGAGTGGAAAAGATTGGTCATAAGCATAATAAAGTTTCTAACTCGTCCCGTTTAATGAAAGTGCTTTGAATGGCCATAACGCGGTATTTTTTATTGCTGTCATTCGCCTCTCCTTTTTTTTGTGATAATTTAAGCGTTCTTCAGATCTCATTCTATTAACGCATACGTATTTTCTGGTATAAGTGTTTTTTAGATTTCATCATATTCATATTTTCTATTAGGTTAAGAAATTTGTTATTATTTGTCAATTAATTTTAATATTTTATATTTTTTTTTTTGAGTGAATACAGAACTCGGCACCCATATAGATCTCCCATTCTTTTGTTGATGAATGCGAAAATTATGAATGTATTACTTAACACTTAACTTGGCTCTCTTTTAACATTTACGTTTTTAATGGTATGTTGTTAGCAAATTCGTGTAAAAGAGCGTAGATGTAGAAGAAAAAGACTATGAAAGCTATCAGTTGCTTGTACGCAACGGGTTTCAACTATACACGAGTTTCCTTCCAATAAGGGTATTGGAAGGAAACTCGTGTATGGTATTGTTATTAGGTGATACATATCACTTATGGCAATTACGTAGAATCTCTTTCCGAATAATTTAGAAACATATAGACGATATATGTTTTTATCTTGTTTTTTAAAAAAACCGCTATTTTACCGCTATTTCTCATCATCATATTACTTTTTGTTAACAAATCATTACTATTAACAGCGTAGAGCCGTTCGAATCGTTGGGGACCCAATGTGTGCAGGGACTGTTACCAGCCTAGTACTATGCAGTTTCGTAGGAACTTCCTTCCATGCGCCAATCAACTGTAGAATAATCTACCTGCGGCAGTTTTTGTTTCCACCTCAAAAGGCCGGCAACCCACCTATTCCTCTGGTGTTACACGGATTCGTGGGCAGCGGTGATCACTTACCATCAGGTAACCCGTACGCTCGTTTGCTTTGTCTTTTTCCATAAAAAATATATAAAAAAAAAATATATTAAAAATATAATAATACTTTGTTATTTTCAAAGTCGCTTTATTTTCCTACATTCTTTGATGTAACGTTTTTCATATTTAACTTTTTTTCTACTTTTTGATACTAAATTTTGATAATTATCAGTATGGTTCGTCTAAAATAAACATTGCGCATTTCCAATCTTTTTACTTGGCTGGATTTGCTGCTGCGTGTCTTAATAATACTTATTACATATTGACAAAAAACTATGTATATGTATATATTGTTAACTTGCTATATTTACCGATAATAATACACTGTGTTTTAGTGATCTGCAGTATGCCATAGCAATATGCTATGGCAACATTGTTTATTGATAGGCAGCCATGTTGTAAGCAAATATTATATAAGGCGGTGCATTTATGTACATTTGAAGTAATTTGCTATATTGGACTGGAGCAGTGAACCCGAGCGTTTGAATTAGTAAAGGGGCCCCGGTAGCCAATTCCTGTGGTCACAAGTCCTAGGTACTGCTCCAAGCTAAACAGTATTAGTATATTTTTTATAATTTTATAAATTATTTGTAATTCAATTAAATAAAATACATTATAAGAACTGCAGTTTTCTTCAAATCTTTTATTACAGAAGACAACAATATATTTCTTATTTGGTCCAATAAATATGGAATTGCACTAAATGAGCGATATATAATTCATTTATTATATATAGGCTTGCCCGTTTTGTTCATAAGGAATGAAGAAGTCGGAATAAAATTTATATTACTTTCTTAAAGTAAACTTAAGTTTCTCCGTAAACTTCGCCGCTTATTCTTAAATTGTCACGTACACAAGCGTAAGGAAATGGCTTAAGGCACGTACATTTTATAAGAAATTAAGAACAATTTTAACTTAATTTTTAAAACTGTATTTATGAAAAAAAAATATTTTAACATATAATCTAGAATGAACTCCAGAAATGGTCACGAGAATGTCAATGTCAAATTCCATGATCTAGTGGGAAAGTATCTGGATATATATTTTTATAAGTTCACACTGCATTCCGTATATTGCAGAGCAGGCACGGGGAACCTAATATTGGGACTGTCCCCACGAATTTTCATGCTGAGTATGAAACTCAACGCCGCGCTTTATTTTATTAGCAACCCCCTTGAGTAGGAATCGAACCAACAACCGTCGTGTTTATACATTACACGGACGCATGTAAACTATACTTTAAACTTGCAATAATCATTGTTTATAAATATAATAGAATGTAGAATTTTTTATTTATTTATCAGTTTCACGCTATATCCCGCACACAGCAGAGTAGGCAATGGGAACTTAGTGTTACACTCTGTTCCCCACTTTCTGCTGAATTCTGGAGGCATTACGTGTTGAGTGGCAGAACTCAACGCCGCGTTTACCCTTTCAGTTTTACCAAATTTCATTTATAAAAATAAATAAATGATAAGCAAAAGCTCAACTTATCTTATTTTACAGATGCATAATAAATGAAATACTTGATCGGTAGTTCCCGCTTTCGAAGTAATTTTAAACGCGTGAACTATAAGTTTCTAACTAGATGAATAACTATTTCGCTCGTTACGTAAATTATTCCAGGATTAATAAAATGTTGAAAGTTTATCTTGTTTCTAGTTTTATAAGAAAATACTAAGTTGCAACTATAATTAACTTTATTCTTGTTATGGACTCTTGTTGAACTGTTTTAGTTATGTTTATATCGAAATATATTTTATTTCTTTTTAACCGACTTCTGTAAAAGGAGGAGGTTATCAATTCGACTCTATTTTTTTGTTTTGCTAGTTACCTCAGAGCTTTTGAATGGGTGAACCGATTTTGATATTTTTTTTTTATTTGAAAACTGGAGCTTCCAGTGTGGTCTCATTTCTGACAATGTAATCCGTGAGAAAATCACATAAGTATTAAATTTGCATTGGGTATATGCGCGACAAATGGATGAATAATTCAATATAATGCCAACAGATTTCGATTATTCTTTTTTTTTATTGGATAGGATACACTTCAAGGGTAGTATAGCCAGTGATGTGTTGTAATCAGTGCTACATCTACTGTTGAAACAACTTAAAAAAATAAAATTGAACTAGCTTTACGTTGTGTCTCGCACACTACAGAGTAGGCAGAGGGAACCTAGTGTTAAGACACTCCGTTCCCCACATTCCGCTAAAATTTAGAGGTATTGTGTATTGGATGACGGCGTTGAAATAAGTGCTATAAGTAAGTATTCAAGTGTTGGTAAAAAAAATACTATGTCAACTACAAATGATTTTCTAAGTTGCTCTTTCAGTAAAGTATATAAAAATATGTCATATATTGTATACAAATGGTTCTTGTAAGAATAATAATTTTAAACTACTACTATATAAAGATTTTTCGAAAGTTTTAAAAGAATACGAATATTCAGAAAATTCCTTTTAATGCTAAGCTTGCTTTCTCTCAAAGAAGCTCACTATTGTAACAAATATTATCATGTATTGTTTAATGCAGAGGAAAATGACTCATAAAAACTAGTTAAGAAAAATCACAAACAAACGTTTGTTAAAATTATTTAATTGTTTTTTTTAGGTAAACAAAATTAAGTAGCAAATAGATAGATTGAGGCCTGTCGACGCGCAAGCAAGGAGCACAAGCGTGTTACTGTAAGCGCGACAGGTCGTGAGTTCCATTCCCACTCGAGGAAATGAAATATTTAATATTTTCATTTCACTTTGGTGTCTAGGCAAAATATGGCGTTGAGTTCAGCCACTCAACACGCAATGCCCCCAAAATTCACGCAGAAAATGGAGAATGGAGAACATTATGTTCTCTCTGCCTACCTAGCTGTGTACGGGATACAGCGTGAAGCTAAAAAAAATAAGAACTACACGACATGCCTAATTCAATTTAATTGAGCAATTATATTCAAAATGATCAACCGTTGCTTTCGCCACAATAAGTCCTGAATATGTCAGTATTGAAAACGGTCGGGATTAAGACTTAGATGTGGTTCTGTTTCAATCACTTATGTGTATGTATTGAAGAGTAAACATTTAAAGAGAGCTTTGTTATGCAATGGAGTGTAAATATTGATGAATGTATAAAAGTTAAAATATATATATATTTAGATTTATATATAAGAGATAGTGACTGACTGTAAATCGGTGGTTACAAGTTTCTTTCCCAATTGGTTATATCTGTTTACTATGCTATGCGGGAAAAAGTATAAAACTAGAGGTTGAATATATGCTCAGCGAAAAGGAAATGTTTTTATGGGAATGGAGTGTCTAGAGTGGAACTTGGTTCCTAGGTTCCCTCTGCGAAACACTTTAACATATTCCCGAGGCAAATGAAAAAAGTATTCTTTATTTAAAATATATTTTCAATAATTTCCTTGTATTATTTAATTTCACGCTTCATCCCTCATATAGCGAGGAAGGTAAACGAAACCAGTGCTAAGTCACTCCGTTCTTTACCTCCCGCCAATTTTTTTTTGACTCTAACGAGTGAAAATAATTCATTCTTCACTACATTATTCTTCGAGTATTATTAGATTTTGTTATCATCGTACATAACATATAACATAAGGTTTTAGTTAACAAAAACAATTAATCTAAATATCCATTTCATACTAAATTCGATCAATAATAGTAACATCTTCGATACAAAGCAAGCCAAAGGGAATGCGGGCTTTAAGCACTAGGGTAGGTAAGTTAATAGACACCCTTGTCACTCGATTTACCCCTCGTTATCAGTGAACGACCGTCTTAAAGTTGTCCACGGCTAGATAAGACATTTAATACTAAAAATATGTTATTTATAGCCTATTTACATTTGGTTTAGATCTTTCAAAAAAATATTTTGAAAAAACATTTACATATATATATTATATTGAAAATCTTTTGTCAGTTTTCAGCTTTTAAAATTTTGATATAAGTTGCATAATATAATTTCAACAGTAACTATTAAGATGTCTATCAGGTGTCGTCAGCAGAATCGTCGGTAGCTTCAAATAGTTTGAATTGCCTTTAATGCATTGTTATATTAATTAAAGATTCGAGAGATGAAATCATTTTGAAAATAATTAATACTATAGATAGTTTATATGTGCTACTTTATATTAAAAAAATAGATAATTGCGAGTCAGACTCACCCACCGACGCTTCCGTACCAATTTTAGGTAGTTAAACTTGACAAATTTAAGATTGCACTCATTTTGTATGAAATTAACTACAAATGTAAGTTTCTAATTAGTTTTTTCTATGAAATACCTATAAATATTAACTTTTAAGATTTTTCCCTTTATCTGTATTATAAATTCCCACTTCATGCCCAATTATTTCATAAATGTAAAAGTTCTATAGGTTTTTATTACGCGGTGAATTTCATGTAAAATGCATAATCTAAGAATAAATTCTCGTATCTGTAGATTGCGTTAACTTAGCATCTTGAATTTTTTTGTGCTTCAAAGAACCATAGACTTAAATTTTTTATATTAATTTCGGCTCGATACTTCCATGTGATTTCGAGATAAATGGTCGTTACAGATGGACTGACAGACAACAAAGTGATCCTATAAGAATTCCTTTTTATATATTTTGAGGTATCCTAAAAATATTAGTATATGTGTTAAACTCATATCAATCACGCATATTTACGTATATTTCAATTATATCAAAACGACATATACATACTACATAGAGAGCTATATTATAAATGAAAATACCCATATCGCTTATACCAGCCAACAAGAAATAAATAAGCAAAATAAACAAACTTATATACGTTTTATTGATGAAACAACTTTCTGAGTACATTTTGGACAAGTTTATTGGATATTTTGTTGACAAATTATATTACTATCAGATTCTATTTCTAAGCAAGGGTCCAGCTGAGATGAGATTATTCTACCTTCTATCTAAGAGTACTATATATTATATTAGTACGTATTGGTATACTAGTAAATAAATATTACATATTATGTCCTAATATTTTGTATATGTATTTTTATTTTTTAGAAAACGTTTAAAATTTGGACGTTGCAGCGACAGACGCCTCTTAGAAACCATAAATAATTAAAACAATTTTTTTTACGAGGCCAGTCGTGGCGAAGTGCCACGAAGTGTGACTGTAAAACCGACTGGTTGTGGGTTCGATCCCCACTCGAGGAGATGAAATGTTTATTTAAATTTATATTTCCATTTCTTCGCTCTGGTGTCGAGGCTAAGCGCGGCGTTGAGTTCTGCCCCTCAACACGCAATGCCTCCAGAATTTGGCAGAAAGTGGGGAACGGAGTGTCTTAACACTAGGTTCCCTCTGCCTACCCTGACCCTGCTGTGTGCGGGATACAGCGTGAAGCTGTTTTTTTTTTATGACAGATGTTTATCATTTCTTAAGTTTGTAAGACATTTTAAAAACGTTAAGACTGTGTAATTGAATAATTTACAGGCTATTCTTTATCATCCGAATAAAATTAAACTTTATTAATTTTTATCATATCTCATTTTTATCTTCATGCAATGTTACATCACTTGAATATAGCAATCTTAGAGTACTCAATGTTAAGACAAACTCCACTCCACTCCAATTTCCGCCAGAAATCATCATATTTCCTACACAGTGGCAATACACAATGCTACTGTTTGTCTTGGCTGAGTGTGGAAATGAAGACCATTCTTAATAGTTACGTTTACATATAAAGCGGAATACGGATGGGAACGATGTCTCTTATTCTAGGTTCCTAGGTTCCCTTTGCCTTCGCTGTGTTTATTCTTCCATAGAAGCACAATTATTTTATTTTATATAAAATTATACTACTTTCTCGATAATAATAAGCACAATTTGAAAGTTAAATTTGGACGTCCTATTTTGTTTATTACTACTATTTACGTTTGTACAACATTAAGTCGGTCGAGGCCCGAGGGCTGTAAGCCGATAGGCGTATACACATCTTTATAAACTTCGTAGACAAGGATTGATTACTTAATAGATAATAAATAGCTTTTGAAATTAGAGATTTTCCTATCACAATTTAATTGTATGTGTCCTAAATATTAAAATCAAAAATAAATCAGCTTCACGCTGTATCCCACACACAGCAGGGTAGGTAGAGGGAATCTAGTGTTAAAACACTCAGTTCCCCACTTTCTGCCGAAATCTGGAGGCGTTGAATGTTGAGTGGCAAAACTCAACGCCGCGCTTAACCTCGATACCAAAGCGAAATCTGAAATGAAAAAAAAATGAAAGTATAAATTTAAGTAAATATTTCATCTTCTCGAGTGGGATCGAACTCACAGCCAGTAGGTTTTTACAGTCACACCTCGTGCCGCTGGCTACCACGACTGGCCTCATTATTACTTTTAATTAATTAGATACTCTTCTTACGAGATGGAAAAAGAAACCGTAATTATGAATTAAGGTACGAGAAGCAAAGGGTATCGTTGCGTTATGCCTCTCAACACGCAATGCCTCCAAAATTTGGGAAGAAAATGGAGAACGGAGTGTCTTAACACTAGATTCCCTTTTCCTATCCTGGTATATATGAGGTACAGCATGAAGCTGAGAAGAAAAAAAATATGAATGATTCAAACCATCGTAACAATACTATAGCGGATAATATCATTCTCTTTTTCTATAGTATATTCGTTTATGTATTTTAGAACGAGTACCTACAGTAGAAAATATCATTACATTCGCTTTTTTTAAATTAAAGAAGTAGCTTGTAACGTTTATTATAGCAATATTAACAAAATGTACAAAATTTTGTGTTACAGTCGTAAAATTTATAACCGGACGACAAAATTTTCATTTATTTTAAAGGTTACTCCTAATTTACCTACATTATTGTTAGAACAAACAAAAACGAACAAGTAAATACACTGTACGAACTCATTAAGCGAGTTAACTATAGTCGAATATAAAACTACCCTTCAAGGTCTATGTAAATATGAGCTCTTCGTTAAAAAGGCTTCGTAAAACAGTCAATTTATGTTAAAATATCTTTGTATTGGCCTATTCTCTTACTTTTAAACTATTTTTACTTTGTTGTCATATTTGATATTTGACTCAATAGAAAATACGTGATAGAAATAATAAATAATTTAATACCCCGATCTAGAATCAAACTCTAACCACCTCATCTCTAGTCAATTGCTGTCTCATTGCGCCACGAGGGCTTCGTAAAAATATTTCATGACTTATTAAGTCATTTTTATTATTTCTAATATTTTAAGGTAAGGTTACCAACGTAGAATTGTCGTACTCGTATGTATGTATATTGTAAACCACAGCATATGAATGCTTTGCTCTAAATTAAGCTTTGTACTGCTGCCGCTTTTATGAACTACAAATAAATTAAATAAGCTTCTTTTATAAATTATTATTATAAAACATTTATATGAATGTAATATTTTTTTTTTTAACCTGACGTTTCTTCCCGCATGGTAAGCATAGTGGAGAAACTAGTCTTAAGACACTCTTACAGTCTAGTTTTGTATTTTTCCTCTGAACTCGATACATTGGGTGGAGTTTGGCGCAGCGTTTTGTTTTACCGGCCTAAAGAAATTTTAAAACTTTATAAATAAATCTAAAAAACCAAACTTATCATTGTAAAATATTTAAATATGAAAATCAAGACCAAACAAAAAAATCTATATTTAATTGGCAGCTCTTAATTTATGTTACTTAGTTCACGTTTGAAGCTCTCTTTGGAACGGTTAAAGTACGCTTGAAAATTAGTTGAAAATTTCAGGTTGGAGCCACTTACCAGATAATATATTAAAATGAAATGTAACATATTGGCATTTATAATAAATTAAAAATTTAAATTAATTGATATTGAGAAAACTTATACATATACATTCCGTTTATTTTTTTTGTATTGATACTAATATACCACAGACTTGGTCTGTATCCTTAATTTATTATATTTTTATATATGGGATCGAAACAATATCAATATATGAAATTTAAATACAATAACATTTACTGAAGCCGTTATGGCGCGGAGCACAAGCGTGTGACTATAAATAAACGCGACGGTTGTGGTTTGATTTCCACTTAGAGAAAAAAAATACTTAGAAATAGTTGAAATAGCGGCGTTGAGTTCCGCCACTCAACACGCAATGCCTTGAAAATTCGGGAGAAGAATGAGAGTTTCTTAATAGGAAATAAAAGCTTCCTCGGGTATTTTAAATAACGGAAAAACAGCTCTTCAGTTCTATCACTTTAATATTTGCTTTCTATACACCACTGTATCTTAAAATAGAAATGTACTTGTCAAGGCACAAGCAAAGAATGAATCCACACTGCTAATGTAATGCCTTTTATATTTTTTAAAATTAGTCAAATCAACAACTATCTTGACAACAATTATAACAAAATTGTATCATTTGACTTCACAAAATATTAATAAAACAACTTGACATTATAATAATAAAATTACAAACGCTAACAGCTCGGCCTTCCTTTACATTCGAGTCCCCTCGAAAGGAAAAAAAAATACAACCAAAAATGTATATAAAACTTAATCTTTTCGGCCATCTTACAATTAATTGTTCCTACAATTACATTAACACTTAACACTATAACAAAACTTAAATATATCTGTTGCACTCCTTAGTTGGCTTATCGGTCTCATGTGTGAACAGATTATCATTTAATCTAAGTGTACTCATCATTTGACTTATCGGTCTCATGTACACTCAGACTACAATCATATCAATTACATCAATTTCTTACTTACTAAATTAGCCTAGAATCATTATCATTATCATAGTCAATTCAGTATCTGTTACACTCCTTAGTTGGCTTATCGGCCTCATGTGTGAACAGATTATCATTTAATCTAAGTGTACTCATCATTTGACTTATCGGTCTCATGTACACTCAGACTACAATCATATCAATTTGTTAATTACATCAATTTCTTACTTACTAAATTATCCTAGAATCATTATCATATTCAAATCAATATCTGTTACACTCCTTAGTTGGCTTATCGGCCTCATGTGTGAACAGATTATCATTAAAGCTAGATGCACTCATCATTTGACTTATCGGTCTCATGTGCACCTATACTTAATCATCATCATTTAAACATATGTCTTAAATATTTAACTATTATCGTTATCAATTTTGCTAGACTCATTTAACTTTACATTATTACAATAAATTGTCAATAACTTCACAATTATCTATCCTACCACTAAAATTATCATATTTACTACAAATTTTCCTTACACTATCAATTTCATTATAATCATTCAAGCTTCATCATTAATTTCGAAATTTGCTGGATTATTTTCGTTATTATGGTTAATTTCATTACTTTCATATGAACTATCAACTATATCAAAAATTAAACCTACTTTAGATTTGTTAGTCGAGTCAGATAAGTCATCATCAGTATCATTTAAGTAATTTTGATTATAAAACGTCCAAGGGAATATTTTATAAACTGAAAATACTCCTTCATATTTTCTATTTTTTTTTCTAGCAATTGGGGTATCCTCTACAATTTATCTATCATTTTCTAAAACTTTTTTAATTCTATACGGTCCTTGAAATTTCGCTACAAGTTTTTTTTGATTTGCCATTATTATAATTATTAATATCGCGTTTATATTTATTAGCTTTCCTACGTTTTAAATCTATTTTCTTGTTTTTCCTGACCATTTGTTACTCGTAAATTTACTTCTTTTATAACCTCTTCCACCGTTTGAGTTTTATTCCCAATTTCATCTAATAATGAACTTACTATACCATCACTTTTAATACGTAATCGTGAACCAAACAGTACTTTCTGAAGGACGTTTCCCTGTGGTTTTATTAAATGTCGTATTTAATCCCAACTGAATATCTTCTAAATGGTTATCCCATGCGTTTTCCTGACAATTATTATTTTTTATAGCCAATGACTCTAAAATCATACGGTTTACGCGCTCAACTTGACCATTTACTCGGGTTGTAACAACTGCATTTAATACATCTTTTACTCGTGAACGACGTACCTCTATCACTTATTATACGAAAAGTGAACTCCAAATAAACTAAAATATTGATTTAGTGATTTTAAAGTTGTTCTAGTTTTAGTATTTTTAACAGCATTTACAGTAATATATTTAGTATAAGCGTCTATTATAACTAATATATAGGAGTTTCTTAATTTGCTTTTAACAAAGGATCCAATATGATCTATATGAATGTTGTGAAAAGGCTCCTCAACTTTTGGAATAGGGTGGAGCATACCCTGCCTTTTTCCAGTAGGGGTCTACTTGAACTACATTCAAGACAAGATTGAACATACTTTTTCACGATTTTTTCATTTTAGCAAACCAATATAAGGATTTTAGTTTTTTAAAGTTTTATCAACTCCAAAATGTCCTAAATCACCATGATTTTTCTTCAATAATTGCGATCTAACACCTTTTGGAACTACCCGTTTCAATTGATTATCAACAACTACATATACTTTTACATTTTTAATTTATTTTTTTTTTGTTAATATAAATTGCTTTTTCTATTTCACTGTCTTCTAATATTTAAAATTTCGTCATCTGTCTTTTGCATTGTTGTTAGCCAATCTTGTGTTTATACTACCAAAATATCTAATATAGACGTTTCTTCTTGCAAAGTGGTTATGGCATTCCTGCTTAGTGCATCTACATGACTCATACGAACACCAGGTCTGTACTCGATTATATAATCATATTCTTGAATTTGAAGCCACCATCTTGCCACTCGTGGTATTAAATCTTTTTTTGATTTTGTTAAACACCTCTATTTGACAAGAATCCCATTCCCATTTAACATTTCATTCATTTCATCATTTCTTCAATAATTTGGTTAGCGGATAGTAATAATAGCAAAATCTTTTACAAATTTTCTAAAAAAAAACTGGCGAGGCCTAAAAATTGGCGCACTTCATGTTGGTTAGTAGGTAAACTCCTTTTTCCGAAATTTCAAAACCCAGATAATCTATTTTACTAAAAATTTACATTTCGAAAGTTTCAGAGTGAGCCCGGCCTTTAATATTAATTTTAAAATTAATTCCAACTTAATCATCCCATCCTTTACACTATTCGCTGGTATTATTATGTCATCCATAAAAACGTAAGCGATATTTTTAGAGAAATAGGTATTTGATAATAGCTCGAGGCCAAATCTAATGAAATAATAAAATATTTTTATCCACCTAAACTGTTAATTTGGTCCTCGATTCTTGGTAAAGGGAAATGTTCTTTTATAGTTTTGGCATTTAATGCTCGATAGTCAATGCATAATCGCTGATTACCAGTTTTCTTTTTAACTAAAAGTATTGGACTCGCGTAAGCTAAAGATGACTCGGCAATAATCCCGCAATTTATTATCCTTTACTTTTTCCCTCTTCGAGTAAGCTAATCTGTATGGTCTATATACGACTGGTGAAGAATCTTTTAAGTTGATAGTCATTTCTATTAAATGAGTTAAACCTAAGTCCAACAAACTAAATGAAAAACATTTACTGTATTCAAAATAATAATTCTTCAAGTTTTATTTTATAGCCTGAATTGAATACATCGCCAACAACACATTTTCCTTCAAAATTTTGCTGTACGGTTGCTTCTATCTTATTAATATTTACAATATTCTTGTCTTCCATTACTTGTGCTCTAGTTATTAACATCCCTTTACGTAAATTCATTTCTTGTTCACTTAAGTTTAATATAATTATACACTCAACTCCTTTGTTAATCGTATACATTCCAGGTAATACATAATATTTTTAATCGTTTGTTTCTCTTATAGACTCTTTTACATACACTTTACATGACTATTTTTTTTCTGATTCTATTGGGACTGAAGCTATAGTATCAAATATTAAATATTGACTAACGATTAATTTAATTTTTGTACCACCTATTTCACAACATGTATTTTTTGTGTAAAATTAATTCTTTATCCGTTTTAATAAGTACGATATCATTTTGCTCTGTAAAATTATGACCTAATAATACTGGATATTTTAATAAATTATCTTCAATTTCTAAATGAACTGTAGCTTTACCGATTGGCTTTATTAGGTAATTACCAAAACCTTTTAGCGAAATCTCATGTACCGGTTTATATTTTATACGTAGATTTCTAACATCAGATTGTCTCATTAGAGTAGATTGACTGCCTAAATCTACATAGCATAAACTTTGTTACACTGCGATTTAAAACAATAGGTATTATATATTTATTTTCTAAAATGCTAGCAAACTTAACTTCAGAAATATTTTTATTATCAGCATTTCTTTGTAACCGTTTACACTGGGAAGCAGAATGTTCTAAACGTTTACTAACAGTACAAGTTATTAATGGTTTTAAACATTTAAAACTAGGATGTCCTTCTTCTCCGCAATTAAAGCACTTTATTGGAAATGGTAGCGGTGTATTACTGTTATACGCAAAACTTTTACATATATCTATTTTTTGTCTTTCTCTTCCGACTTATTGATGATGGAATTCAAGTAGGCTAGTAAATCTTCAGGAACTACAAAATTTCCAGCTTGCGATCATAATCGTATGCTACGGTCCTCTATAGTAGCAATAATAGAATCAATTGCCTTTTTACCGTATATTTCACATCTATTCAATAAATTCATTTTGTGATAAAAATAGGTTTCTAAATGTTTATTATATCTAGGTTTACGATCAAGCATTTCATGTAAAAGCTGCGCATAATTTTGGAGTTTAAATTCGGGTATCGCGTTAGAAATCATTGAAAAATTATTTTAGTTTTGCTACGATTTGGATGGTATTGCTTTAAGTAGGTTAATTACTTCTTGAGTTATGAACGTAGGTACTTCTTTATCAACGCTAATATTATTTCGTGACGAACGGGGCCTATCTTCTATTGCACATTCACTATCAGAATTAGACCATTCACTCACCAGTATTCTTCTTCATCGTTTGTGACTGCGACCTGGCCGTAATGAATGTTGATAACTGGAATCCGCCCAAGAAGATGACTTCGAAGCTCGATGATTCGATCTGGATCGGCATCTGCTACTCGCCTGCAAACTCAGCTCACTACCCAAGACTGACCCACGTTCTCGTTTACGTCTTCTTACACCTTGATGTTGATTTCCATTTACACTCATGACTCAAATCTGAAACTTACACCCAGTTGTGTTAGTTTACGAAATAAAAAAAACTTTAAATATATAATAAATATGCATACCTTTGTATATAGGTATCTTAAAGCACACTATTATTTTAAACAATACAAAAATAATTAAAAAAATATTTTATACTGGCCTTAATATATCCTCTTGATGTGTTAACGTGGAAATACTCGCCACTTCTGAACTAAAAGCTTCCTCGGGTATTTTAAATAACGGAAAAACAGCTCTTCAGTTCTATCACTTTAATATTTGCTTTCTATACACCACTGTATCTTAAAATAGAAATGTACTTGTCAAGGCACAAGCAAAGAATGAATCCACACTGCTAATGTAATGCCTTTTATATTTTTTAAAATTAGTCAAATCAACAACTATCTTGACAAGTACAATTATAACAAAATTGTATCATTTGACTTCACAAAATATTAATAAAACAACTTGACATTATAATAATAAAATTACAAACGCTAACAGAAAGGAGTGTCTTCACACTAGGTTAGGTCAGATTCCATGTGCCCACGCTGTTATATGCGGCCTAAAGTGTAAAGCTCAAATAAATACTACCGAGTACCTAACATAATATTATTTCAAAAATTAATATTTCAAATATAGTATACATCCATATTATACAACAATAGGCGAAAAAGCGTCATTCAGCCAACACTCTCGCCCTATCAAAATAAAAGTGGAACATCTTACTTCCACGCCTGAAGACCGGCATTCAGCACACAAAAGATATTTTTATAAAGAAAGCTTTATTTAAATAACAAACATTCTACTTTATTTTAGTTATCTATATATGTTGTTGAAACGTAAAACTTAAAATGCTAGCGTAAAATAATTCTGTTGAATGTCAAAAACTGTTAAAAGTCATTAAAGTCTAATATATAGGTGCGTATGCTTCAACTAGACGATTTAATGTCGAATAAGCATAATATTTACACAATACAACCGCACTCAGAGACATCAATTAACGTCTAACCGATGTCTGAGAGTAATATATTTATTTTTATTTTTGTTCTACGAAGCATTGTGATTCGCTATAGAAACGGATGAATGAATATTGAAAAAAAAATGTCTTTTTTTCTTTTTCAAAATTAATTATTTATTTGTTTCATTATTAAGATTACATATTTGTTTTGTTTTATTATACGTTTCGAAAAATAAAAGCACCTTCACGTAATCCTACATACCTATATGGTAGGATAATCAGATGGAACCTAGTTAAGACATTCCACCTGCCGAATTTTCGAGACATTGTGTGTCTCATCTCATTTTAGTTATCGCCGCGCTTTTCACTTTGTACCCCTGCGCCGTACCATACCTATCTAAATGTGTTGATTTTCTTAGTTTGTGATTGACACTTTCTACAAAACTTAACAATAAAATTGAGTTGTAACAATAAATGTATCAGAATTTCAACGTAGATAGATAAAAATATAAGATCGAGGGCAAAAGTATTTTCGTATTGTTCATACAAAGGATTTTTTTTAGATATTTTTTTTATTTATTTATAATATGTATGTGCCATTTTCATCGATGACTTTTTGCCATCTTATGGGTAGTACCATTCCTGCAGAAATTTTGAGATTTTTAATTTAAAAAAATCTGACAGGTAGGGTTCACATTGTCCTTTTGAGGTTAGCTTTATGCTTCCTAAAGAGTGACAATGACCTAAATAGGTGGAAATCTGATGGAGCAAGGTTAGGGCTATTCGGAGGATGCATCATCTCATCCCAGCCAAGCTCTCCCAATTTTTCACCAGCTCCGGCCAGTTTCTCTCAATATATTTTTTAACCTCATCAGTTGCTGACAGTAGAGGTCAGAATCGATAGTTTTACCCGGTGGCCAAGCTCATAGTGGACGATTTCTTCCCAATCCCACCATACACATAACATCACTTTGTTCCGAGTCAAGCCGGGCTTTGCCACGGTCTGTGGGGCTTGTCCATGCTTCGACCATGATCTTTTTTACACATTTTTATCGTAAGTCAACCATTTTTCATCATTCGTAATCAACTGTTTAAATAATCGTTTCGGAATTGTTACGTTTCAACAAAGAATCGCAAATGGAAACACAATGCATTAAGTTTCTCTTAGTGAGATCATGTGGTTCCCACACTTGAACCACATTTGTGCTACTCTTATTGATACCGCATTAAGTCTGTAAACCGCATAATTTTTTTTCGCGGCGTTCGTCGCATTTTTATCTTTTTTGTAATAAAACTTTAAAATATACCGAATTTCTTCCATTTCATACGTTCATTTTGCTTGCTTGAAAAACAATAGAAAAATGGAGGGAACTATTTTTTTTATTTATTGCATCTTCAAGAATGTGACATTCAATGATATTAAAGCCAGTTACATTCAGTACAGCCAAAGAGATTGTATTACTAATAATATATTCAAATACGAAAATACTTTTACTCCGACCTTTTATACAGCTTAGTCGGCTAAAATGCTTTATTTCTAACAGAAGCGGATTCGAGTCCTGCTCATTTAAATTTTTTAAAAATATTTTCATTTTCTTAGGGCTTGAACAACATTTTAGAAATATATAATGGTATAAAATAGCCGTTAGTAGTAAATGAAAATGATTATCTTTCAAAGTGGTAATCTAAATCGTGTCACTGAATAGTTTAGAAATGACTCCATCCATTACAATGACAGTGAAGTATTGTTTTCGTTTGACGTGACTGGTTTTCGGAATAGCTTCATTTAGAACTAAAAATAAATATATTTTTTATAGGTTTTACTATTTTTCTTAAATACATAGTCCACCAGTATTAATGAGCTAAATAAAAAATCATATAACTTTAAAGCCCAGTCCAGTTGAGGCCAGTCGTGGCGCAGGGGCACATGCAACGCAGGGATTGTAAACGCGAAAGGGTTTAGAGTTCGATTCTCGCTCGAGGAAATTAAATATTTAACATTTTCATTTTCTCGCCCTGGTAGAACAGGCAAAGTGAACCTAATGCTTAGACACTCCTTTATATCTTAAAAATAAACTAATTTAAAGGTTAAAACGTATAAAAAATTGAACATAGCGGGACTCGAACCCGCGCCTCCTTGAAGCCGACCAGGAAACGACCTGGTCGGTTCAAATTTTATATATACGTTTTCTAAATAAGTATTTTTCTTTCCTAAGTGTGGAATAACACTTTAAAAAAATGTTAAAAAATATCTTGTACCCTGTAGTGTTACCCTACCATATATGTACTCTTCATACAGGGGCGTGCTTTAAGGGTAGTGACTACAAAGTAACATAAAAATAAATCAGCTTCACGCTGTATCCCGCACACAGCAGGGTAGGCAGAGGGAACCTAGTGTTAAGACACTCCGTTTCCCACTTTCTGCCGAATTCTGGAGGCATTGCGTGTTGAGTGGCAGAACTCAACGCCGCGCTTAACCTCGACACCAGAGCGAAGAAATGGAAATATAAATTTAAGTAAATATTTCATCTCCTCGAGTGGGGATCGAACCCACAATCAGTCGGTTTTACAGTCACACCTCGTGCCGCTGCGCCACGACTGGCCTCACAAAGTAACATTGAAATCATAAAAATAAATAAACTGTCACAATGTATTCCATACGTACGTACTTGACGGGTTCAAAGCTCATATTAAAGTCGTGTTGAACTTATATAAGACTCCAAAACGTGTTGAGAATATAAATGAGCATTTAAAATTCAAAGGATTTTCCATAACAGCGCGGACGGCCGGTGAATTTCTGTCGCGTTTTCGACTGACCCCGCTAATTTAGGCGGAAAATTTTCAAATGTGTTATTTAAGGTGACATTTTGAATAAAAGCCTATGTTCAACACAAATATAAATGTAGTATTGTTATTCGTCATAAATTATAAATTTATATTTGTTAAAGCTCAAGTGAACCTGAGCCCAAATTCTTTTAAATATAATTTTTTGAACTGTCGTAGCTTCAAATATTAAACAAAGCGCGGTGTTGAGTTCCGCCGTTCAACTTGCTATGTTGTGTATTTTAACACTTGATTTCCTCTGCCTACCCTGCTACATACAAAGAAGCTTGGAAGCTAAAAAAAAATTATTAAAAAATATACATACATATATACTGATATATCTAAAATGGCAAATTCAAACTCAAAGAAGAATAAATTCACTTTACAACGACAAAAGATTTACAACCGTACATCGGAAGCTGTGAAGAGGGTACGAAATTCAACGGAAGTGAGAATTTCCATTGATAGATAGATCTACCACTACAGTGGAGTGAATGGGTCCGAACGAATGAGAGGAGATAAAATTTCACGAGCTTCTGTGTAATTGCTGGCTTGAATGTGACAGCTTTAAATTGAGCTTTAAGCTTTTAACCACCGGAATAATGGAGCATTTTGAATGGAAGTTTTTGTTTTATTGTGGATTTTGTAGTATTATGCAAATAAGTGGGATAATATTTATTTGCTTGTTTAACTTTTTTTTTTATTTATTTACACACTAAGTAAAACACGGCGTTGTGTTGGCGTAGATAAACAGGCAACCTATTGAAAATTGGGCAAAAAGTAGGGAACGGAGTGTTTTAACACCAATGCACCTCTGTTTATCCTATTTACTTGTTATGCGGGAAAAAATGTGAACCAGAAAAAAAAATAATATAGAAAATTAGAATAAAACAATCAATTTTTTCATTTAAACATACACTTTTAAAATGTAAACAGTCATGTAAATTGATATGTTGCTTGTCAAATCAGGTTCGTTTACATTTTCAATATTCCGCCGTACGTTCTGCTATTTACAATGCGCATAGTTTATATCGGCGGTATATGCATATGCCTTCAGTTTGTACTGTTTATTCTAATATTATGTTGAAATTGATATTTGAAATATCTTGCTTCTTACTATCCAAATGAAAGGCTGATATTAACAAGTATGTATAATACTTATTTAGAAAATGTTTAAAAATATGAACGTAGCGGGATTTGAACCCGCGCCTCTTGGGAACCTTCCAAAGTCAAGTTTATATACGTTTTCTAAAAAAGTATTCTCCTTTCGTAAGTGTGAAATAACGCTTTAAAATTATTAAAAGTATGTATAATTTTAACTTCACGTACATAGTAGAGCGGACGGTAACGCACTCCACTCTCTTCATTATAATAATAAGAATTTTCTCATGGATCTACGGAGTAAATAGTAAACGATATAACCCAAAGCACGTTTTTCTTAGACTGAAGAAACTCCTATATTACAAATGCAATTGTCTACCCTTAAATGTGCCGTGAAAATTAATTAACTCAGTAATAAGAAATTGAAATAAATGGTCTTAACTGACGGACAGACGTACAGTTGTCTATCTGTGACAACAAAGTGATCCTATAAAAGTTTCTTTTTCTTTCTTAAGAACGAAATCCTTAAAACAAGATGTCAAAATGAAAATATCTATATAATTTATTTATATATATATAATATAACAAGAAAAATTCTACTTCACGGTCATGGTTCAGAAGGTAAAAAAAAGTATTCTAATAAAGAGCTTGCGCAATACATTTTGTTTTGCAAACCACAAATAGAGTTAAAACTTTCCATTCACTATGAGACACGGAGAGTATAACGCTATTATATTTATTCACTGAAACTAGACGTCTTGACTTCTTACCCAAAGCGGGGAATACCCAAATGAGGCATTGGGGACTACCAAATATCACACCGCTACGAAGGCGAAAGATGGAGGACTGAGAAGAAAAAATATTATATTGTAAATTTTACACATATAATGTAAATTAAAGGTCTTAGTGACATCAAATAATAAATATTCTCTTTGAATATCTCATTTAGTTGTTACATTTGCAGTAGCAATGTTAGAAACAATCTCTCTTGGCAAGAAAATAATATTGATTAGTTCAACAATGAACCACTAAGAGGCTTTTGATTACGTGCCAACAAATACTATTTATTAATAGTAATTTTAATAGTATATATACGGGTTTCAGTTTGTGCTCTGCCTCTCAATATCATATTGTAACTGACATCCCACCCTACACTCAATAAAATATTTAAATAATAATTTGAATATTTTAGTATGGCTCGTGATACGTCTAATATAGTTAGAACTCTTTCGTAGTGATCGTAAGTAATCCGAGATCTTTTAGAGATTCAGAGGTAACAATATAAATATTAAATGTACAATAAGTTTAATATAAATACAAATAAAAGATATTATGATAAATAAAATGTCATTGTCTGGCCGTTTCATTCTCTCGTGATATTTCTAAAGAATATCGTAGACGTCCTATCCTCCTCTCTGTTATACCCAGTCATTACTGATAGTTATAACTAAGGGGGGATAGTGAGTGGCCCCGCACCCGCCACTTACCGTGGATTCCGGCCGTTCGGCTCTGAACCCTCCGGGACGGATCGGAATAGTTAATATTTGTGATTCTTATAATGCCTTTGTGAAAGATCAATTATTAAATAACTGATTCAAAGACCGAAGTCTAATATACATACTTGCAATGGAGTTGAGATTATTATATGTAGGCCGTAGCCATAATTATATAACATATAACTCTCTGCTTCACATATCAGATCGAACTCCCTACCGCTAGGTGGCCGATCATGTGAATCCACTTCAGTTTGTTTCTTTAGAGGGCATTACATTAATATACCCATTTAACTTTCGTGTATCTTTCTTATAACTATATATTTACTAATCGTATCTTAATAATATTGAATTTTGTACGTATAATGTGACGTGTTTAATGTTTCTTATTTCCGTATGAATTCGTTAATATAGTATAATTCGTATTATAATTATTACCTTCGTGCTCTTATTATATTCGTGCCCTAGTTTCAATATTAATATAATTTATATTCACTGTTATTGTAACGCCTCTTTTAAACAGAACCGTCGTAGAATAACATGCACAGCACACACCCTGCAGCTGTTTGCCTGAACTGACACTAGACTCAG
Organism: Heliconius himera; assembly: GCA_021202915.1. Lineage (NCBI taxonomy): Eukaryota > Metazoa > Arthropoda > Insecta > Lepidoptera > Nymphalidae > Heliconius > Heliconius himera. Next base: position 152,768 of record JAJHJA010000088.1, read on the forward strand.
AGTTGTGGGAATGTAATATAGAAATCATTAATTGAAAATACTCAGTTATCGCTAGGATAGCCAGCGACTTCGAGTAGGCACGATTCTACTACCAGTTCAGTGAAGAACCTCAGTGCTGAGAAGAACTGGCGGAAGAAACTCAGCAGCAGAATCCAACACTACTAAAGCAATTCGCTTATACCAAATATGCCAGCACCAGTGACGCCCGGCTATATATTATAAGTATGTCGTCGACATCAGTCGATTGACGCATTATATTATCTACGATAAACCAAGTGTTAGACAAACAAGCGGACACTACTATATATGTACACCTGAGTGCTGGGACATAAAACGGCACCACACACCCGTGCGAGACAGGCGGACACTGCTACATACACCAGTACCAGGCCATAAAGCAGCATCACACACCTATCCATCATACACCAAGTGTTAACGTTGAGGCACCGCAAGGCACCGCGAAACTATCTAAATATAATATATATAAAATTAAATGCCACGGCAATTCACTTAGCCAAGCACATTAGTACCAACGAAGCCAAGCAGCAGTCGGTTGTGACTTTAATATTAGTTAATACTAAAACAAGGGTCAATGAACTCTAACAGTCGTATAAATCGTAAATAATTAATATTTGATTAATGTCTAATGTTTATTATATTTAATTAAAGTAATATATAATAAATATTGAAAGATTACTTTTATTGTAGGACATTAAACAGACTCATATTTATATAATATTTATATAATATTTATAAATTGAAAATATATATTTTGATATAATAGTTTTATATCATATTATAAATTATACTATTATATTTATATTTCCTTTTATAAAACTCAGCAGCAGAATCCAACACTACTAAAGCAATTCGCTTATATCAAATATGCCAGCACCAATGACGCCCGGCTATATATTATAAGTATGTCGTCGACATCAGTCGATTGACGCATTATATTATCTACGATAAAACCAAGTGTTAGACAAACAAGCGGACACTAGTACATATGTACACCAGACCTGGGACATAAAACAGCACCACACACCCGTGCGAGACAGGCGGACACTGCTACATACACCAGTACCAGGACTCAAAGCAGCATCACACACCTATCCATCATACACCAAGTGTTAACGTTGACGCACCGCAAGGCACCGCGAAACTATCTAAATATAATATATATATAATTAAATGCCACGGCAATTCACTTAGCCAAGCACATTAGTACCAACGAAGCCAAGCAGCAGTCGGTTCTGACTATAATATTAGTTAATACTAAAACAAGGGTCAATGAACTCTAACAGTCGTATAAATCGTAAATAATTAATATTTGGTTAATGTCTAATGTCTATTGTATTTAATTAAAGTAATATATAAAAAATATTGAAAAATTACTTTTATTGTAGGACATTAAACAGACTCATATTTATATGATACTTATATAATATATACTAAAACAAGGGTCAATGAACTCTAACAGTCGTATAAATCGTAAATAATTAATATTTGGTTAATGTCTAATGTCTAGTATATTTAATTAACCCGGCGGGAGTGTGGTGAAGAAAAGTTACATACAGTATGTGGCGGGGTGTGACATACCCGAAAATAAATCGGCACTTAAAATATTTTTTTCAATAAAATTAAATGAAATAAATGGTATATATTATATAAGGTATATATTTACGTGTAAAGAAAATAAAATATACAGTAAATTCAATTTATTTTTATTAATTCACATAATGAGATCTAAGGCACTTGTTTTTGGTAACAAAAATATTAACCTCTATTTAAAAAATAATAAAAAAATAACAAGTCTTATTTAAACAAAAAAACTCTAAAAACTTAAAAGAATATGAGATCTTACACAAAATAAGAGCATAAAACATTATAAAATAGTTTAGGAACACTTTAGTATTTTCATTCAAAATCAGTACTTTTTTTGCAAGAAAAAATTTCATGATGTAGGCATGTGGCTTTTCCACACCCAGTTCTTGCGTATTTTGTTTTGCGATTTTGCTTGCGTGGGCAATCTGCACATCGAGTATATCGTCCGGGTTAATTTTGGGCTACTGGTACGCAGCGGTACTCTTAATATTGAATATTTTTTTGATCTCCTTGTAACTGCAAATACGTATAAACCTAATTCAATCCCAAATTGCGGAGAAATATGTACGTTTGTTCCTTTTATTGGCACTTTCTTGAAATATAAAGTTAGCATTGATAGCTGCCATATTTAAAAGTCCCTAAAAGATCTTCAATGGCCAGCGTTTGCTATTGCGAGAGACATCATAAGTTGCGCTCAGTTTGTCGACAACTGTCTGTCTTCTCCAGCTTTTGTCGAGCTATAAAACGTAATAATTTTCGGCTTTTTCTCATCTCCAGTGCTCTCATCAATTTTATCATCATGGTGAAGAGTTGAGAGCTGGCTTCATCTGAAGGATGCTGTAAAACTTCGTTAAGCAATGATATAAGTCTTCTTTTACTGCTTACCACTGACATTTTTGTTTATAACCTTAAAAAAAGCAATAATTGGCAAATAAATAAAGAGCATTTCACGGAAAATATGCTGTTGTTATCGTAGATAAATAAAAAATAAATCAAAAATAAATAAAACTAAAGCAAAAGATAAAAAAAAATGTCACAAAATGTATACACAAAGTATGTGGCGGGGTGTGACTTACCCCACACACGTTTGCACGCATCTATTCCGAGCACTGGCCGGCGCAACACTACGATCACGCCACTTTCCATTCTCACCATCCTTTCTCTCCAGCTACACAAAGCCGCTAAAACGTAACATCGCGAATTAAAATGATATAGGGTTATGAACTGTCCTAGGGGTATGTCACACCCCACCACACTCCCGCCGGGTTAAAGTAATATATAAAACATATTGAAAGATTACTTTTATCGTAGGACATTAAACAGACTGATATTTATATAATATTTATAAATTGTAAATATATATTTTGATATAATAGTTTTATATCATATTATAAATTATACTATTATATGTATATTTCCTTTTATAGTAACATGTTAAATATTTATTAATATATATAGAAATTACATTTATAAGCTATTATAATTCACCAAACCTATTTAACTTTCATTTCACAATTCCCATACACGCATCTAATGGCGGCAGGCATTCTGCGTACATTAATATAATTGTAATTTTATATACCTCATAAAAACATCTTCATGTATTTATTTCCATTTACTATATAAATAATATTTATCTCTGGATATTGACGGCATTATATGCATTAATATCACTCTTCTTTATTTTAATAATAATCTATTAAAACTTACCGACGAAGTATTTCAATACAAACAATCGTAAATAGTGAAAGCACTTATAACTTATCTTAGCAACCTCAAATACTTATATCACAATTGAAAACAGAATCTCACATGCTTTTTATATACATTAAGTATAACTAGATATATGTTAATTATAAATTAAAACTTCTCTAAACATTTAAAACATGCATCCTTCCTCAGACGCGTCCGCCATCTCCCTTCTCTTTCTTTTCTCTTTCCTTGACTTTGACGTGGACAGTAGCTTATTCAGCCAACATGATATTTTACAATAATTAAAATATTAATTATGTTATTATTTA
>JAJHJA010000091.1:0-203700 GCA_021202915.1 Heliconius himera
TTCTGAGCGGCGCTAGAAAGTATTTTTTGTAGTGATGCAATAGACAAAATTGAAGGAATTTAGATATATAAAGTAATTCGTGAAAAAGAAATAAAAAAAGTGTTTTCTTATTGAGAGGCCGGTCGTGGCGCAGTGGCACAAGGTGTGACTGTAAAACCGACTGGTTGTGGGTTCGATCCCCACTCGAGGAGATGAAATATTTACTTAAATTTATATTTCCATTTCTTCGCTCTGGTGTCGAGGTTAAGCGCGGCGTTGAGTTCTGCCCCTCAACACGCAATGCCTCCAGAATTCGGCAGAAAGTGGGGAACAGGAGTGTTAACACTAGGTTCCCTCTGCCTACCCTGCTGTGTGCGGGATACAGCGTGAAGCTGACGCAAATATTTGATTGCATTTTCTGCGTGCAAGAGCGCGCGCGCCGTTATAGTGCAGTAAAGATTACTGTGACGGGAAATACCTATAGTTGAGGCCAGTCGGGGCGCAGGGGCACAAAGTGTGACTGTCAACACGAAAGTTTGTCGGTTCGATTTCCACTCGAGGAAATAAAATATTTAATATTTTCATTTTCTTTGCTCTGATGTAGAAGCTAAGCGCAGCGTTCAGTTCCGCCACTCCACATGCAATGCCTCCAGAATTCGGCAGAAAATGGGCAGTGTCTTAACACTGGGTTCACTCTACCTATTTCGCTGTGCGCGGACGGTACAGTTTTGACTATAAGCTGGATTATACGTATATTTGACTCTGTCAAAATCTCACAAACATCTGAGATTATCGTTCATGAAAAGGCGGAAATAAGTTTATTCCGCAGTGTTCATTCTTTTCTAACATAATATTTAGCATGGTTAATTGCTATGTTGTATTTGAATATTCATAAAACGTGACTATAATATTTTTCTTAAAAATCCCAAATAAACGAACTGAAAACAAAATAAATAAAGTGACATTCTTTTAACCACTTTTAACCCATCACAGTGACTTCAACAGAAGTTAGTGTCTTATACTATCTTAACCTGTCATAGCAAAATTTAAGAAAGTATTTATATTTTAGTACAGATAAACGAAGCTTTAATATTAAGATTCGGCCTGACTGCTCTACGAAGATATCTTTAATCACTGAAAGCCTTACAAAGTATTTTAATTCCTTTTAGTCTGACTACGCTACGACTACGTTATTATCTTTTTTTAAGTAAACTATTGTTTAATGCCATTTATTTTGCATAATGGATAGACGTGAATAGGTAAAAAGTGTGTAGATGCATATAATAATTTTGAAAAAAAAAAATGTTTAAGACACTCCGTTCTTCATTTTCCTTCCGAATTCGAGACACTGCATGTTCAGTGACTAAACTCAATCTCGGATTTTGTCTACTAAAGCGAGGAAAATAAAATATAAAATAATTAAGACCTAAGTGGAAATCGAACTCATGACGATCACATTTGCAATTAGATGCTTCGACACAATACCCATATGGTGATTGGTACTAAAAATATTGTTTTTGTTCCTACCCGGTAACAAAAATGTTCCATTGGAATAGAGTAAGGATGATAATGTAAATGGTGATCTTTCACCAATAATATTTTTATCATGGTAAATAAGAATATTACAAATAAAGATTCAGTCAATAACGGAAGTAAACAGAGGCTGAATGAAATAATATAAATATAAAGAAATATCTCGTGTCTCAGAAAGGACGCCTGAATTCATTTTCAAACTTTTTGAAAGCAAAGTTTTAAATGGATATAACGGTTCTTTCACTTTGACTCTACACTAATTAGAAATTTTCATATAATCAAAAACAATAATTATTGTTATACCATTATATAATTATTAAAATTAAATATTTTTTTATCATTTTATTTTGTACCTCTCTAGACCCCTCACAAAAAGCCAAAAAAAGATTAATATGAAAGGAATTCAGTTAGAAGCCAATAAAACATAAAAATATAAAAATAAAAAAAGAGATATACATAAAAATTGTTATTATACTAGATAATTTGCCGTAGACTTTATCGATCCTAACAACATTACCAGCTTCTATGAAAATCCTTGATCTATAAGCTTAGCCTCTTAGGCTCCTCAGCTTAAGATATGCTTTACAAAGATCAAATAGTAATAAAGACTATGAACCTGGATTTGTTTATATTATTTGATTTAGTACTCTAAAGTATTTTCATTTCATTTTTTTCTTAGACCGTCCAAACCATCGTTGCGGTGGTTGTGGGTTCGAACCCCATTCGGGTGAATAAATTACTTTTTTTTTCGCTCTGATAAACAAAGCTAGACGATGAATTCTGCCTCAGTACGTAATGTCTAATATTTGAGCCAAAAATAAAATCGAAATGACACTGGGTTATCTCTAAAAAAAAAGCAACAGAAATAGAATGGATATCTTGAAGAACGGAGTGTCTTAACGCTAGTTTCCCTTTGTCTACCCCACTGTGCGCAGGATACAGTGTGAAAATGATTACGTCCGTGTATATTATTAATTAAAATTTCGTTCAATATTGTACAGCAGATAAAATTCAATCCATGCTTCTTGAAATCTATATAAATGCTCTAATCGAATAAGCTATGGACAATGTTATTGCGTCATATTAACATTGTTTATAGCTCAAGATCTCAGGGCCGCCAGCCCTGTGTCATTTTCACTAGCTTGAAAGTGGGGCTCATTCAAAAGTCCAAGTAAAGGTATCCTCTCTGGGAGGAGATCTTACCATCTGGCCATGGGGATTGTGCCATCGTATTGGTCTGGATGCTTTTTTATTATTTTACTTTTTATATTCTCATCCCTCTGACATTATCAGAGATTTTATTAAGCTGTAGTAAATTTTGTTTTTTTTTATTTAATTTATTGTATTTTGAATTTATTTAGGTCGATGGTTTTATTAGTTCGTTTTAAAATTTTCTATATAGTAAATCTTCGTTTGTGCTTCCACACATACTTTTCTTAGTTAATTTAAATTATATTAATAAGTCTGAGTGCGTTTGATCAGCTTGCATAGTAAAACGTGAGGCCTGTCGTGACGCAGGTGCGCAAAACGTAACTGTAAAATCGACTGGTTGTAGGTTCTAAGAAACTGGGCCTTATTTACTCCGCCCGCGTGATTTTCATAAAAAAGGTTACAACTTCGAAGTTTTGCTTCATTATATTATTTTTATAGAAACATATACCTATGTATATTATGTCAATGAACCTTTTACTAATTTCTGCCATTAAAGTTAACAGGTTATTAAATTAATCAAAAAATCTCTACCCAACGTCGATATCTACTAGACTTTTAGGCCTTGTTATAAATTCAAACGTTTAACCCTTTTTAATATTCAATAAGAACGTGAGAAAGGTTTTAAAACGTGGTCCATTCTATGGTGGTCCTTTCAATTAATTACCTTCTAAAATATCTGGGCTCTAGTGAATTAATTAATTATAAATGAGATTGTTAATAATTATAATATTTCGATTAAATAATTATGTACTTTTGATTTATCTATTCTAATTAGAGTACACGGAAATCCTACAATTTTAATTGTAATCAAAATAAACTAACTTTTAAAGTATAACAACTTATGTACATTTACCGTTGATTTTTCTCAAGTTACGTTAACGTTCAGGGCCAGTCGTGGCGCATGGGCACAAAGTGTGACTGTAAATTCGACTGGTTGTGGGTTCGATCCCCACTCGAGGAGATGAAATATTTACTTAAATTTATATTTCCATTTCTTCGCTCTGGTGTCGAGGTTAAGCGCGGCGTTGAGTTCTGCCACTCAACACGCAATGCCTCCAAAATTCGGCAGAAAGTGGGGAACGGAGTGTCTTAACACTAGGTTCCCTCTGCCTACCCTGCTGTGTGCGGGATACAGCGTGAAGCTAATTTAATTTATTTATTTTTGTATGTATAATAAGAGACTGCTTTGCTCTTGTTTTATACAAGACCATGATACAGATATATAAATTTACTTATTATATCAATGTATTTCATATTTCATATACAAAGATGGTCATAGCTAAATGCCAATAGAACTCATGCCTACAAAGTGGGAATTCTATTTATATTTTCTCTCGTTAGAGATACAAAGTCTACTCTGATTTTGCTCAGAGCGTCTCAATTTCCATTTTCAAAGCAAATTGGTACAGTTGTCTTCACGGTAGTATATTTTCTGTTTGAAAACTACTTACAATGTAATGTATAGGTGATTTTTAGTTAGTTTCTAAATGTATAAAGACAACATTAACAGTTTAATGTATTTTTCTTTTTTTTATTATATATATGAAATAAAAAATTTATAACTATTGGAATTTTTTTTATGTTTTCTTTAATATTAATTTACAACTGTATTTTTAAAAAAAAATATATACTCTATCATAAATGTAGTCTATATATTTCATGTACGAGTAGGTATATCCCACAGCTTAAGAAGCTTTAAGTCCGTACTTTGAAATAATAGATAATATAATACATTACAAGTTATACATTGATAATGACTACTATGTTATTTTTTAAAATTATACGTTGAGTTATATACTTAAAATGTAATAACTGGAACTCTGGCGAAAAGCGGAGAACGTGTATACGTGTATATGTATGTATCTTGACATTAGATTTTTTTTAATGGAAAAGGACAAGGCTAACGAGCGTGCGGGTCACCTGATGGTAAGTGATCACCGCCGCCTGCGACCCCGTGCAACACCAGAGGTGCGTTGCCGGCCTTTAAGGTGGGTTGGGCGCCGGAGCCCGGCATTACCTGATGTGAAACGCAGTGGCATAAAGCCACTACTTAACGCCGGTTTTAAATGCCGTGGGTGGTATTGATCCGGTCGAGTCTGCCCATGCGTGTTGCCATTGCTGGCGACGTGACTCTACCACACGTACTTTAGTCGCCTCTTACGACACCACCAGTACCAGGTTGATCCTCTTCTAGGCCGGGATCACACGGCACATGTCTACGTATTCTGCTATTTGGAATACACAAAAAATATATCAACCGGAATACATATGTATGACGAATCACTGCTCTAATATAATCTCACTGCAATAAAGTTGTTTGGAACAGCCAATAAAATTAAAAAAAGGCATTAGGATAGCACACTTCTATGTGCCTATATGCTTTTTATATATTTATAAGTTAAATATTTTTCTCGCTTTTAGTCTATAATTTTCTAAATCAAAAAAATATTTCTATTTTTATATATTGTAAAAATGTGGCAGTTACTATAAGAAAACAATATAAAAACTAAGTCGAGAGAATAATATGTTAATAACATTAAACAAAAAACCTTTACAACATCTTTTAAGTATCTCATCTTAGACTTACCATCGCGCTCGAGCCTCATTATCGCCCTAATTAATTCTACCGAGAGGCTAAAAGAGTTTTATCTCTAAACTGCAGGGAGTTTTATTTCATCTTCATTTAGATAACATAAACATCTTCTAAGTTACGTAAAAACCTTAATATATGAAAATATTTTTTTATACCAATATAATTTAATATCTAATAATCGAAAAATGTAATTAACCAAGTGGAGAATTTTCGAAAACCAAAATTGGAAATTTCTCCACTTCACGTTGAATCCCGTAAGCAGCAGTGTAATGTTAAGACACTCCGCTTCCCACTTTCTGCCAAAATCTGGAGGCATTGTTGAGTGGCGGAACTCAACACCGCGCTTTGTCTCGACACCAGAGTTAAAAAAATCAGCTTCACACTGTATCCCGCACCAGAGTTAAGAAATGAAAATATTAAATATTTAATTTTCACAAGTGGGAATTGAGCTCACAATCTGTCTCGTTTACAGTTATACTAGCCCGAAAAAAATATAGATATAAATAACAGTTGGGTCAAAAAAATCAGTCGTAAAACTGCCACATTACTATATACGTTGATTCTAACTTATTTTAAAATATCTACTAAGATTACGTATATGATATGTAAAAATAACTTTAGTGACATACTATGCAAATTTGAATGTAAGTGTTGAAAATAGAATTCAGAATAGATTCCAATAAAAAATTATAATAACTCTATGGTATAACTGAATTTTGGAAGCATTGATGTACTCTTCGAAGTGCATATATGAATATATTTGGACTTAAAAGTTTCAGTATACCTCAATGCTGTTAAAGTTGATTTGTTTTTAAATCTTACATTGTTATCAAAAAATATACAAATGATAAACTATTGTACAATATTCGATAAATGTTATAATAAAAAAATATATGTTTCATTTAAAAAAAAATAATGTGCAACATATTTACGAGTAATGTTATATGACTTGTATAATATTTGTGTATATGTAAGTTTAAAACAGTTGAAGATCGAGTACAGATTAGGTACTTTTTACCCCTTTACGCCATGATAGCGTCAATTAATCTATAATTTAATAAACTTCACGCTGTATTCCGCAAACAGCAGGATTGGCAGAGGAACTGAGGGTTAAGACACTCCGTTTTCCATTTTTCGCTGAATTCTAGAGACATTGCGTGTTGAGTGGCGGAACTCATCGCCACGTTTTGCCTTCACACCAGAGCGAAGAAAATGTTTAATATTTAAATATTTAATTTGTTTGAGTGGCAATCGAACCCACAGCCTGCCCCGTTTACAGTCAAACTTGTTGCCTTTGCGGCACGACTTGCCTAATCCTTAATCACTTTTAACAAAAAAAAATATATCAACAGTTTCAAAATTGCTTTCAATTCACTTCAATTTTGGCTAAAAGAATAAAACAAAGCTATTTTAACATCGACAGGACATTGGTAAATACGTTTAGAAAGCAAAAGTTTTGACAAAGGTCTGATACGAAGGGCCGAATAAAACTATGTTTTTTGTCCAATGACGAATGTTTCTCATGACCCTTCTAATATAGGACAGATAATTTGAAAAGTTCAAACAAGTCAATATATTTTTCCCTTTGATGTTAGTATATATAAAATGATTGTCTTTAATATTTAATTTTACTAAAGACTTTGGTTGAGGCCAGTGGTGGCGCAGTGGCACGAGGTGTGACTGTAAAACCGACTGGTTGTGGGTTCGATCCCCACTCGAGGAGATGAAATATTTACTTAAATTTATATTTCCATTTCTTCGCTCTGGTGTCGAGGTTAAGCGCGGCGTTGAGTTCTGCCACTCAACACGCAATGCCTCCAGAAATCGGCAGAAAGTGGGGAACGGAGTGTCTTAACACTAGGTTCCTTCTGCCTACCCTGCTGTGTGCGGGATACAGCGTGAAGCTGATTTATTTTACTAAAGACTTTCTTTTGACATCAGTAATTTTTCAAATTCAGACCCAAAGTTATATTATCTTTACCATGTTGTTCAGCTTGTAATTATATAAAATACCCATCAAGTGTAAAATGCCTTAAAAATACCTATAACATTGAAACTTTTTCTAGTATGGTTCTGAATCAAGTGTGCCAGTCTTCAAATTCAAATATAGCCTGCTTCCCAGGCCAAATACACCAAAAAAAATTGTAAGATATTTGAAAGAAAATAGATATAAATAGGCAAATAAAATTATATTCAAAATTAATATTTTATTTATTACTATTTTTAAACCATACTACATAAAAACCTAGCTAATAAAATGTTATACAAGATTGTTTACCATTTCTGTTCTTAAACATCAATGAAGTAACCATTTAGCCACAGTATTTTATCTAAATTAGGGCTGCGACGTTAATAAATACTGGTGTAAATGACAGGGCACTTTCGTTAATCTGAACGAGAACTGGCCAACGCTTCGCCCCCAATCTGAAAACAAGTGAAATAGCTTTAAACGACAAGGACCCTTCTTTTAACTTTTGAATGGTCTTTAATTAATTTTTTTTTGTGTTTTAAAGTGACTTCTACAGAATGACTCTTAATAACTTTTGGCCTTAAATCAACTAAGTTTACAAATTAAAACAAAGTTATTATAAATTTGAAGTTACTTGTAACGTATTGTTTTGTTTTGACCAAACGGTTATGTTCAATTTTCTGAAACTAATATTAAATATATACATGAGGCCAGTCATGGTGCAGGAGCTCAAAGTGTGACTGTAAAACTGACTGGTTATGGGTTCCTTTTATCTGTGACACAAATATGCACATACTTTCTAAAATTATGCCTGTATTATGAAGTGTATACACAAAAAGATCATTCCAATTGCGTTTAGTACTTTAGAGGCCCGCTTAGTACAAACAGATGAACAGACAGAAAAAAATTAAAATTAAAATTAAAATTAAAAAATAATATTACAACTTATAAAAATAAATCAGCTTCACGCTGTATCCCGCACACACCAAGGTAAGCAGCGGGAACCTAGTGGTAAGAGATTTTGTTCCCCACTTTCTGCGGAATGGCTCCAGAGTCATTGCGTGCTGAGTGGCGGAACTCAATATTTCGTTTTGCCTCAACACCAGAGCAAAGAAATGGAAATATAAATTTAAAATTAATATTTATTTCTTCGAGTGGAGATCGAACCCACAACCAGTTACGTTTACAGACACGTTGTGTCCCTGCGCCACTAAGGGCTTTGAACTTTTATTCTATATTAAATTTGTATTCTATTATAATACAAGATAAAGGAATAAAAATATAACCAGGCCAACCTTTGTCCATATAATACGAGTAAATTCTACAAATTAATACTTAAAACTATACATACTAAAAAAACAGATTCACGCTGTATCCCACACACAGCAGGGTAGGCAGAGAGAATCTAGTGTTAAGAGACTCCGTTCCCCATTTACCGCGGAATTCTGGAAACATTGCTTGTTAAATGGCGGAATTCAGCTCCTCACTTTCGGCACGACGAAAAATATAAATTTACCGAGACAGGATCGAACCTATACCCAGTTGCCACTTATACTTGAAACGACGAAGAAATGAAAATATAAATTTCCCGAAGTAAGATCCCAGTTGCCATTTATACCCCTGCGCGCTTTAAAACTTAAACATACATGAAAAATATATTTTAAAACCGCGAAATAAAAAATTATACACATTTACTTAATGCAAATATCTGATAAGAATACACAAACACACTTACTTTGAACGATATGAAAATTTTATATTTTCTTTACATTTTTTTTATTTAGAAGTAGGTCTTGACGCAGAGGCACAAAGTGTGACTGTAAAATCGACTGATTGTGGGTTCGATCCCTTGAGGAAGTGAAATATTTATTTACATTTATATTTTCATTTCTTTGCAGTCGTGCCGAGGCAAAACGCGGCGTTGAGTTCCGCCACTCGGCACGCAATGCCTCCAGAATTCGGCGGAAAGTGAAGAACGGAGTGTCTTAATACTAGGTTCCGTCTGCCTACCCTGCTGTGTGCGGGATACAGCGTGAAGCTGACATTTTTATTTCCGAGAAATGACACTACTGGAGAAACCATTTTCAACATACACATTGTCACACGGTTTTGATTTACTCCATTTTGAAGACTAAATAAGACGTGTAAAATAGATTTAATAAGTATCATATGATGTCAACTTGAAGATATACATTTCATATTATAATGTTAATTTAAAACTTTGCAATGTCAGCATTCCTATACTTATATTATAACAACCTCTGCAGTGTATATTCCTTGGAATACAGTAAGAATTATTCATTATGTTCTAACAAGAAGATAAAACCAAAAATGAGTATCAATATTATTTTATATATGAAAAAACATTTTAACATCAGACAGTATGATTTAGGGTCAGCCATGGCGCAGGACACAAGCGTGTGACTGTAAACGAGACAGGTTGTGGGTCTGATTTCCGTTCAAGGAAATGAAATATTTTCTATTTTCAATTCCTCGCTTTGTAACTGAGGCAAAGCGCGTCGTTGAGTGCCGCCACTCAACACGCAATGCCTCCAGGATTCGATGGAAAGTAGAAAACTGTCATATAAACCTTATAGAATTAAAACAAAAGAGATTTTGGGCGGCGATGTTGAATTTGGCGATGTTGAGTTGAAATAGAACGAGAGATATCCACTTCTCGTTCTAGTATGTTTATTGCGAATGAAAAGTGGCAAATCGGCAACGCTTAGTAGTATTTTTGTAATTTTTGTAGTAGTATTTGTTTACGTTATTCGTATTTATTCGTAACTGCGTCACACGAAATACAGTATGGATAAGCGTCGTGAAATGAAAAAAAAATCCTACGTCTAAACTTTTGAGGTATCTTGATTAATGTATATGCTGCTCCTGTAAAAGAAGCTTCCATGCTGTATAATATTATTATATTTATAAAATGTAGGAATTAATTAATTAAGAGATATAATATGTACCTAATATAATTGAAAATACATGCCTGGTTTTCCTTTACGTATCATATTTAGATATATCGCTGACTATTTTTATCAATGACAAGAGAATAAATGAGGCTGAAAACCTTATATTGAAAATTTGTAAGAAAAGGGATTTGTTTGTGGCAAACACGACGTTTGACCTGTATACGAGTACATGGCAGCTACCGGAAGGGAATAGCATCGTTGCTAGAGAAGAATATCAAGAAAGAGTTTAACAGAATAATCACACGTTTTCCAGGGATGGGCGGAATTTTACAAGGAGATGTATGAATATGATGACGGCTCAGTCTCAAGTAACAGTGAACTACCCAGCTAGGGATAAAGCGTGAAGCTAAGTTAAGTTCTTATCAGTGGAAAAAATCCTTATAATAGAAGGCAAAAAATTGTGCGACAATTTTTATATGTCTACACGTGAAATACATCTACGTATTTAATTATAGCTGTTTAAAAACAACTGATTTTTAAGCTATATTTTATGATTATAATAAGTATAGTAACAAGAGTTTCAAGAAACTTTGTTGATTGCTATCTTTTTAGACTTTCTTAACTTTTGTCAAACATTAAGAACTTGCCATTAATTAGAGCTCGTAAAAGAAAATGCTGATTTGTATGAATTCTACATTTTGATAATGAAATACAATATTATCATTTAAAACATAGTACAACAAGAACTGTACTGTATGATGATGTCTAGATAAGAATGACGAAAACTAAACCAATATCTTTAGATATATTGTGTTTAATATTTTTGTATCAATTCACCTAAAAAATGTTTTATTTTCTATTTTTCTGAGCTACGTATTTTGCAATTATATCTAATTTACATATAGAATCTGTGAAGCAATATTAATTATACCATAATCATAGTTCGACTTTCAATTGAACTATCGAGTGTCAATGATGATAAGTGAAAATAAAAAAAACGGATTATTTTGAGTTGTGGGGCCAACTCCCACGAGGAAATGAAATATTTTATATTTTCAATCTCTCGCACAGGTAATAAGGCAAAGCGCGGAGTTAAGTTTCACCATTCAGAATCAGACGGAAAGTGAGGAATGGAAGTTTTTGATGAGAACGGAGTGTATTAAAACTAGGTTTCCCTCTGCCTACTCTGTTGTGTGCTGGAGACAGTATGAAGCTACTAAGCAAAAAATATTTTTTGTTAATAAAGCCTTTTAACATAAAGGTAAATGTTTAAGTTTTCGTACAAAAATGGCTCATAATTTTAAAAAGCAAAAAGAAGTAGGTCATACATAAAATTAGCCTCTTCGCGCAGCTTGCTTTATATTCATGTAAAAAGTTGCGTAACACTCTTTATAATGTATTCTTTTCAGTCATCATATTTCGTACCTCAGAGTGCAATTTAGTAACATTTACGATATTGTAATTTTTATGAAAGTAAAATAATTTTATCTTATGCTTATCTCATCCATAAACTTATACAATTAACTTATTTAAGTAAGATAATTTGTAACTCAGCTACTTCATTTTCTAAAAATAAAGATCACCTTCAAGCTGTATTTCGCACACAGATTAAAGGATTGAGTGGCGGAACTCAATGTCATGCTTAATCTCAACATCAGAACAAAGAAATAAAAATATAAATTTAAATATTTCATTTTCTCGAGTGGGTATCGAACCCACTACCAGTTGCGTAACATTGATTTGTACCATTCGACTCCTCTACTGGCCTCACTTCGACTTCTATTTTCGATTAAAATAAACAAAATTGTGAATTACTAGTAAACTAAATCTAAACTTCATTCTCGCATACTTAATATTTTGAACAGTTTTTCATAATAAAAGATAACACTAACAATTATATACAACTTTTTAAAACCTTTTTTAAGTGTTATTCCACACTCAGGAAAAAAGTCTTATTTAGAAAACGTATAAAAATTTGAACGTAGCGGGACTCGAACCCGCGCCTCCTGGAAACCGACCAGCATATACAAATTTCGACGTAGCTTGATGAGAACGCATGGCTTAGTGGTCAGAGCGCCTGGTCGGTTTACAGAAGACACGGGTTCGAGTCCCGCTACGTTCAATTTTTTATACGTTTTCTAAATAAGTATATACATTTTTTTTAATCTACAATATAATTTGTTAGGAAGTACAAAGAATTAATTTGTCATACTTTTTGTAATCGATGAAATTCACTCCACTATGTACATTGAATTCTCATTAAACTCGGTCAAATACTCGTGTTGAAAGCTCTACTATTCGAATGAAAGAGAAGAAATGAATACATCGATATTGGAATATGGGTCTATCGAGTTTTTTATTAATACGTAACTAATTTTACGATAGCTGTGTTCAAAAGTAACATAAAACGACCTTTTTCAGCTCTCGAGGTCTTTACAATAAAATTTTGCTTTCTAAAAGTTTTTAACTGATGAAAAAACCGAAAAGGTAAAGGTTGTATTCGACGTATATTTTTTTATGTTTAAGCACACATAATTTTACTTTACTTTATAGAGTAGGTCGATTTTGATTATTACTTTATTTATTTATTCATATATATATATATTTATATATATATATATATATATTTATATATATATATATATATATATATATATATATATATATATATATATATATATATATATATATATATATATATATATATATATATATATATATATATATATAGGGGAGTTGTGCTTAAGATGACATACGAAGATAAGATGACACATTGGTTTAAATAATTGCGCTAAGTACGATCTTATGATGTTTTAGAGAGTGTCTGTAGATATCGCTAGTATTCAAATTCATTACGGAAAGTAAACGCACATTGGCAAGTAGTTCATGTTTTCGTAATTTTGAATAGCAGAAAATTTTGCTTTCGCTTTTGCTTGGTGGTGAAAATACACGTAAGGCAAGGGTTTTCTATTTAAAGTTATTTTAAATGTAAAGTAGGCTTATTATATGAGACAACTAACGCTAAAAGCGCATTCTTACCTATAAACTTTTGTCAAAACTGTTACAATTAAATACACATATCTATTGGGTAAGATGACATACAAAACGTGAGTATAAGATGGCATACTATGTCATCTTACCCTTATGAATAGAATCGATTGATTGACCAATAAAAATGTTTAAAAAAGAAGAAACTATTTTTTTGTGTTATAGGTATGTTGTCATACAGCTGTCGACCGAAGAGCGATTTATGTATGTTTTTTAATTGTATGATGCTTTGTTTGTTCTGAAACTAAAATACTTTCATTGATTATGATATATATGATAATATGCGCAATATGCTAATCTCACATGACTTCATTTATTTCAAAAATTTACGGCTTTCGCAATTATATCTAATTTACATATAGAATCTGTGAAGCTATATTAATTATACCATAATCATAGTTCGACTTTCAATTGAACTATCGAGTGTCAATGATGATAAGTGAAAATAAAAAAACTGATTATTTTGAGTTGTGGGGCCAATTCCCACGAGGAAATGAAAAATTTTATATTTTCAATTTCTCGCACAGGTAACGAGGCAAAGCGCGGAGTTAAGTTTCACCAATCAGAATCAGACGGAAAGGACGGAAGTTTCTGATGAGTACGAAGTGTATTAAAACTAGGTTTCCCCTATGCCAACCCTGTTGTATGATGGAAACAGCATGAAGCTACTAAACAAAAAATATTTTTATTTGTTAATAAAGACCTTTAACATAAACGTAAATATTTAAGTTTTTGTACAAAAATGGTTCATAATTTTAAAAAGCAAAGAGAAGTAGGTCATACATAATATTAGCCTCTTCGCGCAGCTTGGTTTATATTCATGTAAAAAGTTGCGTAACACTCTTTATAATGTATTCTTTTCAGTCATCATATTTCGTACCTCAGAGTGCAATTTAGTAACATTTACGATATTGTAATTTTTATGAAAGTAAAATAATTTTATCTTATGCTTATCTCATCCATATACTTAGACAATTAACTTATAAGATAATTTGTAACTCAGCTTCTTCATTTTCTAAAAATAAAGATCACCTTCAAGCTGTATTTCGCACACAGATTACAGGGTTGAGTGGCGGAACTCAACGCCATGCTTAATCTCAACATCAGAACAAAGAAATAAAAATATAAATTTAAATATTTCATTTTCTCGAATGGGTATCGAACCCACTACCAGTTGCGTAACATTGATTTGTACCATTGGACTCCTCTACTGGCCTCACTTCGATTTCTATTTTCGATTAAAATAAACCAAATTGTGAATTACTAGTAAACTAAATCTAAACTTCATTCTCGCATACTTAATATTTTGAACAGTTTTTCATAATAAAAGATAACACTAACAATTATATACAACTTTTTAAAACCTTTTTTAAGTGTTATTCCACACTCAGGAAAAAAAGTCTTATTTAGAAAACGTATAAAAATTTGAACGTAGCGGGACTCGAACCCGCGCCTCCTGGAAACCGACCAGCATATAAAAATTTCGACGTAGCTTGATGAGAACGTATGGCTTAGTGGTCAGAGCGCCTGGTCGGTTTACAGAAGACACGGGTTCGAGTCCCGCTACGTTCAATTTTTTATACGTTTTCTAAATAAGTATATACATTTTTTTTAATCTACAATATAATTTGTTAGGAAGTACAAAGAATTAATTTGTCATACTTTTTGTAATCGATGAAATTCACTCCACTATGTACATTGAATTCTCATTAAACTCGGTCAAATACTCGTGTTGAAAGCTCTACTATTCGAATGAAAGAGAAGAAATGAATACATCGATATTGGAATATGGGTCTATCGAGTTTTTTATTAATACGTAACTAATTTTACGATAGCTGTGTTCAAAAGTAACATAAAACGACCTTTTTCAGCTCTCGAGGTCTTTACAATAAAATTTTGCTTTCTAAAAGTTTTTAACTGATGAAAAAACTGAAAAGGTAAAGGTTGTATTCGACGTATATTTTTTATGTTTAACCATACATAACTTTACTTTACTTTATAGAGTAGGTCGATTTTGATTATTACTTTATTTATCAGAACTCAACGCCGCGCTTTAGCAATTTTAACATATCTTTAAAACAACGGAAAAAAAACAATATGATAAAACAAAATTCCCGAAATTATAAAATAATTTTAATACGATTCACCTTAATTACTTTCTTCAAGCAAATCTCATTTCACTTAAAATACAGCTTTCGTTAAAGGTACGACTACATTCTTTTATTTCCCATTTTACCCTATTTCAGACTGAATAATTGAAATTTCTTTGACAATTTCTTTTGGTTTTTTCAATCAATTGAAGTTGATTTAATCACTATACCTGTATTGGAATTAATAATTGTAGGTAGATATTCACGTCTAGTATAATTGTATTCAAGAGGTGCGGGTTCAAATCTGTTATTT
Organism: Heliconius himera; assembly: GCA_021202915.1. Taxonomy (NCBI): domain Eukaryota; kingdom Metazoa; phylum Arthropoda; class Insecta; order Lepidoptera; family Nymphalidae; genus Heliconius; species Heliconius himera. The sequence continues at coordinate 15,653 of JAJHJA010000091.1, forward strand.
GACATGCGAATACGAAAATTTTCATACATATTTTCAATTTTTTTAATTTAAATTAAGGTATAATACTGACACTAGTAACCGACAAGCACCTATGACCGACTTTTTTAATTTCAGAAAGTAAGTGTATAAATAAAAAAATCTTAAGTTGTAAACACTATATTAACAAAAAAAAAACGTCAGCTTCACGCTGTATCCCGCACACAGCAGGGTAGCGAGAGAGAGCCTCGTGTTAAGACACTCTGTTCCGCACTTTCCGCCGAATTTTGGAAGCATTGCGTGTTGAGTCGCGGAACTCAACGCCGCTCTTTGCCTCAACACCAGAGTGAAGAAATGGAAATATAAATTTAAGTAAATATTTCATCTCCTCGAGTGGGGATCGAACCCACAACCAGTCGATTTTTACAGGCACACCTCGTGCCGCTGCGCCACGACTGGCCTCAACCTCAATCTGGTCAGAACAAGTGCTTTAGAACAAAATATTTTTACGTATTTGCTTTGTAATATTTGTAAGTAAGTGTAGGTACCACTTAGTTGCTTGTACTTCGAGCTAAAAGGTTGATATTAAGTATGGTGCTTGGTGGTAAAAAATAGGCAAGTCAAATTTAGAGCTTGAGTTTTACCCTGAGTGAACACAGAACTCGGCACCCAAATAGATTTTTCAACATTTTGCCGGTGAAGTCCATAAAGATTACTTTACATTTAACTTGGCTCTTATTTCAAATTTAAGTTCTTTTAAGGGGATATCATATACCTTTTGTAAAAAAAAATATTACCATTAATTATATCACGTTCTTTGATCTAGCTTTTATATTTAACTTTTTTTAACCCTTTTTGATAGTAATTATCAGTTTTATATTTTTAATACTACCTTGGTAACAAATATTACATTTCTAATTAACCTAGAAGTGAGTAAGGTTTTTAAGGAGTAGGTACTAGTAAGAGTGAGTCAGTCCCAAAAACACCAGTTAAATTGTATACATCACATACTAGGGAGTGATAATCACTTCACGCTGTATCCCGCACACAGCAGGGTAGGCAGAGGGAACCTCGTGTTAAGACACTCCGTTCCTCAATTTCCGCCGAATTTTGGAAGCATTGCGTGTTGAGTAGCGGAACTCAACGCCGCTCTTTGCCTCATCGCCAGAGCGAAGAAATGGAAATATACATTTTAATAAATATTTCATTTCCTCGAGTGGAAATATGCGAAATTATGCTAAATATCATACACGTAGACTAATTATTTGATGAGTTATTAAGAGTTCAAAAGTAGCTTAAAGTGCTTGGAGTAAAACACATATTGCCTTTTTCCAGCTTTTTAACTTAGCTGGAAACTCTGGCGTGTCTTAATAAAATGACATACATTAAAGTAATAAAAAAAGGAAAAATCTTTTTTTTTTTTGTGCGTTGCTTAATACAAAGCAACATTTAGTTATCGACATCGACATATCCTGCAGTTCTTATGGTGTAGACATAAAATCAAACACATTTTAACACAGTTGTTTTTATTATTCATTAATCTTTTAAATGATTGCGCTCTCTGTCAGTTCTTTCTTGACATAATATAATAAAAAAGCAAAAACTCGTCATACATGTATAATTAAGTCATAATTAAGTATTAACGCATTATCTTCAACTAATATAACTCGTTGGTACACTTAAGACTTGGACCTGTAATGTTTAAGGTTAATATACATTTAGATTAAACTTTTAACTAAACGAATAATGTAATAGATTATTAAGACTTACTACTTTACCTAAACAAGTTCTCGTAATAGAAAATACCTACATAGATATGTAAGTAATGACCTTTTACTTACCTTATTTATATCGTTAAAATATATTTATATTAAAGAAATAATTTATTTAAGCTTCGCAAATTTTATAATGAAGTTCTCCTGCAGCAAATACAGTTTCGATTTAATAGCGCGCAAACAACAATACTCTGAATGAATTGCATCGCATTATCGAAAGTGTTTCTTAAACAATTCAGTTTAATTAATCACTTCATCGCTGCAATTTCGTTTCATTCGGAATTTCAATTCTATCCAAATGGCTTGTATTGTTTTGTATCGACTAGTTTAGACGAGAGCTTAATGAAAGTTCTATTTGTAAAGCTGTAATACCCTGGTACCTTGATACGAATTTGGTTAACGTTTGGCTGTGCTAATACTGAACATATTGCGTAATGGTCGAATACACAAATTGACCAAATTGTAGTAGAAATAACGAAGATATATTAAAGGAATTGATATTCTTAGAACACGAATAAAATTTGAACAGGATTTGAATCCTCGCGTCTTTGAAAGTTTCAAAGAACTCAGACCACTAAGCCATACGTTATCATCAAGCGACATCGAAGTTTTTATATGTTTGTTATAATTTATTAATGTAGTTATACGTTTTGTCATTTTTATAAGTTTTCTAAAAAAGTTTTTCTTTCCTAAGTGTTGAATAAAACAAAAATGTAGAAAATGTATTTACTTTTATTTTGTAAAAGAAAGATAATTAAACTAAATCGAATAATTCTTTGTCACTGACTTAATTAGTTAGTGAAGTTACTGAGAATATACTCGTAAGGGTCAACAGCTTGTTGAGATCGACATAGATTTTAAAGCTAAATAAGTAAAACAAACTATATTATCATCTATTTAACAGTTTTTTTTACATTTAAGTAATCAGTGAACATTGGCAAAATTTTTTTACTCGAACGTTTAAGAAAATTTATTATAGGCATTGGATATGTTACAGATTCTAGATAAAAGACTTTCAAAGACGGAATGTGATTTCTATGGCCCTTGATAACGAAGATCGCTTTTGAAGTAAAACGAGATGACGACAATATACCCGAACAAAGGTAGTATGACCCTTAAAATCTTATAGAAAAAGTTACGTATGAATTTGAGGTATGCATTAATGCGGTTAAAACTCGTGGTCAACAATTCGAGCGAAAATATTAGTGGGTTTTCACTATATGTGGCATAAAAATTTCATGGCCACAATATATTTCAAACAAATCAAAATCAGCTTCACGCTGTATCCCGCACACAGCAGGCTAAGCAGAGGGAACCTAGTGTTAAAACACTCCGATCCCCACATTCCGCCGAGTTCTGGAGGCACTGCGTGTAGAGTGGCGTTAGTAGTGTTTTAACTATAGATATCTATAGTTTGTACAATAAATACACGTTAGTTATTGTAAATTTCTAATATTGTATTTTATATAAATCATTGTGTGTGAACTATAACATGTAATTGTTTAACAATATTATCCAAACAATAATTTGATTAACGCAGAAGAGGTAATTAGCAAACATTTGTCATTTCCGCACTGTGTTTGACATTTATCACTCTGCCAGCTGATGAGCAGAAGCTGGAACAGACGATTTATTGTGAAAGGTATAAGATAAAAAATTCAATCCTTAATCCTATAAAGTTTATTGAGTAAAAATTTATATTTTATGTTGATTTATAGATATAGATTAATATTTTATTCCATAATCTCAACAGTAGCTCCGTATGCTGTCTTACCACATTTCATATATCGTATGGCACTCTCAACTTCTTTTATATTATTTTCAGAGTACATCAAGACCATCGTTGACCCCCATTTTATTTTTAGAAGATATTTATTATAATAATTTAAGTTCATATAATGGAGACCGTAAATAAATCATATTATCTCATATGTTCTTGAATACCACAATATAAATGAGAAAAATACAATCGGAATAAATAATGGTCTTTCTACATTCACCGCTCTTCAATATATTACACATAAATCTCTGCATGAACCAACCCCGGTCAATAGTAGAGCGTTTGAAACACCTGCGGCCGCTACAGTATATTGTGCGTAGCCGTTTTTGTATTTGAAAAAGTTTTCTTTTACCTTTGTACTCAACCTTAAGTTAATGTTAGCTTATTTACAGTAAGATTTTAAGATGTGGTGCAAGAGGAAATTATAAATTTGAGTGTTATTTAACTTAAATATAGATTTACTTCTACGTAGGTACGTATTTTTATTGTACGTTTTACGTACGTTTTTTTCACTGTGTTGTGACGATACACATAATATAAGACCACAAAATATGACTATATAAGTTATAACTGTGTAAGACCTTAAAAATCTGGTATTTCTTGTCACAGTTCACTTCAATTAGAAATTTATATATATTTAATTGTCTTTTAGACAATTGTAATTTAACTTACACAAATAAAATTATTTTAGTTAAAAATATCCAATAAAATATATAAAGAACATTCACAAATTCAATCAATTAAAGGGTCAAGAGATAGGACTATTTCTTACGAAACAAATTCTTAGTACACGACCCGTCCTATCAAGAGGAAACAAGTATAACGAAATGTGTACGTATGGATGAATATAATTGAGTGTTAGCTGGGGAAAATGCTGTTTCCATGTTCTTATTTTTATTGTTATTAAATATATGCTTGCATACATATCTTCTTTCATAACGAAATTATATTTAAATTCGTTTCCTTTTTTTGTTGTATTTTGTTTCTTTTATCTTTATAGTAGGCAGAAAAAGCATATTATTATTTAGTAAATACTTCGCATAAGGTAAGGTAAACCAATCAAAAGGAATTAATTACTTGACTAGACTTGATTACGACCGCTCAATGCGCAATGTGTTAGATTCAGGCAGAACACGGAGAATGTAGTGACTTGGTACTAAGATTTTTCTAGGTATCCTATTATATTATATGCGAATTAAATCGTAACGCTGGGAAAAAGTATAATAGGTTTGCACACGGATAAAAACAAGCGTTGGACAAATAAGCGGACACTACTACATACGTAAACCACAAAAAATAGTATCACACACCTATCCATCATACACTAAATGTTAACGTTGACGCACCGCAAGGCACCGCGAAACTATCTAAAATAACTAATCTAAACATAACATATATAAAAATTAAATGCCATAGCAATTCACTTACGCCCAATATTAATAACCTATCACCGACGTCAATCTTCGATTGTTCCATACATCTATCCAATCTCTAGATTGGATAGATATATGGAACAATCGAAGATTGACGTCGGAGATAGATTATTAATATTGGGCATTAGCCAAGCACATTAGTACCAGCGAAGCCAAGCAGCAGTATAAATCGTAAATAATTAATATTCTGTTACTGTCTGATATCCTTATGACATTTAATTAAATATGTTGAGAGATCTTTTTAGGACATTAAACAGACTCATATTATAAAATATTTATAAATTGTAAATAGCACTTTTTAAATATTAAATATAAATAAATATATATATTAATTATAAATTAAAAATGTTTAGAAACATTTTTAACATCCATCCTTCTTCAGACGCCATCTTCCCTCTCTTTCTTTTCTTTTTCTTGACTTTGACGTTGACAGTAGCTTATTCAGCCAACATGATACTTTACAATAAATAAAATATTAATTATGTTATTATTTATTTTAAATTATAATACACAAAGATTACTTATAATTAATTAAATACTTTTAATAAATATATTTTACATCTGCGTGTTTTACCTACGGTATAATACGTCACTTTAGTATTACTTGTGAGCGAACTAAATTATTATTTATAACATTGTATTTATTTTAAGCTATAAATTAAATAATATTATAAATTATATTTATAATATTTTTTTTGTCAATATATATTTTTTATATAATTATATTATTTACCTACACATTTTAGTTCTGGTATGAATTGTTACAACTTATGAAATTTGTTTTTGTACAGAAATGAATTGCTATCGAAAAAAGGAAATAATATTAAAATTAAGTCTTGCTGTTTAACAAACATCGTCTTAAATAGCGATAATGGAGCAATGTTATTTATTTTTTAATAATTATACATGTGAATTTTACTTATCACTCTTTCTTGTATCTTAGCTTAAGCTCCTATAACTATATCATTTATTCTTTTTTAACTTTAATTCTTTATATGTTTAATCACTATCGTGTATTGATGACATAAAATGTTAACCTAATCTTACAATGTATGTCATTAATTGAAACAAATAATATAATATATATAAGTAGCATAAAAAAAACAACCACAACTTTAATAGCATTTAGTACTTCCATAGAGATTCACATAAGAACATTTAATGTAGCAATAACACCGCGGAATGAAAACGAGCCCCGTCGCGGAGACTGTTACCCGCAACAAGAACGCGCTAAACGTCGACACTAATGAGCGTCTCTAATGTTCTTTGCTTTGTTTACGCAGTGCTTAGCCATGTGTGTCCACATCTTGAAATTGTTACTAATGGAAGGACGATCTAATTGTCTGTTTCTTTTTTTTTCGTTGTAGTGGAATCGTAGCTGTTATGTTTTTTACTAGCAACCCGCTCACGGCTTCGCCCACTTGAAATACACAATTATTTCAATTTTATTATATGACAGTCATAATTTACAATTTTACTGTGAGTATTAATTAGTTTTTTTTTTATTTTCCAAGAATATCGTTAACGGAGTGTTTTAACAATGCCTTGCAAGGCGATACATGAAAAGTATTCGCTGAAGACGAAAAAAAACATATCCTTCAGTAACAAGTAAGCATCAAATTGGATATTGGTTTTTAAAGATCGTACCCGATTTTTAAAATATTTTGAAGTTCATTTAGTTTATTCAAACTTCATGTTGTATCCCGCAACCACCTTCAGCCGAAATCTGGAGCCATTGCACGTAGAGTGGCGAAACTGAACGCCGCATTGAGTGAATAAATTTATTGAAAAAATTACAAGGCAAAATTAAATATATTTTATATACCAGTTAGTTTCATTACACTTCACAAAGAATTAAGACCGCAAATTTTACGAAATGTCCTCATATTTTAGCACAACTAATTCAAGTAAGCGATTAGTCGCCACACGAAGCTTTTGTGTATTTGTAAGCTCTCCCGTGTGTTGTATGGTTTCATTTAAACCTCACATTATATAATTAGCAATAAAACCTTTTACGTATTAACAATCTTCATATAACACTTTATTTATTTATTTTTTTACAATAAAATTTAAAAAGATATAAAAAATATGTAGAAGAAGTACGTAGTAGGCTAGGCAGGGGGAGCCTACTGTTAAGACTCTCCACTCTCCTCTTTCCATCGAATTCTGGAGACATTGCGTGTTGAGTTGTGGAACTCAATGACGCACTTTGCCTCATTATTATTAATATTTAATTTTCTCAAGTGGAAATCGAACCCACAACCAGTCATGTTTACGGTCACACGCTTTCTCTCTGTGCCACGACTGGATTCAATTATTATTAATGTTTTAAATAAGCAAAAAGAAATATAAAAGCTTTTTTTTAAATTTCATATTTGGAAAAGCTCTTGTTACGTTTTACTACTTCAGCTTTACTCTGTAAACGTTTTTCTTTATACCCTTTTAGCTCAAAATAAGTCTTGTTTAGGGGCTGGTAGGATCGTAATCATAATACGAGTTCCACAGATGTTGCATTAATCCCCTTTAATAAATCCTTAGACGGAGAACCATAAATAAAAATTGTAAATAAAATAAGAAAAAATATTTCCTCCATATGCGTAAATCAATATTTTATTAGTTTCTAATACTAAATAGGCATAATAGTACATACTATTGATGTATTTACAACATGATTTTTTTTTCTATTTTAATCTAATAAACTAATTTGCAGTTTTCTAGAAAAACATTGGAATTATTAAATTCACAATAATATTTTTTATTACAGCTTCACACTGTATCCTGCACACAGCAGAGTAGACAGAAGTAAGAGGAGTGTTAAGACACTTCGTTTTCCACTTTCCACCAAGTTCCGGAGGCATTGACTGTTGAGTGGCGGAATTCAACGCCGCGCTTTGCCTCGACACTAGGAAGAAGAAATGAAAATATAAATGTAAATAAACATTTCATTTCCTCGAGTCGGGATCGAACCCACAACCAGGTGATTTTGCAGTCAACTTTGTGCCCCTGCGCCACGACTGGCCTCAATTTTTTACTCTTTACAAATTTTCAATAGAAGATAATTATAATAATAAAATTTATGTACAAAACAATTTTATATTCTTTAGTGGGCATAAATTATTCGGCTTAGAAATGCAAACATCATAATGATTTAAGAAACTTTTGTTACCTCTTCGCTTACAGAATACAAAAGAAAGATTTATCTTGTAAAATATTTCAGTCAAACTCTACGACCTAAAAAAAATATCTGAGAAATATCTTTTCATTTTAATTTGTCATTTGACCTACGTTATTTAAACACGTTTTATAAGTATGAATACAGAATGAGTAAGGAATTGGGTCACGATTGTCGTTAGAAATTATTAAAAATACTATGTGTATACGGTACAATTCTTAAATTAAATTTGTATACAATAATCTGTTTATTTTAAAACATTGAAAGTGAATGAAACAAAAACTTAAAAAGATTTCTTTCGCTCTCGTTTTATTTAGTTTCTTTATTATATTTTTTTATAAAGATATATTTATTAAAGATTTAGCTTATATACCTACAAAGTTATTTATTTTTGAAAAACAACTGAGTAAGTTTGGCGTAACATTATATGTATATTTACATTCTGAATACTCAGATGTTAGACTAAGATAGTTTCTACTATCATCGTCATCAACGATAAAATAAGGATATAAATATCATACAATACAAAATAAACAAAAAAAACCCACTTTAAAATTATATGCATATTTTATTTATATATTGCCAAAAGTTAAAAAAATGCTGAAGCTCCAAAGTGAAAAAGATATTTGGAGACATAAAATGCGATTTAGGTGACCTCTTCTCTGAGCTTCACGCTAGAATTGCTTTTGAAGTACAATGAGATCTCAAAGTTATGTCGAGACAAGGGATCCCACGTGGACTTTACGGTACAATACATGATATATAAGTTCTGTATATAAAGTTTTTGTATTTTTTTTGTTATGGGTACTAATAATATCGTACTTAATACAACTTCGTAATAAAATAATTTTAAAATAAAATAATACTAAATCTTTATTTATTTTATTTAACATTTTAAAAGAATCTTAAGAAAAAAATGTTGTGTATGTTTCAACGGTCTTTATTAATAAAGTTATAATTTTTACTTTCGAACAATCTAATTAATCACGTATTTAATTAATAAACAATTTCAGGATAAAAATGTAAATTGTGTAACAAATGTAAACTTTTTTTTGTTTTAAAATATACAGGCGCAGTGAAATAATATTGAAAATTATATATATTATAAATAAAACTATATATATATATATATATATATATATATATATATATATATATATATATATATATATATATATATATATATATATATATATATATATATATATATATAGGGGAGAGGGGGGTAGCTTTGAACAGGGGCACCTTTGAAAATATGTGTTAACAGAGCTATTTTAAAAAGAAATTTTGTTAGATTTTTTTTGAGTAGTGGCAGCACTAACCTGCACTCGTGTCACTTGTCACCGCTGATATATGAGAGCCCGTGGTTGAGTTACGAGGAGTGTTTGATTTTGAGTAAAATTTTATACATTTTTAAATAAACGCGTAAGGATTGCAGGGATCCAATTCATGGTATATGGTTTTATTTTTTCCTCTTTTAGTTAGAATTTTTCATATATCATGCAATAAACTAGAAATTAATACAATTTTTAAACTTTTACTTGAAAAAAAAACGTTTTTAATTTTTCAAATACCACTGAGGCAGCTTTGAACAAAATAAGGGGGGCAGTTTTGAATATTATTATATATAACAAAATACCGCGAAAGAAAAACAAAACTAAACCGAACTTTTCTTTACAAGAAACTGACTCAAAAATGCATTTGGAATCAGAAGAGGAAGTGACAATTTACTGTGACGAGAATGAAGATACTGATACCTGTGCGTATGAAGACTACGTAATGGAATTAGACTACCACTTAATGAATATTGGAGACTCCATTTTAGCGAATGTTTCATCATCTATGAATAGTAAAAAAGTAGCTTGTACAATTTTTTTCTTTACGTCACTAAACTATATCCATGTTCCTTTAAATTTTATTTCTCTAAGTTCAAATTAGGGTAATAAGCTGTTTATTAAAAAATATTTTGTTTTATTTTCATAATATTAGGTTTATTTTATGATTGATCCTGACTGGTTGTGGGTTCGATCCCCGCTCGGGGAGATGAAATATTTACTTAAATTTATATTTCCATTTCTTCGCTTTGGTGTCGAGGTTAAGCGCGGCGTTGAGTTCTGCCACTCAACACGCAATGCCTCCAAAATTCGGCAGAAAGTGGGAAACGGAGTGTCTTAACACTAGGTTCCCTCTGCCTGCCGTGCTGCGTGCGGGATAAAACGTGAAGCTAATTATTATTTCTTACGTAGACTACTTCCCCCAATTTCAGTTGCTGGTTACGTCACGTACTACATTCATGTTTTCCTTTAAATTTAATTTTTCTAAGTTCAAATTAAGGTAGTAAGCTGTTTATTTAAAAAATATTATGTTTTATTTTCATAATATTAGATTTATTCTATGATGGATCCCATAATGTTAATTACTTCTACGAAGCCAAAGCTACTTTTTTGTTTTTTTAAAGTCTATTAATAATATTAAAGTTATTTAACATTAGTACTAGTACAATCGCAATATTAAACTAGGTATATTATTTTTTTCAGTTAACATGGTACTGATATTTGATCTCCATCGTTTCTAATGTTAAGTTTATTGATAAAATTACTTAAAAGCTTTTTAATTTCATTGAATTCGATGATAGTTCAAAACTGCCCCATATATGTTCAAAGCTACCCCGCAAGGGGGGCAGCTTTGAACATTTGACTACTGCTACTAAAGTTGATATTGCACCTTTACCTTATATATTTTTCTACATATGATGCTACGATTGTGTGGCACAATAGTTGGACTAAGCATTGTGAAATAGTAAAGAAGTTAAAAACTGTAGAATTTTTAGATATGACACAAAGTTTAAAAATCGTTCGAATGAATATAGGGGAGAGGGGGGCACATTCGAACAATTTTTAAACTTTGTGTCATATCTAAAAATTCTACAGTTTTTAACTTCTTTGCTATTTCAAAATGCTTAGTCCAACTATTGTGCCACACAATCGTAGCATCATATGTAGAAAAATATATAAGGTAAAGGTGCAATATCAACTTTAGTAGCAGTAGTCAAATGTTCAAAGCTGCCCCCCTTGCGGGGTAGCTTTGAACATATATGGGGCAGTTTTGAACTATCATCGAATTCAATGAAATTAAAAGGCTTATCAAACTTTTAAGTACCATGTACCATGTTAACTTAAAAAAATAACATACCTAGTTTAATATTGCGATTGTACTAGTACTTTAAAAAAAATAATGAATTAGCTTCACGCTGTATCCCGCACACAGCAGGGTAGGCAGAGGGAACCTAGTGTTAAGACACTCCGTTCCCCACTTTCTGCCGAATTCTGGAGGCATTGCGTGTTGAGTGGCAGAACTCAACGCCGCGCTTGACTTCGACACCAGAGCGAAGAAATGGAAATATAAATTTAAGTAAATATTTCATCTCCTCGAGTGGGGATCGAACCCACAACCAGTCGGTTTGCAGTCACACCTCCTGCCGCTGCGCCACGACCGGCTTCTACTCTGTACTAGTACTAGTGTTAAATAACTTTAATATTATTAATAGACTTTGAGAAACGAACTAACAAAAAGGTGGCTTTTGCTTCCTAGAAATAATGAACATTATGGGATCAATCATAGAATAAATCTAATATTATGAAAATAAAACAAAATATTTTTTAAATAAACAGCTTACTACCCTAATTTGAACTTAGAAAAATTAAATTTAAAGGAAAACATGGATGTAGTATGTGACGTAACCAACAACTGAAATTGGGGGAAGTAGTCTACGTAAGAAATAAAAATCAGCTTCACGTTTTATCCCGCACACAGCACGGTATGCAGAGGGAACCTAGTGTTAAGACACTCCGTTCCCCACTTTCTTCTCTTTATTATTCACAGATGATGAGACATTCGCTAAAACGAAGTCTCCAATATTTATTAAGTTGTAGTCTAATTCCATTTCGTAGTCTTCATACGCACAGATTTCAGTATCTTCATTCTCTTCACAGTAAATTGTCACTTCTTCTTCTGATTCCAAATGCATTTTTGAGTCAGTTTCTTGTGAAGAAAAGTTAATTATAGTTTTGTTCTTCTTTCGCGGTATTTTTTTACATATAATAATATTCAAAACTGCCCCCTTTATTTTGTTCAAAGCTGCCTCAGTGGTAATTAAAAAATTACAAACGTTTTTTTTTCAAGTAAATGTTTAAAAATTGTAGTGATTTCTAGTTTATTGCATGATATATGAAACATCGTAACTAAAAGAGGAAAAAATAAAACCATATACCTTGAATTGGATCCCTGCGATCCTTACGCGTTTATTTAAAAATGTATAAAATTTTACTCAAAATCAAACACTCCTCGTAACTCAACAACTGGTTCTCATTTATCAGCGGTGACAAGTGACACGTGTGCAGATTAGTGCTGCCACTACTCAAAAAAAATCTACATATTTTCAAAGGTGCCCCTGTTCAAAGCTACCCCCCTCTCCCCTATATATATATATATATATATATATATATATAGGGGAGAGGGGGGTAGCTTTGAACAGGGGCACCTTTGAAAATATGTAGATTTTTTTATATATATATATATTTTTTATATATATATATATATATATATATATATACATTATTTCATACGTTATATATATATATATATATATATATATATATATATATATATATATATATATATATATATGTATATATATATATATATATATATATATACGTATGAAATATATATATATATATATATATATATATTTCATACGTTTAAGTAGTTTCACTAATATCCCACACGCCATAATCGGTACACATCAAAGTATAAAACCGAGGTATCTTTACGGGAGCGACTTTAATCATACTATTGATGTTCACTAACCGTAAGTACAAAGGACAAAACATCGGTTTATAGTTTAAGTCTGCAACTTGTGACAAGTTGAAGAGAATATTCATTATCTACAAAACTTAGAATTGAAATTAACTTGAACTGAAACTGTTTTGCTGTTTTCACCCGAATTGTGTAGAAATGCGTGGATTTAGTTCGTCATACAGTTTGACAAGATATTTCGTTCAGAAATTGCAAAGCTTGAGATTGGGAGAAACTATTCGTGTCGCTTAATCCCTATTGGGACTGATTTAAATCTTTGAGGAGTATTGTTCGATGTTAATATATATTTTGTTTAAACCAATGATTAAGAATTGCTTTGGTTGCTTTCTGCGTAGGCAAAAAAGCCAATAAGAATTAATTAATTTATTCTATTCCGCCTGTTAAGTCAGTCGTAGTGCAGTATCATAGAGTGTGAGTGTAAACGCGATAGTTGTGGGTTCAATTTCCACGGGCGTGTGACTGTAAAACCGACTGGTTGTGTATTCGTTCCCCACTTGAGGAAATGAAATATTTGCTTAAATTTATATTTCCATTTCTTCGCTCTGGTGTCGAGGCAAAGAACGGCGTTGGGTTCCGCCACTCAAAGCGCAGTGCCTCCGGAACTAGGCGGAAAGTGGTCCTGAGTCCCCCTTGTGTCGCAGGTTCGCACCTGTCTGAGCTGGACTGCGCGCACTATAGTCGACACGTCAGGCCGGATGGCGTAGAGGCGTCCGCGCAAACTATGTCCTAACTATACAACCAATCCAGAGTCAGAGCGACACCCGCCGTTGCGTGCTCCACGTAGAACAAAAAAATCGATAGCGCTTTCGGTGTATTTTCACCTTCATGAATCGCCCTCTTTATAAAGATTTTAACCGCGTTCTCCACTGCTCCATTACCTTGTGGTCAGGAAGGTGCTGAAGTTATATGTCGAATATAATTTTTCTCAAAAGAAAAAAGACGGATCGTTATCCTTTACGAGATCAATAGATAACCGAAATCGTGCAAATCTCGATCTTAACACCGCTATCGTAGATTCCGCGTCCGTTCGATTCATTGTCATGGATTTAATCCATTTTGAATGTGCATCTACGAGGGTCATATATTATTTGTCTCCATATTCAGCAAAATAGCAGCATATATAAAAATAGCAGCATAATACAGCAGCATATAAATACTCTTCCATGGTTTCAAAGGAAACTCCCCCTGATGCATAGCAGCACAGAAAGATGCGTCACGCACCGCCCGACTTAAATTCTCAATTCCCCGGTCGAGGTCTGGTGCATACACATAATTTCGAGCTAAATTTCCGATATCTATATTTAAATACTTTTAATACAATTCAACTGAGTAAATCCGCGTAAGTTCGAATTTCGACGCCAATACAACGTCAATAAAACACAAAGTTGGGAGACTGACTATTTATTAGCCGTAACTTGCTTACCCTCTATATACAATATACAATGTACTACTACACTCTGAAAGTTATTTAAACATTAATCTTATCCAGAACTATATAAAATAATTAAATAAGAAAGAAGTCTTCCTTCAGGAGATCCATAAATATAATGCATCACTTTTTTTTTTTACCTTATGGACTAGACTTTAATAATCTAAATTAATAGAGTTTACTGATATGTATGTTTCTTAATTAATAAGTATTTATAACTTAACGAAAATTATTTAATTTAATACTTTCATACTAAAATACCTCATTATTTTTTTTGAGGTTAGTCGTGGCGCAGGGGCACAAAGTGTGACTGTAAAATCAACTGGTTGTGGATTCGATCCCCACTCGAGGAAATGAAATATTTATATACATTTATATTTTAATTTCTTCGCTCTGGTGTCGAGGCAAAGCGCGGCGTTGAGTTCTGCCACTCAACACGCAATGCCTCCAGAGCATGGCGGAAAGTAGGGAACGGGATGTTCTTAACACTAGGTTCCCTCTGCCTACCCTGCTGTGTGCAGGATACAGCGTGAAGCTGATTTTTATTAAATATTTTTTTTAATTACGAGATATTATCCGAATTTCTCTTATTATATGTTATTAATTAAGAAGTGATTAATTATTAAAAACCTTAATTGAAAATTCGAAAATAATACTAATTGCTGAATAGTCAAAAATAAAAATATAATCCATTTATGTTTTAAAGGAATCTCCCGAGTTTTTATTTGATATTAAATAAGGAATCGCAGAAATAAAAGGTTTCTTTGATATTAATTAATGTTATAAAATGCCTCTGGGACGATTTTTCTTTGAGCATAAAAAATATTTACCTTCGTCGCCATTCCGTTTTTTCTTATTGTTTCATTTGTATCAATAGATTTCATTTAAGCGTGAAATCAAATCAAAAAGATTACGAAAGGCAAAGGAGCCACGAGTCAATAAGCTATTCATATGAGATTATGTATTCAAAAATATATATATAAAAATAAAAGTAGCTACTTAATTTTTTATTACCTTATATCTTTTATTAATACCCACAGTTTTCTTTTTGTTTTCTAAATCTGAAGTAAAATTGATGCCGTCGTCGTGTAAACGCGAAGTTTATAATTTCATTAATTACTTTGAAATAAAAGCTATATCAGAACTTTTACTACTGGTTTAAGCTTAACTCAATATTGCTTAAAGAATAAAATAAGATGAAGCTTTTTTAACATCTACAGAACATTGGTAAAAACGTTTAGGAAACAAAAGTTTTGACAAAGGTCTGATACGGTGGGTCGAACAAAACTATGTTTTTTGTCAAATTACGAATGACCTTTCTATCATCTATAGGAGAGATAATTTGAAAAGTTCATACAGGTCAGTAAAATTTTCCCTTTAGTAGTAGATAAAGTAATTATCTGCAAAATATTTTTTTACTAAAGACATTCCTTTAACATTCATAAATATAGAAATGTAGAATTATATCGCCTTTTACATGTAGTTCAGTTTGTTATTATATAAATATGATGTAATGTTAATTATCAATTATTGCCTAAATACTGCTCAGGCCAAATAGTAGTTCTAAAGATATGGGAGAAAAAATAAATAAATAGACAAACAAAATTATATTGAAAATTTATATTTTATTTATTAATATTCTAATAACTAACTAAATTATTAAAAGAATACAGCTAATAAAATGTTATACAAGATTGTTTACCATTTCTGTTCTTAAACATCAATGAAGTAACCATTTAGCCACAGTATTTTATCTAAATTAGGGCTGCGACGTTAATAAATACTGGTGTAAATGACAGGGCACTTTCTTTAATCACCGAGAACTGGCCAACGCTTCGCCCCCAATCTGAAAACAAGGGAAATAGCTTAAAATGACAAGGACCTTTCTTTTAACTTTTGAGTGGTCTTTAATAATTTTTTTTTCATTGACTTCTACAGAATGACTCTTAATAAGTTTTACTCTTAAATCAACTAAGTTTACAAACGACAACAAGGTTATTATAAGTATGAAATTACTTGTAAAATATTCCTACAAAATGTTATATTTTCTGACACAGGTTGTAACATTTAACTTATTTGTAGTGTTAAAATATATTTATTTTATAACATAAAATAAAAATAAAATAAATCAACTTCACGCTGTATCCCGCACACAGCAGGGTAGGTAGAGAGGACTTAATGTTAAGACACTCCGTTCTTCACTTTCGGCCGAATTCTCGAGGCATTGCGTGTTGAGTGGCAGTACTCAACGCCGCGCTTAGCCTCTATACCAGAGGGAAGAAATGGAAATATAAATTTAAGTAAATTTTTCGTCTCCTCGAGTGGGGGTCGAACCCACAACCAGTCGATTTTACAGTCACACTTCGTGCCACTGCGCCACGACTGGCCTCACTGTATTTTATAACACTCACGCTGTATTTTATAACATTTAAATAGTTTTTTTATAAAACATATCGCGGGTAATTTTATGTTTAACAATACTAGTAAAAGTGGGTAGGATGCGATACGGCGTCGCGTGATTGTAAGGAGCGGATAGGCGACAGCTCATTTCAATTTCGAACTGCTTTTTAGTAAAATAGATTGAAAAAAAATATCTATTTATTATATTTTTTTAATATTTATAAATAAACGTATATTGATAAAAGTATAAGAGACCCCAGAATGGGGTTTTTGTACCAGATGATTATAACTTGCGATGAAAAAGAGGCAGTAAGAATTTGCCTCAAATATTTTTGGAAATCAAGATGGCGCCGTAACAGAGAGCACGGGTCATCACTTTAGTCACCTTTTTTGTACCAGTGTACTATAATTTGAGATGGTGAAGAGACAGTGAAAGGTTGTATAAAGTATTTTTTGAAAATGAAGATCGCGCCCTAACGAGTGCTCGTGTCGTCCTTTTAGTCAGGGCAGTAACGTTCTTTTATTTAAAAAGTTTTAACTGGACAATTCGATTTGTGTATAGCTATGAACCCTTTAGTATGTGAACCCTTATTTTTATAATATTCATTTTGTTTTTTTAATTATAGTGTTTTATTAAATACCCTGTTTATTTTGTGTTTGTTAGATAATAATCTTTGTTACAGGGTATTAAATATATACTTGCTATATAAACTACATAAAAAAAACGTAAGCTTCAATATTATTTACCTGTCATATTTTACATAATGTCTTACTTAGGTGAGCAACACACGTACTTATAAATTTAAAAGTTATTTTTACTTAAAAAAAAGCCTGTTTGGAGTAATCCTTTATAAATTTGTTTAGGATGCGAATCTCAAACTTAGATATTTTTTTACAGAAATCGTAAATCTTAATTTAACTAGGTATACATACATATATATAAGTATGTATTGTTTCTATAGGCGTAGTATGTTTTGATATTATTTGAATATAATTTTCATCCCCGACATCATATATCCTAATTTTGGATTGAACTAAATAACAGTTTTGTCATAAACAATATTGTCGGAGCAGCATAGTTTGAACTAATTTCCATACATATGATTGTGTATGTGCATACTATTTAAACATTCAACTATCTGACATTGAACGTCCAATGAATGCATTCACTCACAACTACTGAGGTAGCCGAGGATCTCAGGAGTAAGATCACTTGTAATAGCACAAGGGACGCAAAGATCAAAGTACACACGGTTGCCTCTTTTTTGGTAAGCAGTGTTGCAGAAAGGCCCACAAGGCTTATCGTTGACAAGGCCTTAACTACCTGTTTTGGGGCAATCGTACTGGCGGCCATATTATCAAATCACCGAGAATTATCATGAATTATCAAAGGCCAGACACATACACTTATCAGGAACATAAAACAACTACCTTATACGAGTATTTCTAGATTAAACTCTCTTGTAAATGCACTAAATCGGCCCAAACCTCGTGACTGCCATTACTCAAGAGCTAGCGAGATCCTAAAGACATCCACTAGATGTGATATAAGCGCTTAATGAAGTTTACAACGAAATCTACTCATCCCAACAGACGACTCGCTCCCTGAGAAAGACGCGGTACACGGGAGAAAGCACCCGTCCCCCATCTCAATGGACAGGATACAAAACTTAACCACCGCCCCCAAGTTAAGTTGCGCACCCTGACCATCAACGAATCTCAGGGACTTCTATAAAAATCGGTAGTAATCATTTAAACTAAGGTCATTAAGAACGCCCTTTACGACCCCCATAATACATGCGTGTCGTCACCTTAAGAAGACACGCAAAAGGATGCGTCTACTACAGCAGGAAAGAAAAATACTTATTTAGAAATCATATAATTTTTTTAACACAGCGGGACTATATGCATAAATACAGAGACCAGTCATGGCGCAGCGGCACGAGGTGTGGCTGTAAAACCGACAGGTTGTGGGTTCGATCCCCACTCGAGGAGATGAAATATTTACTAAATTTATATTTATATTTCCATTTCTTCGCTCTGGTGTCGACGTTAAGCGCGGCGTTGAGTTTTGCCACTCAACGCGCAATGCCTCCAGAATTCGGCAGAAAGTGGGGAACGGAGTGTCTTAACACCAGGTTCCCTCTGCCTACCCTGCTGTGTGCGGGATACAGCGTGAAACTGATTTGAGAAATACAACAATGTTAGACATACTTATTTAGAAAACGTATAAAAATTTGAACGCAGCGGGATTTTTATACGTTTTCTAAATAAGTATTTTTCTTTCCTAAGTGTGGAATAACACTTTAAAAATGTTTAAAAATGTTAGACATATTAACGTGTTGGATTCAACGAGACCTTCGCCTAAAATATACTAATCGAGTACAAAATATCAAAAAAGTTATTTCAAAAGTAAACTTAATTTAAGCTACATGACAAATTCTAGTGTTCGAGAACATGTGTATAGGTGATTCCCGTAATGTCAATTAGTAGGGTTAAGGCTGGGTCGTTGTAAAGTTTAAATATGTGACCTATTGACCGTTCTGTGAACCCTATCCCTAGTCCTTAATCATATGTCACCTATGAAGCAGTTGATTTATGACTTTTACTATTATGGCGAAGAAATCTTTTGAGAAAGATGTTTTCAGATTTCTTTTATTTGTGATAGAATATACATTTACATTATGTGGCATAGTTATAGTAAAATAAATTATTCAAATACGTTTAGTACTGTACTGTGTGTACTCTATACACAGACGAACAGACAGGAAAAAAAACAAAATCAAAAACTATTATTAGGATATAAATCTATATCCATGTTCTTTTATTATTTTTATTATATAATAGAATATAAACTAATATAAGAAAATATTTGTATAAAGTCGCAACCAGACCAAAATAATTGTAGCAGTAACTTGTTTCAATATAACAGTAGAGTATATTGTACAAATAATAATATCAAACAATACTTAATAAATACATGAAAAATATATTTCATAACTTTATATATACACGAAATAAGAAAGTACAGTAAAATATTATACACATTTACTTAATGCAAATATCTGAGAAGCATACACAATACACACTTACTTTGAACGATATGAAAATTTTACATTTTTACTTTCGAGAAATAGCACTGCTGGAGACACCATTTTCAACATACACATTGCCACACGGTTTTGATTTATTCCATTTTGAAAACTAAATAAAAACTGTAAAAATAGATTTAATAAGTGTCATGTAATGTCAACTTGAAGATAGCGTTCATACATTTCATAATATAATGTTAATTTAAAACTTGACAATGTCAGCATTCATACATTTATATAATAACAACCTCTGCAGTTTGTATTACTTGGAATACAGTAAGAACTAGGCATTTTGCTGTAAGGAGGAGGTAAAACTAAAAATGGGTAAAATTATTATTTTATACATGAAAAAATATTTTAACATTAGACAATATTGTTTTCGTGTCAGTCATGGTGCAGGGGTACAAGTGTGTGATTGTAAACGCGATAAGTTGTGGATCCGATTCTCATTCAAGGAAATAAAATATTTTCTATTTTCATTTCCCCGGTTTGTTACCGAGGTGAAGCGCGGCGTTGAGTTTCGCCATTCGCAACACGCAATGAATTCGGTGGAAAATAGGGAACTGTTATGATTTTATAGATACAAAAATAGTTTTACATTATATAATGTTATTTTATTTCTAAAATGTGTTAATTAATTGAGATATTTTATGTACATAATATAATTGAAAATACATACTATACTATGCTTTACGCTTTACCCGTAGCGGGGTAGTCAGAGAGAACCGAGCGCCAAACGCTATGGTCTCTACATACCTCTTTCGTCTCATCCACTGCCATCAACCTCTTCATACATGCCCTCCTCATGCTTTTTACGTGACCTTCCTTTAGTATCTATGACACTGTGTGTAGAAGGTCAACCGAGGTCTCCCCCTATCTCTCTGACCACTAACTTTTCCATCATAAATCTTTTTTGTCATTATTTCATCACTCATTCGTTCGACATGCCCAAACCAGCTGAGCAGGCTCTTCTTCATTCTCACCGTGACATCCTCGCTAGTACCTGCCATTCTGTGGTCCTCTTCATTGCGGATTCGATCAGCTAAACTGACTCCGCATATCTTACGAAGAGATCACATCTCCACGGCATTCATCTTTCTTTTATTCTTCTTCTGTAATTAATACATAACTATTTAGTAAACATTTTTTTTTATTTTTTTTTCTTATATTTACGTATGTCGCTGACCGTTATTGTTAGTGGAAAAATCCTTATAAATTAGTGTGACAATTTTTTAATTACTCGTAAAATAAAAAAAGTATTAGGTGCTTAAAAAAAACTACCGATTTTTAAGCTATATTTTATGATTTTACAGACATTAAGTACAGTAGCAAGAGTTTCATGAAACTTTGCAGATTGCTATCTTTTTAGACTTCCTTAACTTTTGTCAAACATTGGCAGCTTGCCATTAGTTAGAGCTCGTAAAAGGAAATGCTAGTTTGTATGAATTCTACATTTTGCTAATAAAATACATTATAAACAGTGTAGATTCAACAAATTCTCATTTTAAACATAGTACAAGAGCTGTGTTTCATGTCTAGATAAGGCTGGTGAAAACAAAGTCAATATCTTTAGACATATATAAATGTTTTTAAACATTTTTTAAAGTGTTATTCCACACTTTGGAAAGAAAAATACTTATTTAGAAAACGAATAAAAATTTGAACGTAGCGGGACTCGAACCCGCGCCTCCTGGCTGGCGGCCTACTTAATATGATGTTAGCATCTCTGTTGGGAGATTTTTACAAATTTCTGCTAGATTTCAAGATAATTACTAAGAATCATCGTTTGGCAAGAGAGAATACTAAGTTAAGAATATTAAGTTGTAACAAGAGTATAAAAATTTTGACGTGCTTGATGAGAACGTATGGCTTAGTGGTCAGAGCGCCTGGTCGGTTTCCAGGAGGCGCGGGTTCGAGTTCTATATAAGTATATATAAATGTATTAATTTCACAAAAAAAGTTTTATTTTTATATTTTTATGGGCTACGTCTTTCAAAATTATATTTCATCCAACGAATCTGTGAAGCTATATTAATTATACCATAATCATAGTTTGAATTTCAATCAAACTTTCCCTTGAGTGTCAACGATGATAAGTTGTTGACTCGATTCCCACTCGAGGGAAAGAAATATTTTATATTTTCAAATTCTTGCTCAAGTAACGACGCGAAGTGAGTTAAGTTTCGCCATTCAACACACAATGTCTCCTGAATCAGACGGAAAGTGAGGAACGAAAATTTCTGATGGGAACGGACTGTATTAACACTAGGTTTGCAGGTTCCCTATGGTATTCTGTTGTGTGCTGGAAACAGCTTTAAGCTAATAAATGAAAAAAAAAATGTATTTGTTAATAAAGCCTTTTAACATAAAGCTAAATGTTTAAGTTTTCGTACAAAAATGGCTCATAATTTTAAAAAGCAAAGAGAAGTAGGTCATACATAAAATTAGCCTCTTCGTGCAGCTTGCTTTATATTCATGTAAAAAGTTGCGTAACACTCTTTATAATGTATTCTTTTCAGTCATCATATTTCGTACCTCAGAGTGCAATTTAGTAACATTTACGACATTGTGATTTTAATGAAAGGCATGGCGAGAACAAATTTATATTTTGTGTTGCTTTAGCAAGTATTTCATATTATTGTATGCTTATCGCACCTATACACTTATTCCATTAAATTTAAAGATAATTAATAATTCAGCTACTTCATTTTCTAAAAATAAAAATCACCTTCGCAAACAGGGTCTGGGATTGAGTGGCGGAATGCAACGCCGAGCTTTATTTGACACCAGAGCGAAGAAATAAAAATATAAATTTAAATAAATATTTCATTTCCTCGAGTGGGTATCGAACCCACAACCAGTCGCGTTATCACTCAATTGTACCCCTGCGCCACGACTGGACTCACTTTGTTTTCCATTTTCAATTAAAATAAAGAAAGTTGTGAATTACCCGTTAGTTAAATGAAAACTTAATTTCCGTGTACCTAATATTATAAATATTTTTTCATGATAAAATATAACACTAACAATTGTTAAATTAACTCGGCCAAATACTCGTGTGAAAGTTGAAAACAACTCTACTATTCGAATGAAAGAGAAGAAATGAAGATATCGATATTTAAATATAAATATTACTTTATATTTAATTGGAAATAAAATATTTAATTTGGAAATAAAATATTTACAGAATTCGGCGGAAAGTGGGGAAGCGTCTTAACACTTTCCCTCTGCCTACCCCACTGTATGCGGGATACAGCGTGACACTGATAAAAAAGTGATGTAATTTTATCATTTCCATATTTGTTGATGCTATTAAATACCACAATATAGGAAAGCATGTGCTAGGCGGCCTATACTCATTACCAATGCACAGCGTTACGGACGTCGCTGTAACATGAATTGGCTATATGCGAGTAGGCTCACGTTCACTTTCGTTACCACAAGACGTGTTGAGTGGCAGAACTCAACGCCGCGCTTAACTTCGACACCAGAGCGAAGAAATGGAAATATAAATTTAAGTAAATATTTCATCTCCTCGAGTGGGGATCGAACCCACAACCAGTAGGTTTTACAGTCACACCTCGTGCCGCTGCGCCACGACCTCACTCAATATTATTCCCTATTGTTATTCAAAAAACAAATTTAGAACTTAAATAACATGAAATAAAAAAAATAAGTTTGTATAACAAAAAATTCTACACAAAATAAAACCATACAGTAACGGGTCTGGTTCAGTACGAGTCTGGGTAACTTTGACAGACATACATACATATTTTACATTATATCATAAAATTTAAAGCGCATTGCAAGACTGTTTTTGTTTTATTAGTGCTCTCATAATATTTCACCCATAAACATTCACATGAACCTTTTAAAATATATCAGTATAGAAGAAAATCTGAATTTTGTAGTCTGTCAAAATTACTGCAATGAAATGAGTTATTATGAAACATAAAGAACCATTCATAAAAAGGTTGTTGCTGAACGTCATAAATAAAGAACAACAACAAAAAGGTATTCATAATTATTCTTCTTATTAGTCTGGGTAATATTGGTTAATTTTTATTACCATAATAATTGGATATATATTATGTAATAAAAAAAATCATTCTTCTTAAAATCATTCTTATATTACAAAAAAAATGGAAAATCAATCTAAAGCGTAGTATGTATGTATTTGGATACTATATATTTTTTATCAGCTATGGAAACTAATTCAAGGTCCCACTGTCATTATTATCCGAAGAATCAAAGATTGACTGTATTTAATATGTTTTTTTTTGTTACCAGTCATAAGTGGCCATTATCTTTTAATGTAAGCGATGAAAAGAAACCAATACAACTTTAAAAAAAAAAAATACCGTAACGAAAATTCCCGAAATTATTAAATAATTTTAATACGATTCACCTTAATTACTTCCTTCAAGCAAATCTCATTTCACTTAAAATACAGCTTTCGTTAAAGGTACGACTACACTCTTTTATTTCCCTTTTTACCCTATTTCAGACTGAATAATTGAAATTTCTTTCACAATTTCTTTTGGTTTTTTCAATCAATTCAAGTTGGTTTAATCGTTGTACCTGTATCGGAATTAATAATTGTAGGTAGATTTAGAATTCACGTCTAGTATAATTGTGTTCAAGAGGCGCGTATTAAAATTAATATTTTTGATACATGAATACGAAAACGTGTCAAAAATACTAATAAAAAATTTTCATAGGAAAATTAAAATGTGTTTTCTATTAAAATTAGGTTAACAATTAGTTACACCTATGACCGACTATTTTAACTTCAAAAAATAAGTTTATAAATATAAATGTAAATTTCTTAAATTGTCAACACTACACTAAATATATGCTAATAATTATATACTTCCTGCTAACATTTAAAACAATATATATATTTCCCAACATTTTCCTTAAAGATGGCAAATTGAAACGTACACAGAGCCAAAGCTTTAATACAAAATATATTCATTTCACAATTTTTTTACGCACAGGCTTCTTTATATTTGCAAGTTAGTGCACTTCCATTGTATTTCTTGTACTACGAGGTAGATAGTTGATTCCTGGACTACGAGGTATATAATTGATTTCTGGTGTGGTATTAAAAAATTGTCAAGTTAAATTTAGATTTGAAAAAGAGAAACCTTGGCGTTATGTCTTTTGTCCATTCATTATTGTTTTCCCTCATCATGTGACCTGTCCAGCACCATTTCATACGCTTGATCGTGATAACAACATTCTCAATTTTTGTTACATGTCATATTTCTATGACCCTTTTTATGTCCCATTTCGTATATCCCAAAATAGTTCGCTCCATGGCTCTTTGACATGTGGTCAACTTTTCGTCCTGTTTCTGTATATTTTTCCAGGATTGGCATACATAAGAAAAAAGAAAAAAAATATATAATTCATGTATCAAAATATATAGGTATAAATCCAAAATATATCAAAATAATCTCAATTCATTTAAAATATAACATAGAAAGTAGTACATTATGTTAAATACGTCCGTGAACCCTCATGTCACTACTAATAACTCAACCTTACCACGTCAGTACTCAAAGATTACTGAGTGGTGAGTCAGTCCCAAAAATATCGGTTTTTAAACGTTCATATACTATAAAAATCTACTTGAGTTAAATTATTCAAATTTTATATACATCACAAACTATAGAATGTTCAGAAATGTGCTAAATTAATTAGCAATTATTATTATTAAATGCATTTGAACTAATTGATGGATTAGTTCTGAACTGGCACAAAAGTGTTTAAGCTTGAAGTTCGAATAAAATACATATTGACCGATTTAAGCTTCTTAACTTGGATGGACACTCTGGCGTGTGTTCTTAAAAAAAATAAAAAAATAAATTAAATAAATAAATAAAAATAAATATAAATTGATGTAAATTATAATTAAAAAGAAGGAAATTATTTATTTTTGATTTTTTTTGTGCGTTGCTTAATACAAAGTAATATTTTGTTATCGACAGGATATCCTTCTGTCCATACGGTGTAGACATATACATAAATTCAAACATGTTTTCACACAGTTTTTTATTATTATAATTAAATAATAATATATTATTTTCAAGTAGTTTAACTAGATGGTACAGTTAAGCTAAACATAAGTTTATATTAAGCGTTACAAGTGACTTGGACTTGTAACGTTTAACCCTAACATACATTTAGATTAAACTTTACAAGTAGATACACACACATATACTCGTATATATATAAATATATAATATCTTTATAAACAGATACTATTAGTTTAATCGCAACAAAATTTCAAATACAAAATTCTCCTTGTAATTTATATGGGAAAATAAAAACTATAATAAAGATGTATGTTTGTTCATGCAAAAACTGCGGAACGGAAATCCGTTATTGTATATATAGGTGCAAATCATTGTGTAAATAATTTAAAAATATTGAATATTTATTTATTATTTACTTATTCAAAAACTGCAGGCACAATAAAAAATAATATTTATATTTGTCATTATAAATTTGACTATAGTCATTATCTGAATAAAGCGAAAAATATTTGGTTCTGCACTAGTTTTCATCTGTAAATAAATTAAAAAGTATTGGTGAGTATTTTCATTGTGAAAATAGACACCGAGCATCAATGGCGTATCGGCAACAAATGTATATTATTGTAAAGTGCCATCTAAATAGATGAAACTTTTCAATACTATAGCTTATACATGAGAATAACACATGAGCTCCAATTAATGCAAACAAACATAACTGGCTATAAGCGGACGAAGCCGCTTTTGAGTCGCTAGTTTTCAATAAACGCATAATATAGTAGAGAATTTGAATTTAGTAAAATGATCATGAAGACTACTTTACATTACACGTTCTCCGTAATGACCTTTCCGTTGTCTTATTTATACCTCTAAAATATGTATAATCAGGTATAAAAATGTCTTTATTTAAGCTTCGCAAATTTTATAATGAAGTTCTCCACCAACAAATACAGTTTCGATTTAATAGCTTGCAAACAACAATACTCTGAATGAATTGCATCGCATTATCGAAAGTGTTTCTTAAACAATTCAGTTTAATTAATCACTTCATCGCTGCAATTTCGTTTCATTCGGAATTTCAATTCTATCCAAATGGCTTGTATTGTTTTGTATAGACTAGTTTAGACGAGAGCTTAATGAAAGTTCTATTTGTAAAGCTGTAATACTCTGGTACCTTGATACGAATTTGGTTAACGTTTGGCTGTGCTGAACATATGCTCGAATATATAAGTTGACCATATAGTACTCAAAATAACAAAGATATATTAAAGATTAGCGGTCCCGATACCGCTACGTACGCTTGAAAAACTGCGAGTTGGACTCGTGCACCGAGAATTCTGTACCAATATCAGGATTGTAATTGGAAAATATCTTATAGGTTTTGAGGATGCAGCGAATAAAGTTAACAAACTTAGTATGCGGACATATACATTTATTTTGTATGCAATGAAGTAGAAATATAAGTTTGTGATGATATTTCTATGAAATATCCATAAGATTTTACTTTTCTAATGTTCCATTTATTTTTATTGTAAGATCTTATTTCGTCCTAAATTTCACAACTGTAGGTCTACGGGAAGTACTGTCTATAGGTTTTGATTACACGGCGCATTTCATACAAAATTAAGCAAAAACGATACATAAATGGTCATATCTTAAAAATGGATTAATTAGTTTTATTATTTATACAGTTTGGCATTAAATAAATCATAATTTAAATGTTTTGGAAATTGATTTGATTCTGCCTGCCAAAATTGTATTATTTAAATGAAAAATCATCGTCCAGTTGCGGCGTAAGGGCATAAAGTGTTAATGTAAATGTAGTTTTGGGTTTGATCCCCACTCGAAGTCGAGGAAAATGAGGGACGGAGTGTCTTAAAACAGTTTTTTTTCTATCATCATACAAATAATAATTTATAAACAATACCTAACAAAACATTGAAAACTAAAGATTTAGCCAATTCAATAAAACAATTGCATTAAATAGCTCTATTAAGAAGTAACAATTTTGTCGACCTGCATATTGCATACATATGTAATCTATATAAATGATATAACTTTTTTTAAACATTCATAAAGTGTTATTCCACACTTAGGAAAGAAAAATATTTATTTAGAAAACGTATAAAAATTTGAACGTAGCGGGACTCGAACCCGCGCCTCCTGAAAACCGACCAGGCGCTCTGACCATTAAGCCATACATTCTCATCAAGCTACGTCGAAATTTTTATACGCTTGTTACAATTTTATTAATTGATATAACTTTATTATAGTATAAAAATATGTTGCTCCACAACCCTCTTCATCTTTCAGTGTTAGTCCCTTAATAATCGTTTCAGCGGTGTTAACCTGGTTAAACAGAAAGACAAAAGACATAAATGTTAAAATTGTTTATTTGTTTTTAAACATTTTTAAAGTGTTATTCCACACTTACTAAATAAGTATTTTTGTTTATTTGTGTTTTGATATCGTATAGATAACTATATACAAGGCATTGCTTTCCCCACTTTCTGCGCGATTTTCGAGGCATCCCGTATTAAGTGGCGGAACTCAACGACACTCTTTGCCTTATTACCAAAGCGAAAAAATTAAATATTAATAAAATATCATTTATCCAAGTGGGAACTGAACTAACAACCGTTGCGTTTAAAGTAACATGCTTGTGCCACTGCACCACGACGGCCTCATTAAGTAATTTAAAAAAATTAACTATATTCATTCTGGAGGAATTGCGTGTTGAGGGGCAGAACTCAACGCCGCGTTTTGCCTCGACACCAGAGCGAAGAAATGGAAATATAAATTTAAGTAAATATTTCATCTCCTCGAGTGGGGATCGAACTCATAACCAGTCGTTTTTACAGTCACACTTTATGCCGGTGGGCCACGACTGGCCGGATGTTAAGTTAAGCTTGCCAAAATCCAATCCAAACTGTATTTAAATGGACGAACGGACGAACGGACGGACGGACGGACGGACGGTAATATAAAAAATATGAAACAATATAAATAAATTGTAATATGGGTATAAAACTCCAAAGCAGTGGTGGTGCAGGGGCACAAAGTGGGACTGTAAAATCAGCTAGTTATGGGTTCGATCGAATACTTATTTACATTTATAGTTTCCAAGATACGCGAATTTTACGCGATAATTCTAATATAAATTTGTTCCTATTTTGCAAAGTATAAATTTTCATTCACAGAATTTTTATAAAAATCACAAAATAAGCAAAAACGTTGGGAATAACATTGCAAACACAGCTGTCATGGTTACAGAAACCAAAATGGAGACGGAGGGAGACAGAAATAGATAGATAGATGACTCACTAGTCATCATCCAGTAGCTGCATTAAACTTTATCGATTTTTTATTACTTCGGTTTGACGAATGCGTCAGATATATATTTGTCATAATTCTTGAATTATTCCTTTCAAAGTAAAAAAAAAATTAGCCACGCTCTAGAATGTCGAGATAACGTTTTTTTTTACGATTTTCTAGCCCTCCCCCTTCTTTATGTCACTCTCAAATTGTCAAATTAATAGAATATATATGAGTTAATATGTAACTAATTCATTCTACCATAAACTGACGCACGAATCGAGAATCAAGAATTTAAGATGATCAAATAAATTAAAATTAAATTAAATTAGCTTCACGCTGTATCCCGCACACAGCAGGGTAGACAGAGGGAACCTAGTGTTAAGACACTCCGTTCCCCACTTTCTGCCGAATTCCGGAGGCATTGCGTGTTGAGTGGCAGAACTCAACGCCGCGCTTAACCTCGACACCAG
The DNA here is from genome assembly GCA_021202915.1 of Heliconius himera. NCBI lineage: Eukaryota > Metazoa > Arthropoda > Insecta > Lepidoptera > Nymphalidae > Heliconius > Heliconius himera. The sequence goes on from JAJHJA010000091.1 coordinate 45,417, forward strand.
AGCGAAGAAATGGAAATATAAATGTAAGTAAATATTTCATCTCATCGAGTGGGGATCGAACCCACAACCAGTCGGTTTTACAGTCATACCTTGTGCCGCTGCGCCACGACTGGCCTTAAGATGATCATATCTTTATTAATCAGCGTGCGGCCATATATATATATATGGCGCTCATATTTGATCGAAGTACTTAACCGGGTACAAGGAATCCAGTATATTAATCTGCCGCGCTTTGGTAAATCCCGAAAACATAGTATCATCTATTTACAACATTAATTTTCTTCTAGTACAGTCTATTTTAAGGACTCGTACCTCAAAAGGTAAAAATGGAACCCTTATAGTGTCTCTTTATTGTCAGTCTGTCAAGTCCATTTATCTCGAGATCGCTCGGGGGTATCAAGGTGAAATCAATATATATACAATAAAAACCAAGTTTGTAGCAACCAAAAGATACGTTAAATGCATTACAAACTTATATTTTGTTAAAAATCGGAAGCGGGTAACGTTTTTAAAGAAACATGTTAAAAACACACATCGTCTATATGATTCTAAACTATTTTGAAAGAGATACTATGTAATTGCAATAAGTGATATGTATCACCTACTAACAATACTTCACACTAGTTTCCTTCCAACAGGGGCCGTCACTTACAAGCGAGTGCCCCCGATTGACACAATTCCACTGCTTTTATAGTTATTTTCCACCTAAATCTACCCTCTTTTACACGAGTACGCTAACAATTTATACTTAAATTCATATAAAATGCGTGTATATGCCCGAAAACTTAAATTTATCAACTTTTATTAGTTGTACTTCCTGTTTACTTACAATCCTGATACTGGAAGCCTTGGCGGCTGAGCCCGACTCGCACTGGTAAGTGGTGTTTTTTTCTACATTTTAAATATTTAGTGCATATTAAAAAAATATTTTTACTCAAATTCTTAAGATCATATACCGTAGGCATTGGATATGTAAAAGATTCAAGATTAAAGATTTTCAAAGACGGAATGTGATTTCTATGGCCCTTGATAACAAAGATCGCTTTTGACGTAAAACAAGATGACGACAATATACCAGAACAAAGGTGGTATGACCCTTAATATTTTATAGAAAAAGGTACGCATGAATTTAAAATATGCATTGATGCGAGTAAAAAATGTGGTCAACAATGCGAGTGAAAATATTAGAATTTTGACTATATTTGGCATAATACTTTTGTACAATATTTATTATATTATTATAAATATAATTTAACCATACTTATTTAGAAAACGTATAACAATTTGAACGTAGCGGGACTCGAACCCGTGCCTCCTGGAAACTGACCAGACGCTCTAATCAATAAGGTATACGTTTTCATCAAGCTACGTCGAAATTTTTATACGCTTGACATTACAATTTATTTATGTTTTTAACATCTCTGTAGAGAGATTTTTACAAATTTCCGCTACTCAAAGATAATTAATTATTAAGAATTATCGTCTGTAATTGCAATAAGTGATATGTATCACCTACTAACAATACTTCACACTAGTTTCCTTCCAACAGGGGCCGTCACTTACAAGCGAGTGCCCCCGATTGACACAATTCCACTGCTTTTATAGTTATTTTCCACCTAAATCTACCCTCTTTTACACGAGTACGCTAACAATTTATACTTAAATTCATATAAAATGCGTGTATATGCCCGAAAACTTAAATTTATCAACTTTTATTAGTTGTACTTCCTGTTTACTTACAATCCTGATACTGGAAGCCTTGGCGGCTGAGCCCGACTCGCACTGGTAAGTGGTGTTTTTTTCTACATTTTAAATATTTAGTGCATATTAAAAAAATATTTTTACTCAAATTCTTAAGATCATATACCGTAGGCATTGGATATGTAAAAGATTCAAGATTAAAGATTTTCAAAGACGGAATGTGATTTCTATGGCCCTTGATAACAAAGATCGCTTTTGACGTAAAACAAGATGACGACAATATACCAGAACAAAGGTGGTATGACCCTTAATATTTTATAGAAAAAGGTACGCATGAATTTAAAGTATGCATTGATGCGGGTAAAAAATGTGGTCAACAATGCGAGTGAAAATATTAGAATTTTGACTATATTTGGCATAATACTTTTGTACAATATTTATTATATTATTATAAATATAATTTAACCATACTTATTTAGAAAACGTATAACAATTTGAACGTAGCGGGACTCGAACCCGTGCCTCCTGGAAACTGACCAGACGCTCTAATCAATAAGGTATACGTTTTCATCAAGCTACGTCGAAATTTTTATACGCTTGACATTACAATTTATTTATGTTTTTAACATCTCTGTAGAGAGATTTTTACAAATTTCCGCTACTCAAAGATAATTAATTATTAAGAATTATCGTCTGGCAAGAGTGAATGCTATTTATTATATATTTTTAACTTTTTTTTCTGTTGGGTGGTTACCAAAAGGCGTGGATTCGTATCCTTATAGTTTTAAAATTTGTGTAAATATTTTTCTTACTAAGCCATAGCCACTTTTACTATTCAAGTGAATTAAAAATTTAGAATTGGTAAAAAGACACTACTAGGTTATATGTTCAAACAGCAGAAGAATTAATTCTTGAATATATTGTACACTAAATGCACGTATAATGCTTAAAATTTCATGTAAATTGTGTAAGTCAATTACAAGTAAGTTATGACGTATCATATAATTATTTAATATTTAAGCAGTAATTTGATTAACGCAGAATGTCATTAGCAAACATTTGTCATTTCCGCACTGTGTTTGACATTTATCACTCTGCCAGCTGATGAGCAGAAGCTGGAACAAACGATCAATTGTGAAAGGAATAAGATGAAAATTTCAATCCTTTATCGTATAAAGCTTATTGAGCGATTTTTTCTATTTTATTTTGACTTATAGATAATTGATATTTTAATATAATTTTAGAAATACTTTCGATTTTCTCGTAATATGGTGAACAATGACTTAACAACTTCGAACCAGCACTGGATTATGTATAGTTAAACGTGCAGCTATGATGACGTTTCTCCGTCTCACAAATCCAGGCAATGCTCCGTTATTTCTCTCTTACCGGTAGCAATAAGCCTTTCCATTTTCGTTTCTTTCTTTTTGTAATCATATCACCATAAAGTAACTTTTAAGACCTATACATGATTTTTATCTAAAAAAAAGAAAATTGACCCACCCTACTACTCAGTCTATCTGGGGATTTCATACAAAGGCACAATGACTGCATCTCTCTAATCGTCTGGGAGCTTCCCCCCCTTTTTCCAGAATAAATATCGAAAACCAATACAAGTCCAAGACACGCAGGCCACTATATTCGATAATGTTGGCAGTAACTGTCCGCTGCCTTACCATATTTCATATTCCGCCATCGGCTACATCAATACCATCGTTGACCCACATTTTATTTTCAGAAGATATTTATAATAATAATTTAAATTAATATAATGGAGACCGTAAATAAATCTTATTATCTCATATGTTCTTGAATGCCGCAATATAAATGTGAAAAATACAGTTGGAATAAATAATGGTCTTTCTACATCCACCGCTCTTCAATATATTACACATAAATCTCTGCATGAACCAACCGCGGTCAATAGTAGAGCGTTTGAAACACCTGCGGCCGCTATAGTATACTGTGCGTAGTCGTTTTTATTTGAGAAAGTTTACTTTTTGCTGACGTAAATACCTAAAGTTAATATGAGCTTATTTAGAGTATGATTTTAAGAAATGACAAAAGAAAAAAATATAAATTAAAGTGTAATGTTACTGTAGTAGACTTACTTTAGTGACCTTTAAGACTTAGATTCTACGTATGGACGTTTTTACCACTGCATTGTGACTATATTCACATAATATAAGAATACATAATTCTGTGTAAAAATTTGATATTTCTTACCACATAAGTTTTATCCGAAAATATATCTTTAATTGTCTATTAGACAATTCTAAATCATCTTACACAAATAAAAGTATTTTAGTTAAAAATGTCTTAAATTATGAATAAATTTATAATTTACATTCAAACAAGTTCAACCAATTAAAGGGTCAAGAGATCGGGCTTTTTGTCACAAAACAAATTCTCAGTACACGACCCGTCCGATCAAGAGGAAACGAATATAATGGAATGTGTACGTATGGATGAATATAATCGAGTGTGAGCTGTTGTTGCTACTCTGAAATGTTATTTTCAAATTCTTAGGTTTAATATAATATTATCAGAAATCTGATTTCATTCATATCTTCTTTCATTTTTGAATTATATTTTACTGAGCTATTTTTATTTTTTGTTGTATTTTGTAAGAACATATTATTATTAGGTTAGGACCTAAGCCTAAGGATCTCGGCCTAAGGTAAAATACATGGTTATCTCTTCTTTGCGTTTTTTTTTTATAAAAATAAATATAGATGAAAAATATAAAATAAATACTTAATAAACGTTATGTAACAATCGGTGATCTCCTATTAAGAAATACACATTAACGATTTCATTTACAAAATTTTTCAAAATCTTAATACGGCCACTGATAAGGTAGTATCATAAAAAAATCATAATACGATCACACAAAATCCCGAAGAAAAGTGATCTTATAAGGGTGCCGAAACCCTAAAAAGTGTACCTATACGCACTGTTCTAAAAAAACTAGGTTTCAAAAACTGTTCCGCGCGTGCGTGCGTGTGTGTGTGTGGAGCAGACTATGGAGCAGATATTTCTATAAGAACGTTTGCTTAGATTATACTTGGCAGGAACTTCAGGATATAAATATATATAGAGGCCATATATAAAGGACGGATGACGGTAACGCGACACTAGTAGTAGTTGGATTTTTAATTTCCAAAACATTTTTTTTAATGGAAGTTACGATAATGTAACACACACACACAAAAACATGAATGCTTTCGTGATTTCGCGAGTGAAGACGCGATCGGGACGCTAGTTCATATAAATAAATCAAATTCAGCGAAACCAGGGGCGGTTTCCTTGTATGAAATAAATTAAATTGATATAACATGAAACCTTTTATCTGGAATTATGATTTGGATGTGCCGAATGTTTTAGACATATATACAACTTTTTCGTGTTGCGTTGCGTTTCGCATCAGATAATGCCGGGCTCCAGCGTCCAGCCCACTTTAAAGTCCGGCAACGCACCTGTAGCTCCTCTGGTGTTGCACGGGGTCGTGGGCGGCGGTAGTCACTTACCATCAGGTGACCCGAACGCTCGTTTGCTATGTCATTTTCCATAAAAAAAATAAATCAATAGCCTGTACGTTACTAGGCGTGATATACGTAGGTGTGACTTGCCACTTAACTACAACCACTTATCAGAAGATACCGTAGATCAGTGGTTTACTTCAATCGTACCGATACAATAATCATAATATCCTTTATGTAAATAAATACTTGTTCTATTTGACACCTACTCGTATGTCAACAGTTGAACTACCGAACCTTGGTTTGCTTAGATGTTGTTGTAAGAATACTTTCACAGGTTTTATAGAAAATAACTTTTTTATAATTGTGAACAGTTTTGTAATGGATTGTTGTACAATAAAGAATATTTTAATTTACTTTTCTTTAATGATAAGTTTTCTCTTTGAGTACAAAATATATCCAATTTATTAATTTTAAATTAATTTTTTTATCTTTTTTTATTATTTTTATGTACTAAATTTGCAATTTTGGTATTTAGTTGCGATAATTAATCTAATTAAAGTTCTCCAAGCATCTTCAGAGAATCCGGAACTACCTCTATTAGGCAAGTTATAATACATCCCATCAAAAACATAAATGTAAAATGAGAGCCAAGTTCAGTAAAATGATAAATGCCGTGGTGACTTCAGCGATAAAAGAAGTGAGATGTAAATGTGTGCCAAGTTCAATGGTCAGTCCTGAAAATTATTTTTAACAATATAAAATATTTTATAACATCTTAAGTGTCCTATCTTCTTACAAGTTAGGAGACTATATTTATGTGTGAGATCTGACTTGGCTAGTTTTCATATGAATTTATAGTAGGCTTGTATACCATGAATACATTCATTTATATCAATGCTTTCGTAAATTCATTTGAAAACTAGCCAAGTCAGATCTCACACATAAATATAGTCTCCTAACTTGTAAGAAGATAGGACACTTAAGATGTTATAAAATATTTTATATTGTTAAAAATAATTTTCAGGACTGACCATTGAACTTGGCACACATTTACATCTCACTTCTTTTATCGCTGAAGTCACCACGGCATTTATCATATTACTGAACTTGGCTCTCATTTTACATTTATGTTTTTGATGGGATATCATTACTTTTTGTACAGAAATTATAAGTAGGTATACTCGATTCACGAAGGCATGACATAAAAGGTAAACATGTCAAAAAAGGTTCTTTTACATTATAGGTTTGATGGAGTTATTATATTAATTAAAAAATATATATTTTAAGTATTAATTCGCTAATAACACTATAAATAGCCATAAAATTTATTATAATATTATCTTATAAATGAAATAGAATACCAGTAAAGCGGGGAGAATTTTTTTTTCAAAATTCTTTTTATTTTGGAATTTTTTTTTTTTAAATATCTTATTATTATAGAATTATACTTTAAATATTTATATTTTCAAATTTTATAAAATTGCACTCTGTATATATAGTAAATAAAAAGAAGTTAAGTTAAAATAAACGAAAACGAAAAGTAGTAAGTAAAACAACAATAATAATGTTAGCATAAGTTACTTATAATGTAGTAATAGGTGTCACTGTAATTATGAGTACGTCATTTGATATTGTTTCTATTATCGATTGTATTAAGTGGCGGTAGTGTGCTGCGTCTTTTCCGGTGGATTTCCAATATAAGCACAAACGACACGGCACTCTTGTTCATTACGTTCTAAGATATTGTCAAGACAACTTGTCATTACAATTCATATTTCAATATTGTGACTACGAGAGTATATGTGTATATAACAAGTGTAAATAAATTTATTGTAAAAGCTGGATTTTGTGTCTGATTTGTTGGTTCGCCTAACAATAAAAATAAAGATTGTTTTCATATTTAAAGCCGAGAATATTTTAACTTAAAATTTAAAAATGTTGGTATGCACTCGGTTTTTTTTTATTTTCAATAATATTTTTTAAATATGTCATGTACATGTAAAAACACCTAAAAGTCAACTTCTTCTCAAACTTCAGACACATTTTAGTACTATAAAAATAAATGATATCTCGTAATTAATATTTATCTTAGAACATTATTGTTCTAAAAAAAAATACAACAGTAGAAGCTTGGTAAAGCTGCTGTCACCATGTGATAAAAGAAGAGCAAAAGATGAAAAATAAAATTAATTTAATAGATAATGTGGTTGACCGTTTCGTCATTAATGTTGGTGACAGTTCCTCAGAATCCTCCGAATTCTGATAAATGATTGAATAATAGATATATTAAGATTTATTATCCTAATAATTAAGTAACTTTTAGTAAAACTTGTACATTTTCATTTTATTTTTTGCTATTCTTATTTTATACAAAGATATTTTATATATAACATTCAAGCACAACAAGCAATAATGCTATATATAGAAAACTCCACGTTAAATAAATTAAATATAAATAAAAAAATACAATAAAGTTTGAAAAACAGAATTTTTTTGTTTATATTTTTTGTCTTGCCATAATGAATCGACTATAGATTCATAATGTAATCAAAATCAAAATATTCTTTATTCAATTTGTCCATTACAAGTACTTTTTTCTATAGGAAGATACTACGGCAAGAAATTCAATTGTTTTTTTTTAAATAAAGTTTACAATAGGAGTGTGCACAACAGCTCATTTTTGTGAACGAGAATAAACGATATGTTGAGTTTAAAGGACGTTTTCTTTTTTTATGTTCGCTTCTCTTTATTAGTTCAATACTAAACCCGTGGCACAGGTAAATGTCGCCGTATTTAATGAAGGTATGATAGCTCAAGAGAAAAACTGTGCGAACTCTGAAGCAGAACCTTGGTTCGAGTCCTGGTGTTGTCTCCAGTCCGAATATTTTTTCCCTTAATAATATTTTTGTTCAAGATGTAATTTATATCTAAATATAATTTCCATAAAACATGACTTACAAAAAATATCGGTTCTCGGTTATACGCGCAATATTTATTATGTTTTTTTTATTATAGCCAATAATATTATGTTTTATTACTCTTAAGATTATATTTAATTATGTATGAAAATATATTATATTTGTCTTTTAATCTCGAGTTTATTTTTTATTTTGTTGATTAAATGACAGTTGTCAGATTAGAAAAGATTTAATGTACGCTGCGTTTAGAAATCAGATATTTTTATTATTTTTTTTTTTCTAATTTTATTATTTCGTTTAAGTATTTTATATTTTCTCTTTTTTCTCTAATTTTTTTTTTTATTAATAAATATTAAAATTTTTACTGTTGTTAACAATTACTTTACAATTACTGCTTTTAAGATAACTGGTAGGCTGACAGTATATCGAATTAAAAATCAAATCAGCTTTACGCTGTATCCCGCACACAGCAGAGTAGACACCACCACCGAATTCTAGAGGCATTGCTTGTTGAGTGGCGGAACTCTACGCCGCGCTTTGTCTTGATGGAAATATAAATTATATATTTTTTTGGTTTTTTTTTTCAGCTTCACGATGTATCCCGCGCAGACCAGGGTAGGCAGAGGAAACGTAGTGTTAAGACACCCCGTTCCCCACTTTCCGCCGATTTCTAGAGGCCTTGCGTGTTGAGTGGCGGAACTTAACGCCGCGCCTTGCTTCGATACCAGAACAAAGAAATGGAAAAATAAATTTAAATAATAAAATTATTTAATTTTCATCTCCTTGACTATGGATCGACCTCACAACCATTCGGTTTTACAGTCACACTTTGTGATAAATTTTATGTATATTTCTATTTTTTTATCATTATAATTATTATTTATATTTATTTTTTGTGTATTATTTATAGTTGTTTTGTTTTTTTTTGTTTTTTGTAGTGACTGTTTTTAGGGTTCCGTACCTCGTTGTTTGTCAGTCCGTTCGTCTGTCCCTTTTTATCTAAAACGTGTGGAGGTTTCAATCTGAAATTTTATCAAATATTTCAGGTCTACGAGGTCAGTCGTAGCGCAGCGGCACAAAAAGTGACTGTAAAATCGACTGGTTTCGGGTTCGACCCCACTCGAGGAAAATAAATATTTATTTACATTTATAATTTCATTTCTTCGCTCTGGTGTCGAGGCAAAGCGCGGCATTGAGTTCCGCCACTCAACACGCAATGCCTCCAAAAGTCGGCGGAAATTCGAGAACGGAGTGTGTTAACACTAGGTTCCCTCTGCCTACCCTGCTGTGTGCGGGATACAGCGTGAAGCTGAGTCAGGTCTACTGATCCTTGGAGCTATGAAAAAATCAAATTTCTAAGCCAATGCAATCCAACGATACGTTTATACCGCATATTTTTAAATCTCGCAAGGGAATCAAAACCTGCAGGATACTTACCGTGAACTCATACACTTGAAATTTGTCACGCAATGTTTATGCCGTGTGATCCCGGCCTAGAATAGGATAATCCTGGTACTGGTGGTGTCGTAAGAGAAGATTAAAGTACGTGTGGTAGAGTCACGTCGCCAGCAATGGCAACACGCGTAGACAGACTCGACCGGATCATTACCATCACCAACATTTAGAACCGGCGTTAAGTACTGGCTTTGTGCCACTACGTTTTGCATCAGATAATGCCGGGCTCCGGCGTCCAACCCACCTTAAAGACTGGCAACGCACCTGTAACTCCTCTGTTGTTACACGGGGTCGTGGGCAGTGGTAGTCACTTAACAAGCCCTTGAAATCCACATGATGACAGGCTATTTCAGGACATAAATTACAGTAATTTTCTGCTACAATTGGAGAAATATTTCTTATACAGACAGTTAGTCAACAAAACAAATAAAATATTAACTAACGCCTGACATTTAAATAAAGCAACATGTAAATAATGCATTGTTCTTATTTAAATGTCAGGCGTTAAACCTAAAAACCATTTGTCATCAACTTTGATTGCTTTTCTTACATTACAGGCGCTATAAGTAAATGTTCCTAGTAGAATCTATTTATTGAAAAATTATAAGAAAATGATAAAAAATTACTAGTTTCGGAGTTTTTCCTTTATATACACCCAATTACTTAACTGGATGCCAAATTTCACCGTTCTAGGTCATCTAGAACTGGGTTAGAATTAAGGTCTATAGGTCAGCCAACCCCCTGTTAAAATTAACGATTTTCAGACTTCATTATCTAAATAACCGTTTGAGCTGTGTTTATGAAATTTGATGCACATATACAAGTAGCGGGTCTTAATTTTTTAGCTAAATTTGATAGGTTTAGGTGGAATAGTTTTTGAGTTATGAAGGGGTAAAAAGTGTCTTCAAATGGTTCGTGTAAAATTACCCTCGGTGCCGCTCGCCAGTTCTGTTTTACTGAACTTGGCCACGCGCGACCGCGCGTAATGATTTTTCGAAATAGCTGTAAAATATTTAGTAATTTTGATTTTTATATTCGCATTTGATATTTTAAATTTGAGACATTTGGCGTTTGAGTCGAAATAAAAATAATTCACTTATCCGAGTGGCGAATAGTTCTCTGGTCATTACTTACAAACATATTACATACAAACTCTATCCATGACTGTTTAGTAATTATTAGTGACATTTTGCAAATAGATAATAAATTATTTAATTCAGCGCGAGCTTTGAATCAAGAATAAATCAATTTGGTAACAATAACTTTATACTAGGAAGACTGTCAGGAGCGTTCATTTGTAATATGCTAAAGAGTTAAAACTCAGAATGGAGCAGCTTAATTGTTAGTCAACGGTATGTTCTAAATGCGAGAACAATAGTCGTATGTCGAAAATTTTATCTGCATTGATCTAGCTTCAAAGAAAAGTTGAAATCGTTGTCAGTATATAAATCCTTGATGGTACTGAAGAACTGTTAATTAAATTGAAATGTAATCTAATTCAATCGTGGCGCAAGGGTATAAGAGTATAATTGAACACGAAACAGGCTTTGGGTTCGATTTCCACTCGAAGAAATGATGGAAAATATTTAATATTTCATGGCATTCATTTCATTTCAATCTTCGGTCTGGTGTCTAGGCAAAGCACTGCGTTCAGTTCCGTTACTCAACACGCAAAGCCTTTAGAATTAAGCTTCTTCTGTGTATCCAGCTACATACAGAATACAAAGTGAAGCAGAAAAAAAAGGAAAAAAAGACCAACTTTAAAATGTGTACCTCGTAGGCAGGCCGTAACACAATAAAAACTTCAAGCGCAAAGACAACGTTATTGCGCGATCCTCCCGACGACATAGTCATAGGACATTTTTTCATTGCCTACTACAGAATACATTTGTTACAACAAATCGTTGTTTTATTCATAAATGTGACATTTGTTTGGATAAAGTGAGTTTTCCGAGAAGAAAAATTTTTGTTTAGCGGCGGAGGCTTGCTTTATTAAATGTAAATATTTACGATACAGTCGAGACTTATTAAATTTTTGAATACAATATTAATTTTGGTTAAATAGTATTTTACGTGTGGGTAATTCAATTTTTAAAGTAGCTGTTGTATAATACTTTTAACTTTTTTTAACTTTACGCTGTATCCCGCCTACAGCAGGGTAGACAGAGTGAACCTAGTTTTAAGATACTCCGTTCTCAATTTTCTGCCGATTTCTAGAAGCATTGTGTGTCGAGTGGAGTGAAATCAACGCTGCCTTTCGACACGACAGCGACGAAATGATAATATTGTATATTTCATTCCCCCAATTGGGAATCGAACCCACAAACTGCCGCGTTCACACTTCATCTTTTGTGACTTTTATTTAAATTGGTAAATTTTCTTTCTTCTAATAAAATAAGACACTGACGATTAAATATTGTCAAAACTGGTTTTGGTGCTAATTAATCTCCTGCATATGTATTTAATATAATAAATGTGTAATAAATTTCCGTTCCCCACTCTCCGCTGAATTCGGGAGGCATTGCGTGTTGAGTAGTGGAACTTAACCCTACGCTTAGCGTTGGCGCAAGAGCGAAAAAATTAAAATCTTAATATTTCACTTTGCTCTGGCAACGACTTGCCTCTTTTAGTATGATTTCGTAATATTTATTACTCACAAAGGAACTCACTTGCTTCTCCATTATATTAAAGTGAAACGCGTAATACCTTGTCGACGTGCGTAATGTGTTACTGAACAGAGATCTCACGTGTCAAGATATATGGGAAGGGCAAAGGGCTTGATAAAGGATTATTCTAGCTTTCTTAAAAAGTAAATAAATGTTGCCAGTTTATAAATTATTTACTTGGTTTTTATATTTGTCGTAATATTTTTGTGGGTAATGTTATCATTATTCTTAGAGAGATACCTCTCTATGAATGATGATGAAATAATAAGAGTTTTCATATTAATCTGTTTGTAGACATAGCACCCAACCGACACGAAAAAAAAATGTTTCTGGAATATTTGGAGATGGCGTTTAGACTACATATTTATATATATTATATAGCTTCACGCTGTATCCCCCAATTTGGAACAGGAAACCTGGAAATCTAGTGTTAAAAAACTTCGTTACCCACTTTTCGCCGAACTCTCGAAGCATTGCCTCATTCATGCCTTATGTTTTAGATTATTAAAATATAAGAAATAATAAAATAATTTGTTGTCCACAACAAATTTGAAAGAGGTATCGTTATATAAAGATACATACTCTGTCTCGCAGTCAACCTCTAGGACGTATGGCGTGAGTAAAGACACGTGACATGTGGAAGCCGAAAAATGGCTTGATTCCTGGATTGCCTCGAAAGATGAGTCGTTTTTCCGAGAGGGGATTCAATTGCTACCAGAGAGATGGGAGAAAGTGGTCTCTAATGATAGACAATACTTTGAGTAATGCCATTGTAAGCATTATATTTTAAATTAATATTTTTAAACAAAAAACACAGCGAGAACTTATTCAAGGTCCTAATAATAAATAAACATTTTTAACATTATTCTTAAACACATATTTAAATACGAGCATTTCTACTTTAACGTAAGTGAGCGTATACCTTAAGTTTGCGCTACCTCTGAAAGTTCTCCACTTTCAAGTTATTATGTATCTCATATGTCATTCAAGTTATTATATACTCAGTATGCAAACAGTCTTAACTACTATTTATCCTCAAAATTTCAGCTTTGTTAAAATGACATAGGTCCGGGGGCTCTGAGATCTCACTCTATTACTATTTACATAAAATATCATTATATATTTTCAATCCATGTAGCCCTGCGGGATGTCAATGCAACTCTCATTATGCCTATAGTGGTTCCAGTTAACAGTTTAATTGCGAAAAGCCTCAACAACATCTTAAGATGTTATTGCTTAGCTGTTGGATTAAGAACCGGATGCAGAAGGCAGTTTTAGTTAAGACGGCGCGAATTATATAAAGGTTCGTCTCTCTGACCATTGTCCCACGCTCGGGAGAGTGTTTTTTTTATTTTAAATGTATTTCTTATAACAATTTATATTTAAAAATGTAAAATTGATAACTCTTTTCATAATAAAAGCATAAATTGTGAGATCAGTTTTATCTTTTAACCGGTGCTTATAAAAGTATCTATTACACAATGTGCTACTCTATATAGGTACGTGTAACGCTTCTATCACTGAATGACTGATTAAACACATAGCCGTAACTACTGGATGAAGGGCACTAAAATTTATCAAGTAAGTAAGTTTTTGGCCGTGTGATCCCGGCCTAGAATAGGATCATCCTGGTACTGGTGGTGTCGTAAGAGGCGACTAAAGTACGTGTGGTAGAGTCACGTCGCCAGCAATGGCAACACGCATGGGCAGACTCGACCGGATCATTACCACCCGCGGCATTTAAAACCGGCGTGAAGTAGTGGCTTTATGCCACTGCGTTTCGCATCAGGTAATGCCGGGCTCCGGAGCCCAAACCACCTTACAGGCAGGCAACGCACCTGCAGCTCTTCTGGTGTTGCACGGGGTCGTGGGCGGCGGTAATCACTTACCATCAGGTGACCCGAACGCTCGTTTGCCTTGTCTTTTCCATAAAAAAAAAAAAAAAAGTTCTTTACGTCGGGAAATTCCCGAAATTACTATGAAAATAAAATAAATTAGACATTACTTTTTATACTCTACGCAAACGAAATTAATACGAATAGCCATTTTTAAATTAAAAGTTTTAAGCATCACATAAAGTACGCACTAAAACATGCAGTGACACTTTATGGGCAATATCTGAACAAAGCAACAATATTACAATATAAAGTCGATAAGTTGTTGTTAAGGACAGTATAATGCATCGTAAATAAATGTGACATTAGAGCGCATCGACATGTATTATGCTTAGGATGAAATAGTTGCAACAATGTTGTATAATAAATTGTAGTGAAAAATAAAAAGCAAAATACTTATTTAGAAAACGTATAAAAATTTGAACGTAGCGGGACTCGAACACGCGCCTCCTGGAAACCGACCAGGCGCTCTGACCACTAAGCCATACGTTCTCATCAAGAGGCACAAAGTGTGACTGTAAAATCGACTAGTTGTGGATTCGATCCCAACTCGAGGAAATTAAATATTTATTTACATTTACATTTCTTCGCTCTGGTGTCGAGGAAAAGAGCGGCGTTGAGTTCCGCCACTCAGGACGCAGTGCCTCCGAAACTAGGCGGAAAGTGGGGAACGGAGTATCTTAACACTAGTTCCCTCTGCCTAACCTGCTGTGTGCGGGACACAGCGTGAAGCTGATTTATTATTTTTTTTATTTATATTTTTTATATAAGTAAGGGTAAAAATGCGATTTTATCAGGAAATCAAGTTATCGCAGATCTGAGTATATGATTTGAATTTCACCTCGATATCCCCAAGCGTTCCTGATATAAAGGCTCTAGACAGACACACAGGCAGACAGACGGACAACAAAGTGATTTTATAGGGGTTCCTTTTTTCCTCAAAAGTTACGGAACCCAAAAAACATTTATGTAAATTGTTATAAAAAAAATTCTTTTCTGCGTCCGTATATATTTATCGATATATGTATTTATCGATTCTCAATTAATAACGTTGGAAGGTAGTAAGTACTATAAGTGACTTTCGAACTATTAGTTGAAGTATATATTTCGTATCGTTTATTAATAAAAAAAATAAAAATACGCAACGGAAATATATATTTTGTATTTTGTTTTTTGAATAAATAAATAGCATAAATTTACAATACCTTATATCTGAAATTCATTAATTTATTTCATAAATTGGAAGGCCTCCAACTACATTTATTTGATTATTTCGATAAGAAAACGTTATAGCAACAGCTGATAGGTCTCTAAAGAGCTTTCGTGCGTAACGAGCAAAGGACAATGTCGCGCGAGACGTTTTTAATCTGTGTTCTCTTGTTTATTGTTCAAAGAACGCCATACCGTTTGTATATTCTTAGTATTCGTCAGCCGTTCCACAAATTAAAAGTCGAAGTGGATATTTAAAATGATATTTATACGAATTTACATTCTAAAACTGACAAAACTGCAAAATATTTTTATTTTATCCTATGGCCCAGTCACCGTTTGCATAACACCATATATATGCATGCAGTGACGAGTGCGAGGCGCGCGCACCGCTCGTACTTTCAGTAGGCAAAATGCCTGCAAAAATAACAGACGATATTAAATATATAAACAGATGAAAACTGAAAAGCTCCGTAAAACAAAATAAATATTTATTTATCTTTTCAGCCAGTATATATCTTGAACAGTTTCAGTATTTATAATCGTGTTTCCCACTCATGATATATTGTTACTCGATATATTTGTAGTATTATAGTTGTATATTATAGTACTGTATATTTATAATTCTCTGTGAATATTTTCACGTACATATATCTCGCATTGAAGCCGTCGTGGCGTAGCGGTAGCGTCTAACTAAAGGCTACGATTGTAAATTCTATTCTTTTGTGGATTAATGAAGTATTTTCATTTTCCTTTTAACAAGATAATATGTCATGTAAGGTTCCGCTGGTCAATATGCTATCCTTCGACAAGTAAGCAGAAAGTGGGGCATAGAACGTCGTAGTATTAAATTCCATATGCACTCTATGTTCGAGAAACAACCTACAACTAACAATATTTTTTCACAATATACAAAGTAGAAAGGTAATTTAATTTTCCAAAATACAGTTTAAGCCGTAGACTACGATCCAATGCTATACTTTGTCTAACCCTTTCAAATAGAATACTAAAAGTAATTCAAATGTAAAAATTCTAGAGAATGAAACAAATTATCATTGCTTAATAATAGACTTTGACTTTTGAGTTTTATTCTTAACTTTTTCTTTTCGGTATGCTAAAATTAAATTACACGGACATACCGAGCAAAGTATACAGTTAGCTTCACTTTTTATTCTTGTACACCAGTCTTTTTATTTAATCATGTGAAAATGGCTGCTGGAATTCGGCATAGATAGTGTAATCTGAATTAACTTATAGGATATATTTATTTTTCTTCAGCTTCGCGCTGTATCCAATATGTAGACTCGACACTAGAGCGAAGAAATAAAAATATAAAATATTTTATTTCCTCGACTAGATATAGAACCCACAACTTTCCTATATTGTGTAAAATGTTTGTAATGTCAAAAATTGTGCATGTAATAATAATAATAAAAGCAAAGGAACTTTCCAGCACATCGCGCATCAAAATATGAATTTATGTGACGGTGCACTCTCGGGACTACATAAAACTGTCTAACACCAGATGTTCAATTCTTGATACAATGAAAATTTCGTGCCATATTAAAAAAATCATATATAATATGTAGCATTGTTCAATGGCAATTATAAATTCTATATATTTGGTATAATATTTCAATAGTTTAATTTACAACTAAATTAAACTGTACATTTAAATAAATAATTCACCTATTCGAAATCCTGGGAATCGTACCCACAACCAGCCGCGCCTACAGTCACACACTTGTACTACTGCGCCACGACAGGCCTCAACTGGTTTGCCATCATGTAATACAGATACAGTAAGAATTATACTTAGAGACAAGACAAAAGTATCGATACTTTGTTATATCGAGTTATTGCCTTTCGATACCGATACTTTTGTACTCGGTACTGTAACTGACTCCCCCACCCTACACTCAATAAAATATTTAAAATTATATGAATAATAATTTTATTATTTTAGTATGGCTCATGATACGTCTAATATAGTTAGAACACTTTCGTAGTGATCGTAATATATAAGTACAAATAAAATACATTATGATAAATAACATGTCATAGTCTGTCCGTTTAAACCCCCCGTGACATTTCTTAAGTATATCGAAGACGTCCTATCTTCCTCTCTACTGTATAGAATAGTTAGTTATAATAAAAGGAAAAAAGCACAAGGGCACCGCCCCGCCCCTACACCCTGTATTCCTACCAGACTGCGGCTGCAACAGTCTTTATTGAACTCTCCGGGACATTTGTGTGTGATCTTTCTGAACGTACTGGTTACGCTTGTTTATATTAAGATTGTATTAGATGGTGATTCGTGGCGTTGATTGATTTGTAAGATAAGTCGTTAGATCGAACGCACTATCGCAAGGCGGCCGATACGTTAAATAAACGCACGGCACACACCCCACAGTCGTGTTTCATTTGTTTTCTACATTAAAACAAGTTCTTAGACCGATAGGCGGACACTACTATATACACCGGAGTTCCAGGGCATAAAATAGCACCACACAACTACTCATCATACAACGAGTTATAGAACGACTGTAGAAAACTTTTTACATCGATGTATGTACAATACCATGTAAACATCGCTCATGCATCGAAAGCACACCGCGAGAAAACGTCGATCGCGGTATAACAATTAAAGGCCATAGCAATTTGCCTAGACAAGCATATTAGTACCAGCGAAGCCAAGCAGGAGTCAGGTTGTGACTCCGATATCACTTATTAGTAAAACATAGGGTCAATGAACTCCGACAATCGTACAAATAGCTTATAATTAATATTTTGTTACTGCCTAATATCTTTATGATAATTAATTAAATATATTGACACATTACCTTCATTGTAGGACATTAAATAGAATCATATTATATAATATTTATAAATTGTAAATACGTATTTTGATATAATAGTTTTATATCATATTATAAAAGATACTATTATATTTATATTTCCTTTCATAGTAATATGTTACATATTTAATAATATATATAGACATTACATTTATAAGTAATTTTAATTCACCAAACCTATTTAACTCTCATTTCACAAATCACATACACGCATCTAGCAAAGATGGCGGCAGGCATTCTGCGTACATAATTGTAATTTTACATACCTCATAAAACATCTTCATGTATTTCAATTTACTAAATAAATAATATTTATCTCTGGATATTGACGGCATTGTATGCATTAATATCACTCTTCTTTGTTTAAATAATAATCTATTAAAAACTTAGCAACGAAGTATTCCAAAACAAATAATCGTAAATAGTGAAGCACTTATAATTTATCTTAGTAGCCTCGAATACTTATATCACAATTGAAGACATAATCTACCATGCTTTTTAAATATTGAATATAACTAAATGTATATTAAATATAAATTAAAACTTCTCTAAACATTTTGAATAACTATCCTTCAACAGATGCGTCTGCATCTTCCATCTCTTTCTTTTCTTTTTCTTGACTTTGACGTTGACAGTAGCTTATTCAGCCAACATGATATTTTACAATAATTAAAAAATTAATTATGTTATTATTTATTTTAATAATTATAATACACAATGATTACTTATAATTATTAAAATATTTTTAATAAATATATTTTATATCTGCGTGTTTTACCTACGGTATATTACGTCACTTTAATATTACTTGTGAATGGAACGCGTAATTAAAGAAATGAACTAAACTATTATTTATAAGATTGTATTTATCGTATATCGTCGTATCGTATTTATATATTGTATTAAATAATATTAAAAAAATATATTTATAATATTTTTTTGTAAATTATTATTTACCTACACATTTTAGTTCTAGTATTGATCGTTACAGTACATATTATTCGATACTTGTATTTATCAAGTACTTTTAAATAGGTATCGTATCGAATAAATTACCCAACTTACTTATGATAGCAACATTTCACTCACACGCACTCTTCCTTCAATTTCCTTTGTATGCGAGGATCGTAAATATTTTTAATATTCCAAAATATCCTCTAATTACTATTTGATAAGAATTGTAATAGTAATGAGTACTTAAATCAGTTACTCTACTACTAAGTATTGTAAAAACACCCGAAACCGCCTATCTCCAAATGGGCTCGAATTTTTTTTATCATTAAGCGTTTATAAGGAGGAGAAATC
The DNA here is from genome assembly GCA_021202915.1 of Heliconius himera. Taxonomy (NCBI): domain Eukaryota; kingdom Metazoa; phylum Arthropoda; class Insecta; order Lepidoptera; family Nymphalidae; genus Heliconius; species Heliconius himera. Next base: position 64,909 of record JAJHJA010000091.1, read on the forward strand.
GGATTTATCAACTTTCCTTTTGTCTTTGCTATTATAGCAACATAAAAAAAAAATTTTAAACAAAAAAAGCGTGTTTTTTAACTATTTTTTATTTAGTAAGTGATTTAAAATTTTATTGTAAAAAAAACTAGTTATTTTTTTCACAAAAGCATTTATGTTAACTATATCTTATTTATGTTCTGGTCTACTGAAATGGCTCACGTAATATCAACGTCAGTGACGTAATGACGTTACTTACTGACTGACAAAGACCTGCTGACGTATATGTATTAGGCTCTGAGAAAAGTACTCGATACTTCGAACTATCGATACTTTTATGAGTACTATACTTTTTTTCTATTCACGAGTACAGTATCGATAAATTCTATTCGATACTGTGTCCCTAAGTATACTGTGCAATGTGGAGTCAAAGTATGTTATTGTAAAGCCAAGTTTGTCACGAGTCTTGATAGACACATTGTTTCTTACCAAGTTAGATGTAGTTGAGTTGTTCCAAGGATGGAATGTATGAGCATACTCCAAGACTTGTATATAACTTAGTTACTTTAAACCAGCCTGTGCAATTTAGTTAAGTTTAAAAGCTTTATGCCATCTCTTGTACACTTATACGTAAGTTATATTAGTTCAAAAATGTATTTTGATAAGTCAAATTATTTAAAATACACATATTAAGCAATTTAAAACTGTCAAGAAATATATTGGTTTTGTTATTTTATTATAAACGGAAAAGGATTTTATTTTACGTAATAGAATAAAATCTAAAATTAAAATTTATTTCAAAATATAAAAGTTTTAGCGCATGCAAAATATGCAGAAAAGTCTATTTGTAACGAGAATATAAACAATTTCTCTAAACACAATAGGTTGACGTGTGAAGCTGTCATCAACGCGTTGTATGTACCGGACATACAACGATATCCCATGCCATAAATGTTGTACTTTTTTTAATATTTACAAATTCTCTATCAAGTGAACAAAACAAGTTTGCTTCAGACCACACTCTCCACACATATTTGACTTCTTTTTCTACGAAGCGTAACTGTATATGAGAAAAAGAGAGAAATAAAATGTGTGATGGCATTTCTCTCTCTTACCCCTTCAGTAAATATCTCTCTTTCTATCTTCATTAACTTATATCTTACTTTCAACTTTTATTCTACTCCTAACTAGCTTAGTCCCTAAGTGAAGCCACACAGCGCACAATTTCTCAAAGATTCGGCGGAAAGTGGAGAAAGAAGTGTTTTAACAATATGTTCCTTATGGCTATGTAATTTTTTCCGTAAAAATCGTACCCTATCAACTTATTCAAAATATCATGTAACACTGCATAATTGTTATATAACTTACATATAAGTTATGTATAACTGTGGAGTTGCATAATTATCGATTAGTTATTTTTTCATAAAAAATACCAAAAAAAGATCAGAAAAAATATGTCATTCGTATCGGTTTTTGTGAATATAACTGAATTGACAAAAGGTCATGTACGTTATTGGTTATACTTGCAAATGTTTTCATTTCAGTTCTTAGTTTATAGCGTGCCATGTCAATCGAGCGTGCCAGTCGAGCACTTCGCCAATTTCACGTTGTATATACATACGAAGGATATTGTACGGTAAAAAAGAGACAATATTATACAATAGGAGAATGCATGTCAAGATCCAGTTAAAATACTGCCTTCACCTTTAAAATAAAAAAAAAAACATAGTTATATTTTATACCGGAAAATGGATTAGTAATAAGTATTTTACAACTATGTTAGTTTATAGCTTAATGTTGTTATATCTAATTTATTTACATAAAAATATACAGTGAGGACTAAACACAAAAATTAACAAACATTGAACATTAAAGGGACGGGGAATTTTATAAGGAAGGTTATGATATAAGGTAACATCCAAATCCTTTAGACAATATGAGTACGGTTCTTCACGAATTCTTAAGATATTGGAAGATCTTAATTTACTATGAAATAGATGTCCCTTTATAGCCAATATGCAGCTTAATAAGTCAGTACAAATAACAGTCTATTTAAAATCGTGGGAGAGTGTAAACAGAAGTGCTTCTAATAAAGCAATACCCTCTCCAGTAAACACAGAGTATTTGTGAGGCATAAAAAAATTATCGATTATATTATTTTAAAAAAATCTAAAAAAAAGCATTAGAAAACGTACAAAAATTTGAACGTAGCGGGACTCGAACCCGCGCCTCCTGGAAACCGACCAGGAACGTATGGCTCAGTGGTCAGAGGGCCTGGTCGGTTTCCAGGAGGCGCGCGTTTAAGTCCGCTACGTTAAAATTTTTATACGTTTTCTAAATAAGTATTTTTCTTTTTAAGTATGGATTAACACTTTAAAAATGTTAAAAATAAAAAGCATGTCAGGCACGTCATGCACGTTATTGGTTCTACTTGCAAATGTTTTACTCATATCGTCGATACTTTGCGTTGGTTGAAGTATCATTGTGGGTAAAACGCAAATGTACAATATTGAATGTCACAGTACTTAATGATTCGGTTTAAGCATTTTTAACGTTTATTTGTTTTTTACTGATTCTTTAAAATTTTAATTTAAATGTTTTTTTTGCTTTTTCAAATATATTTCTCCTAGAGGCCAATTGTGGCGCAGCGGCACAAAATGTGACTGTAAAACCAACTGGTTGTGGGTTCGATCCCCACTAGAGGAGATAAAATATTTTTTTAAATTTATATATTTATTTAGAAAACGTATAAAAATTTTAACGTAGCGGGACTCGAACCCACGCCTCCTGGAAACGGATGACCGATCGACCTCGTCGGTGCCTCCAGAATTTGGCAGAAAGTGGGGAACGGAGTGTCTTATCATTAGGTTCCCTCTGCCCACCCTGCTGTGTGCGGGATATAGCGTGAAGCTGATTTATTTGATTTTTTGATTTTATTTCTCCTTTGGAAATATTTACTTTAAAATTACATTATACATTTTTATTATAATATTATTATATTGAAAGTCAAATTGTCAAATACAAGACAAATTGAACGTAGTATTACAATGTGTCGTGTACTTCCACTTTAGAATACAAGTTTTTTCTATTTAATTCTTGTTATTCATCATCATATGAAATAAAAATCGCATTTTACATTTTTAGCTTCACGCTGTGTCCCGCACATAGAAGGGTAAGAAATGGGAACCTGGAAACCTAAGGTTAAGATATCCTGTTCCAATTAAGACACTTCCGTATCCCACTTTCCGCCGACCTCTCGAAATCTCGATATCTGCATATTAAGTCAGTGACACACTTTGCCTCTTTACCAGGACGAGAAAATCAAAATATTAAATATTTCATTTCCCCAAGTGGAAATATAACCCCTAACCCTTGAGTTTACAGTCGCACGCTTGTGCCCCCGCACTACGACGGCATTGATTTTACTTCAGACTTAGAAACCAAAATAAATTGTGGGTAGTAATATAAAAAAATATAAGGTACTATAAAAAAATAAGTAGCTACTTGTATTTTCTAATATCTTTTATGATATATATTTAGTAAGTTCTATTAATTTAGTATAACAAAAAAATCTAGTACATGAGGCACAAGCGTGTGTGGCTGTGAACGCGACAGGTTAGGGGTTCGATTCTCACTCGAGAAAACGTAATATTTAATTTCATCGCTTTTGTGCAACGCATGGCGTTCAGTTTCGCCATTCCACATAATGCCTCTAAAATTCCGCAAAAAAAATGGGGAGCGGAGTGTCTTAACACTAGGCTCCCCCTTTCACCTTGCTATATGCGAGATACAATGTGAAACTAAAAAAAATAATAATTAATATAATTTTTTAAAAAATATAATTTTTGTGTCCAATAAAGTAAATTGGATTGTAAAAAAATACCTACTCAATGATCTGTTTAAATATTTAACTTATAGTCATATAGTAAAATAAATAACTCAATTCAAAGTAAAGACGTACAAGGTATATACAAATGTCACTCACTCTCCTGTATCTCAGATTTAACTTGAGAATGGAAGTATACTTTACCACATTTATCAATGTCAGTAAGCTAATTAGATAAAGTGATGCATGATATTTATGGATCTCGTGAAGGAGGATTTCTTTCTTTTTTTCTTACTTTATATAGTTCTGAGGCCAGTCGTGGCGCATGGGCACAAAGTGTGCCTGTAAATCGACTGGTTGTGGGTTCGATCCCCACTCGAGGAGATGAAATATTTATTTACATTTATATTTTCATTTCTTCGCTCTGCTGTCGAGGACAAGCGCGGTGTTGAGTTGTGCCACTCAACACGCAATGCCTCCAGAAATTGGCGGAAAGTGGGGAATGGAGTGTCTTAACATTAGGTTCCCTCTGTCTATCCTGCAGTGTGCGGGATTGTGTGAGTGTGATTTATTTAAAGGCTGATTGATTTATTTTAGGTCGGTTAGTATATTTACTAAATGAAATCAAATTTATTGTAGTATATTTACTATTTGATAATAAATCATTATTTCTTTAATCAATTGAAAATTTTGAGCACTTAGTCAGTTTTAATATATATATATATATATATATATATATATATATATATATATATATATATATATATATATATATATATATATATATATATATATATATATATATATATATTATATTGACGTATCCTTTTACTAGTCTAACATAACATAGGTCACTGGCCGTTTTAAAGGTTATCGTTAATGGATGTCTTCTATCACTGAATCCATTATACGGTAAATATATCATCTTAGAGAAATGTTTTTCTTCTTATAAATTTGCCTGCTACCTATTCTTTTATTCAGATTATTCAGGACACTTTCGTTAAAAAATTCTGTAAATCTTTTAAATTAAAACTGTCTAACCACATATTTATTCTAGAATAATAAAACAAATGACAGAATACGTAAGTAACCAACTACAGCTTGTGAGACACTGACCCTTGTCAAGAATCAAAATGTATAGGTAATAATGTAATATACAAGAATGTGATATTTTTGTGAGATTGGAATTTAAGTTATTATATACATATGTATGTATCTATGTCTATGTATTTAAAGAAAGAGTCGCGTAAGCATTTTTATAAGTTTTAAAATATTAATCATTATTATTAAGAAAATATATAATTATGATACTACTACTACTGACTTGCACACACACATACACAGCATTTCAAAATTCGGCTGAAAGTGTGAAGCATAGTGACTTCAAGCGGTGAGTGGCGGCGCTCAACGCCGTGCACGTGTAATTACCAACCACAATCGTAGCGTTAGTCACACGTTGTACTGCATTACGACGGCTTCGACAGAAGGAATAGTATAAATTAATTAATTTTTATTGGCTTTATTCCCTGCTTCGAAAGCGATCAAAGCAATTCTTAATCATTGGTTTAAAAAAATATATTAACTTCGAACAATACTCCTTAAAGATTAAAGTTAGCCCCAATAGGGATTAGGCGACACGAATAGTTTCTCCCAATCTCAAGCCTTGCAATTTCTGAAGGAAATATCTTGTCAAAGTGTATGACGAACTAAATCCACGCATTTCTACACAATTCGGGTGAAAACAGCAAAACAGTTTCGGTTCAAGTTAATTTCAATTCTAAGTTTTGTAGATAATGAATATTCTCTTCAACTTGTCACAAGTTGCAGACTTAAACTATAAACCGATGTTTTGTCCTTTGTACTTACGGTTAGTGAACACCAATAGTATGATTAAAGTCGCTCCCGTAAAGATACCTCGGTTTTTTACTTTAAGGATATTAGGCAGTGGCGTAGCTAGGGTATTTGTTGCCTGGTGCGGCTTAGGACTTGTTGCCCTTTAAAATGGTCAAAATAATTTCAGATTTCAAACCACAGTAGAGTAGATATATAATTTTTTATTGCTTCAAAACTATAATAACTATATATAAGTTATAATGGGGGTACAATGGTGTGTCAAGTGGCGACGAATGCGGCGTTGGAGACCGCCACCCAACACGCCACGAGGTGGAGGACGGAGCTACAAATAGCTACGTGGAATGTAAGAGGAGGGATGGAAGAAAAGATGAATGAATTATTAGATGCGATGGATGATAGAGATTTGGATGTCGTTTGTGTGACAGAGACCAAGCGAAAGGGCAATGACACGACCGATTTGCCGGGCAGTCGGGTCGCTTTCTGGGCCGGCATACCAGAGAGCGAGCGGGGCTGTCAAGGTGTAGGTGTTATTGTCCTCTCGATTGGTTAGTGCAGCAGTTGAATACAAGGCGATCAACCCGAAACTGCTTTGGGTTCGCTTCAAGCTGGGGTTAACAAGAGTATTCTTGTTATTTGCGTATGCGCCAGTATCCACAGCTCTATTAAGCGAACTCGAGGAGTTTTGGGAGAGTGTCAGGGATGTTCTAGGTAGCGTTAGAGGGAATGAAAAATTAATAATATGTGGCGATTTGAATCGGAACTGCGCGAAGCGGTTACGAGGGAGGGGGTGGGAGTGGTCAGTATGGTGACAAGAAAATAAATGAGACTGGAAAGCTTATATTGGAAATTTGCAAGAAAAGGAATTTGTTTGTGGCAAACACGACGTTTGAACACAAATAAATTCACATGTATACATGGGAGTGAGCGGAAGGGAAAAGTATGATTGATTTATTCCTAGTGGATCAGCGTATTCGAAGCCAAGTTATAGACACGCGAGTGTTTAGTGGTTCTGAGCTGGGAACAGACCATTATCTAGTCGTTGCTAGAATAAGGGGTCTGTTTGCAGGTTGGCGCAACTACACAAGATGTCCAAACTTGGAGTCGAATTATCGCATAAGAAACTAGAAGCTTCAAGATCCACCGATTAGAGAGGAATATCAAGAAAGAGTTTCCAAGAAGCTAGACAGCAGCGAATCTGGAAATGAAAGTATTGGAGTATGCTGGTAGAACCTTAGCGGTTGCATGAAAGAAGCAGCAATAGAGGTATGTGGTAAAGGGAAAGAAGGAAGGCTTTACCAAAAACCGCGACGAATGGTGGGATGATGAAGTGGAAACTGCTATAAAAAGACAAAAGAAAGCATGGCAGAATTATAAAGCCTCAGCTAAGGATAAAAGTATGAGAGAAATTAAAAAGAAACAGTATAAGCTACAAAATCACCAAACGAAAGTACTCATGAAGATGAAGCGTGAAAAGGCAGAGAATAAAAGAGACGAAAGGTTAACGAACAACTTCAGAGAAAACACGTAGCTTTTCTGACGAGAAGTTAGTGTTTCTCGAGGTTGCTTGCGAGGTTGCTTTCGAAGGACGATGAAATTTTCACGAAAGAACCACACATTTTGCAGCGATGGGCGGAATTTTACAAGGAGATGTATGAATGTGATGTAGTCCTCAGTCTCAAGTAACAGCGAAATGTTAAATGTTGATGTAGCTGATGGCGAAATCAGTATAAAAGAAGTTGAGAATGCAATACGAAGTCTGAAATGTGGTAAGGCAGCGAGAGCAGATGGAGTTATTGCCGAGATGATCGAATATGGTGGGCCACGCATCTTGGACTTGTTCTGGTTTTTGTACAATTTATGCTGGAAATCAGGGGAGATCCCAGATGATTGGCGAGGTGCGTTCATCGTGCCTTTGTATAAAGGCACGATGAAAGACTGCGCAAACCATAGGGCTATCGGTTTGATTAGCTTGGGTAGTAAAGTTTAAAAAAAAATTTAATTAAATTAGCTTCACGCTGTATCCCGCACACAGCAGGGTAGGCAGAGGGAACCTAGTGTTAAGACACTCCGTTCCCCACTTTCTGCCGAATTCTGGAGGCATTGCGTGTTGAGTGGCAGAACTCAACGCCGCGCTTAAACTCGACACCAGAGCGAAGAAATGGAAATATAAATTTAAGTAAATATTTCATCTCCTCGAGTGGGGATCGAACTCACAACCAGTCGGTTTTGCAGTCACACCTCGTGCCGCTGCGCCACGACCGGCCTCAAGTAGTAAAGTTTATGCTAAAATATTAGCGAGAAGAATGCAAGAGAGATCTGAAAGGCCGTTGTAGAAGGCCCAAGGAGGCTTTAGACCTGGAAGAGGGTGTATCGATCAAATCTTTTCCCTCCGCATGATCACGGAAAAATTTATAGCCGTTAACCAAAAAGTTTTCTGTGCTTTTGTAGACTTGGAAAAGGCGTTTGACAGAGTTGTAAGAGCGAAATTATGGAAGATACTACCCCGGTACAATGTGAGTGGGACCCTTGCTGCAGACCGTAAAGTCTCTTTACAGAGATCACTCAGCCTGCGTGCGAGTAGGAGCTGGCGTGTCGCCCTGGTTTGACATCCGATCAGGTGTTAAACAAGGTTGTGCCATGTCAGCTTGGTTCCGGAGGGCAGCACACGATCGCCGCCTTCCGCCCTAATGAGCCAGAGGGCGGTCAGCTTGGGGAAGCTGGCCGCCTACTAACCTGGCTCCAGTAGTCGCGCGCAGGTTCTTCCCGCGCGCTACTCCGAGCAGGCCGTCGAGGGTGACCACACACCCTTGACTCCGCGACGTGCCTTGCAGGCTCCCGCCGCCGCGCTTCGCGGAACACTATTGTCCACGCGTCTCGCGGCCAGTGGCGGTCGAGGAGGAGCACCGTGAGATTTTAGTGGGTATTCGAACGGCCTACATCTGCCAGTCCGCAAGTCCCACATAACCCGCTCGAGTCCCCACTCGGGCCGGTATCCGTAACAGGATTTCCTCACAAAAAAAAATGTCAGCTTGGTTGTTCAATTTGTATTTGGATAGCCTGAGGTTAAGTTTAACCAAACAGCTGTTAGGCGAGCTCTGTCCTCTTTGGACATCCACAAGTCAAGCGGGCCAGATGGCATCTCTCCCTTAGTGCTCCGTTCCTGTGCTCCTGAGCTGACACCGGTGCTAACGCGTTTGTTTCGGCACTCTTACTCAGTCGGCGTTGTCCCAGACTCATGGAAGAGCGCTCTTATCCACCCGATCTCAAAGAAAGGCGATGGTTCCGATCCATCTAACTACAGGCCTATTGCTATCACCTCCCTGCTCTCAAAAGTCATGGAGAGCATTATCAATAGCCAGCTTTTGGTTTATCTAGAGGATCACCGATTGATTAGTGACCGACAATATGGCTTTCGCCATGGTCGCTCAAGTTCTAGTTTACCTTACCCATCGCTGGGCTGCGGCTATTGAAAGCAAGGGTGAGGGCCTGGCAGTTAGTTTGGACATGGCGAAGGCCTTTGATCGAGTGTGGCATGAGGCGCTCCTGACTAAACTTCCATCCTATGGGCTTCCCGAGAATTTATGCAAGTGGATCGCCAGCTTTCTCACTGGGCGCAGCATCAAGGTCGCTGTCGACGGTTTTTGCTCTAATCATATACCCGTGAACGCTGGCGTTCCCCAAGGTCCCCCAACGTGCTGTCCCCTACGCTGTTTCTTCTGCATATCAATGACATGTTAGAGGATTCTAGCATTCATTGCTATGCAGATGATAGCACGGTGAACGCTGTTTACTCCGGCCAAGCAAGTCTTTCTCGGGAAAACGCCGAACAGTGCCGAAATAAACTTGTGTCTTCCGTTGAGGCATCCCTCAACAATGTCTCCTCATGGGGTGAAAGGAACCTAGTTCAGTTTAACCCCCTGAAGACACAAGTTTGCGCGTTAACCACAAAAAAAAACCCATTTATCGTCTCACCAGTCTTTCAGAACATTCCCCTTACAGCAGCGCCCAGTATCAGTATATTGGGCCTCAATGTTTCGAGTGACTGCCAGTATCGCAATCATTTGGAAAGCAAGGCCAAGTTGGCCTCGAAGAGACTGGGGGTCATCAACAGAGCGAGACGGTACTTCACGCCAAAACACCGTTTCTCTCTCTGGGCTGGTTCACCTCAGTATCAGCTTGAACCATTCGATCGCATACAACGTAGAGCCATTCGAATCATTGGGGACCCAATAATCTGTGAAAGGCTTGATACTTTGGCTTTGCGTAGAGATGTTTCCTCGCTGTGCGTTCTCTATTGCATTTATCATGGGGAGTGTTCTGAAGAACTGTTTGACCTATTACCTGCCGCCGAATTTTCTAACCGCACAGTACGATATAAGCTGAAATATCATCCACACCACCTGGATACGTGGCAATCCACTACTGTGCAGTTTCGTAGGAACTTCCTTCCACGCACCACGGAACTGTGGAATGGCCTACCCGCGGCAGTGTTTCCAGGTCGATATGACATGAGTACCTTCAAAAAGCGCGTCTATCTCTACCTTAAAGGCCGGCAACGCACCTGTAGCTCCTCTGGTGTTGCACGGGGCCGTGGGCGGCGGTAATCACTTACCATCAGGTGACCCGAACGCTCGTTTGCCTTGTCCTTTTCCATAAAAAAAAAAAGCTGTCTCCATGGAGTGAAACAAAGTAATATGGGAGTGAAAGTTGGCCTGAAGTGAAAGGTGACCTGAATGTGAATCGCCTGCTGTACGCAGATGATGCAGTTCTTATTGCATCATCAGAATGCGAGTTGCAGGCATTGGTCACCACTCTGAATGAAGGTGTGAAAATAATGGTCTAAGCCTCCATGCGAATAAGACAAAGGTTCTGAAATTCATCTCAAGGTCATTTTTGAAAGAAATGAAGAACGGACGCAAAATCAGTGTAAATGGTAAAATATTAGAATAGGTGAATGAAGTGGTATATTTGGGAAGATTGTTCAGTAGAGATGGAAAATACGGGATGGATGTGGAAAGGCGTATTGCTGCCGGTAACAGGGTTAATGGAGCCTTAGCTGCATTGATGTGACGGCGAAACGTCAGCACACCTGCGCGTTTGGCCATACACAATGCAGTGTTGGTACCGACGCTGTTAAACAACAGCAAAACGTGGGTATTACAGAAGAAGAATGAAAGAAAGATGAATGCCGTGGAGAATCTCTTCGTAGGATATGCGGAGTCAGCTTAGCCGATTGAATCCGTAATGAAGCGATACACAGAATGGCAGGTATTAGCGAGGATGTCACGGTGAGAATGAAGAAGAACACGCTCAGCTGGTTTGGGCACGTCGAACGAATGAGTGATGAAATAATGGCAAAAAAGATTTATGATGGACAAGTGAGTGGTAAGAGAGATAGAGGGAGACCTCGGTTGACCTTCGAAAACACAGTATCAAAGATACTGGAGGAAAGTCATATAAAAAGCATGAAGACTCCCCGGAGGGCATGTATGAAGAGGTTGATAACAGTGGACAAGGCGAAAGAGGTATGTTGAGACTACGGTCTCGCTACGGCGTTTGGCGTTCCGTTCCGACTACCTCGTTAGGGATAAAGCGTGAAGCTAAGTTAAGTTATAAGTTATAACATTAGATTTTGGTAAAAAATATTGCAAAAATTTAAAACGGAGATTACGCTCTTTTTAACTAGCAAAGTCATTAATCACATTTTTAAAATCAATAATATCGACTAGTTCATGTTCAATTGACATGATAGCGAGATTGTATTTTTCATTTTCATTCTCTTATTTTTCTTGTACATTCCTTGATTCTTGATTTAAAAAAAATTAGAAGAATTGATCGTAGACTTTGTTGCCCCTTTCCATTTGTTGCCCGGTGCGACCGCACCGCTCGCACCCCCCCAGCTACGCCACTGATATTAGGGAAACTGTTTTTAACATTTTTAAAGTGTTAATCAACATTTTGGAAAGGAGGCGCGGGTTCGAGTCCCGATACGTTCAAAAATTTTTATACGTTTTCTAAATAAGTGTATTAGTGAAACTACTTAAATGGATACGTGAATACTTACGAGTATATGACGAAAGTAATGTTTATGAATATTTTATATACCTACATGTAATAAGATAAACTGAATTGAGTTCGGCCACCTAAACCAAACATTGAAAATGAGGTGTCGGAACTCAAAGCTCTGTCGTATTATCAGAATGAAAAAATTAAAATATATAATTCTCCCGTGTAGAAATCGAATATACACCCATCGCTTTTACTAACAATTGCTGTGTCTCAACGAGTACTATATTATCTCTATTTTTATTATTTTTATATCTATATTTTTAATAATATTTCTTGTATTTGAATTACAAATGCCCAGCTCATTCAAATGATGCTCTGTTATTGTTCGTTCAATGGTATATTTATTGAATTAACATTGGCTTATTGTTTCTCGTCGAAAACTTAATTAACTGTATTAAAACATTAGTAGATGGAGGAAATGATTAAATTTAAGTTTACCTATTTTGACCTTTATAACTAAAATTTAGTTTTGTAATTTAAGAAAATTAAGTACTGTAATATAATGTAATAAACGACACTTGAAAATTCTAATTGATTTAGAAAAATGTTAATATATAATATTATGATTTCATCCAATTTTATCTGTTGTGTAAAATTAAGTGGGAGTGATATACTTATTGGCATTAGGCGTGAATTGTTTATTTCGCTTTATCTATTTATTTATAATTCGAAAGAATTCTTTTTAAGACACATATTTTTATGTGTAATATTTAAGAAAGATTTGAATCTTAAAAATAACTCAAAAAAGTTAATAAATAAATAATTATAGTATTTTTTTTTTTCAATTTATTACATAGCAAGTTCAAACTACAACATATTACATAAAATTTGAATACGAACAGTAGCAATATACATACTAGTTCCTTTAAGATTGCATATATATTTTAGTTTGCGTATTCTGAAAGCTAAGAAATTCATGACGCTATAGCGAGAGTAAGGTAGAGCACGTGACTGGATTTTCCCTGATACGAGATTCAGTTCAATATAAGAAACTTATTAAATTAGAAGATTTGTGTATTATATAAGTACTATTGATGCATTCCTAATAAAAAAATATATGTTTCTAAGAATTAAATAATTAATTGAATCAGTTTCACGCTGTATCTCGCACCCAGCAGGATAGGCAGAGGGAACCTAGATTTGAAACCAAGATTTGAATACCAAGAAACTTAATTTGAAGACCAAGAAACTGAATAAAATGAGAGTAAAAGAATCTTTATTTTTCTTAGTTTTGTTTTCTTTCACTTTCATTTTTTTTAAATAAACAGGTCATTGTATACAAATTTAATTTAAGAATTGTACCGTATACACATAGTATTTTAATAATTTCAAACGACGATCGTGACCCAATTCCTTACTCATTCTGTATTCATACTTATAAAACGTGTTTAAATAACGTAGGTCAAATGACAAATTAAAATGAAAAGATATTTCTCAGATAATTTTTTTAGGTCGTAGAGTTTGACTGAAATATTTTACGAGATAAATCTTTCTTTTGTATTCTGTAAGCGAAGAGGTAACAAAAGTTTTTTAAATCATTATGATGTTTGCATTTCTAAGCCGAATAATTTATGCCCACTACATAAATATTATTATTATAATCATTTCTATTAAAAATTTGTAAAAAGCAAAAAAATAATTATAATGTAAATTTAACAATTCTAAATTTGACGTGAATACCTCTCTAAATTTACTACCACACAGGGCCAATCCAAAATATCTTATGATAACAAAATCGAGGCATACACCCTGTAGTTTCGAAACTATCCTCTATATTCAAAATAAAATTATATGACTGAATAGCTAAAAAATCAAAGAATTTATTACAATAAACGGGAACAGTGATGCGTTGCCTGCGGTCGAGTGGAAAGCGACGCCATATAGGAATTATTTTGCTGCTAATCAAGATTTGCAATTGGTATATCTTTTGACTCAGGGAAGCTACGAAATTGGTTTAATTTTTATTCGTCAGCTATCGTCAAAATCTATATGGGTGTTTATTTCAAAGAATGTTAACTTAATTTTTTTAAGTCAAATTTACTTTAACCATATCTATACTAATATTATAAAGAGGTAAGATTTGTATTTTTGTATGTATGTTTGTATGGTTTTCACACAAAAACTACCCCACCGATTTCAAAAATTCTTTCGCTGTTAGAAAGCTGCATCTTCACTGTCCCACATAGGCTATATTACATTTTCAAAAAATATAGGGATCCCTAATAAAAATGCAATAACCAAGCCCACCTGTAACCCAAGGTGTGAAGAAATTGATCTTAAAAATAATATCATCGCGTGCGCTGCGAAAACTATTGATGATAGAACAAAATAATGTTCTACAGTATTATAGAATGCATCAATATCTATAAAAATGTCCGCGATATCATATGTCCAACTACTGTAGTTATGACAATATAACTACTTTTTTATATTTTATAAGTTGATGAAAGTGCCGGCAATAATCAAACCATTTTATTCATACCTCTGTATTAATCCTTATCCAATCAAATGATATTTTCGTAAAGATAATTTCAATAGGTATAAAGTACTTTTTAAATCAATAAAATCGGACATTTCATTTAAAAGATATAACGAATTTAAAAATATCACTCTAAAGAAAATCGTGTAATAATAAAAAATGCGGAGTGTAGCCTCGCGCACCGTAGCGAGTAAGTAACTCTGCGGGGTGGGGGGAGGTGCATCGATATCACTAACATTATGAAGACAACCGATTAGATGTTTTATTTCTTTATTTCAATTGAATAGGCCCCGAAACTACGCGACCGATTTGGAAAATTCTTTTACAATTAGACGATTAACGTGTAAAAAAATACCAGTAAAAAACCTTATATCGCGTACGCTGTGGAAATTATTGACATTAGAGCAAAGTGATGTACTACAATTTTATAGAAGACATCAATATCTACAAAGAAGTTTACGATACCATGTGTAACTGTTAGAGTTATGCCACTAATTTTGAAAGTAAAATGCCGCCATCGTAGTGCAGAGGGACACCTAAAAATATATGTATTATTGTGAAAGCATAAAAAGAGTGTGTAATTTATCTATAGATTATAAATCATAAGTCTATAGTCTATAAATCTAAATCTATTGGTGATAGAATAAAACATTGTTTTATCTCTATCTCTATATATTATAAAATAAGAACGCCTTCTGCCTCTGTCTGGCCTTTCTAACTCTTCTTCTTCTTCTAAACCACCCAACGGATTTTGGATGCGGTTTTCACCATTATGTAGAGTATTTCTCAGGTTTATATATAGTTTATTATATGTAATTTGACATAAATGTGATAAATGTGTATAAAGTCCTACCTGTTGAGACACTTTCACAAATGCGCTGCTTTAATGGAACATCCTACATGAAAACAATGTACTATAGTATTATTCGTCTTAATAAGATCTACAAAAAAGTCAGCGACAGCATATTCGTATCTTCTATGGATAACATACAGTGAGTATATTTCTGTCTAAAAATAGTAATTTGAATATATATTTTTATTGTGAGGGATGTTTGTCCACAATGGTATCAATCCTTATCCTTTTAAGTACTTTATTAATTTTCTACGTTAAACGAAGATAAAATTTGCTCATTTAATTTGTAGTTTTAGAGAAAAATGCATTTAATTGTTGACACATCACGCCGGCTATAAACCGCAGTTTTAGCTCATGTTTCATTTATCCCTTACTCTCAGCATATAAATAAGTATATTAATTGTCTTGGCCATTTTTTGATGTCACACAAAATATCCTTTACAGAAATTTACATTACCAAAAAATCCTTGCTATGAACGGTTCGCCGCCCGCCACGCGTCCTTTGCGTCCCCCGCGCCCCGCGCCGTTTTGCACTTTTAGTTTTAATACTTTCGAATATTTATTTTACGTTGCTTATTAACTTAAATACCGTATATCTTAATATTTTTCTTAAAACATAACAAATTTTGCGAGCCAAATCCAGTCTCTTCGACGGCCGCAAGGCAAGATTCACGTCCCGCAGGGGACGCCCTTACCGCCGTCAGCATCCTTACAAGCAGCTACATAGTGATTGCAAATATTTCAGAGAGAGAGAAGCCTCTTCGCTCCCCACCATGTGTCGCTGTAAAAGCCAGTACGGCTAACAACATAAAGTTCAAGTTCGAAAAAAAAACGAATAAAATCAAATAAATGCCCAAAAGACTTAAATTATTTAATGATACCGTCGTGACACAGTGGCACAAGCGTGTGATTTTAACGCGACAATTGTGAATTCAGTTGCCACTTTGGAAAAAGAGATGTAATTTATTAATATTTTCATTTTGGCAAAAAGGCAAAGCTCCAAAGCTACTCAATACGCTATGCAAAGCATAAATTGCGCAGTAAATAAGTGAAAATCTTAGGTTTTCAATTATTGTTTGTGTGATAACAGAAAAACTTGACACTAAATGATTATAATATAGATCGAGATTTCAATATTTAATATTCTCCAATATAAGTTGAGACTTTCTCAAACAGCCACGAGTTCTCGCAATTTGTGTATGATAGATAGTGATTTGTGTAATAATATATAATCTATATTTTAACCCGGAATTTATGTAGTGAAAATTACGTTTGTAGTGTGCGCGCATTGACCATTTAATGTAGATAAAAACTGTCCTTCACTGTTTTTTATTTTAATAAGTACTTTAGAAGCTGTAACACAGATTTAAAATTACATTACTAAAATATGTTTGCTGCGATATAGCTTGACGCCCGCCACGCGTCGTATGCTTATAAAAGTGCATCCGTCACGGCCGCCTGGTTCCTTTCTCCCGGGCGTAGAAGGAGAGCCTGATCATGTTGCTTGCCTCGCTACACTGTAGCAGCGATTTATCGAAAGGAGAGTGCAATAGTTCCTCAACGTAGCACCTGCTTTCGGCCGTGTACGGGGCTACTTTATAAAGTGCTCAGGGCCGGCATCATCACGTTGCGCATGTTCTTACCGACTACCTACCTGATAGGACATTTTTCATGAGAGTGGAGAGTGTAGCAGCCACTCGATCTCTGCCGGAATTCCCCAGGGCATCATTTTGTCACCTGCCCTCTACAAATTATACACCGATGACATCTTAACCTTAAGTTGGGCCTCCCTGACTGAGGGTCTCAAGTGGCTGAGCTTACCGCTCAGGTGGCATTTGATCATCCTTCCAATCCCACTAAATAACTCTCTTTGTATCTGGTCTAGGACAGGTACACAGTCCTAGGGCCAAAGGGCCCCCTAACGATGCATCCATATTGGTGGTTGCCGTTTGAGACCACGGCCAGAAGGCCAACGCCTTGATGCCGTTCCCCAGCGCCAAAAGAAAGGAGCTGGACGAGAAAATGCTTCAATGCTAGCTCTATAGTAAAGTAGGTTTAGAAGCAATTGCACGTATTTTGAAGCTCTTTAAATAATTATAATGTATTATTTCAGCGCAACATAGTTGGTTTCATCTTTTGTTTAAATATTTTTACATAAAAGAATAGTAGGTAGACTACCTACTACGTTGTTTATGATTTTTACCATTTAAGTATTCTGTTGTTTGTGTCGTTTGTTTAAGGAACGCAATTCAGTATATTAGGTAAATAATTCAGTAGTTTAGGCGGGCGAAGCCGCGAGTGGATCGCTAGTTTAAATATATAGCGTTTATTCGGTGACATTAAGCAACACAAGATACAATGTCTTGTTCGTAATATAAAATAAGTGAGTGTTGTATTCATAAGAAATCCTTAAAAATATAAAAGATACGAAATAACAAATAAAATTTATAAAGTAGCACTGTTATGCCTAACTATTTGATATCAGCAACTAATAAAATAATTATTTACGCCTATGTGGAAAATATTTTTTCTCATTTTATTTACAATTTTTATTTATTTTTCTTCGGCTAAGGATTTATTAAGCGGGATTAATGCAACATCTGTGGAACTCGTTTTATGTTTACGATTCTACTAGCCCCTAAACAAGGCTTGTTTTGGGCTAAAAGGGTATAAAGAAAAACGTTTACAGAGTAAAGCTGAAGTAGTAAAACGTAACAAGCGCTTTTCAAAATATGAAATTGAAAAACTTAAAAGCTTTTATTTTTCTTTATGCTTATTTAAAAGATTAATAATAACCGAGTCCAGTCGTGGCGTAGTAAAGACAACCGTTTAGGGGTCCGATCTCACTCGAGGAAATTAAATATTAATAATCTCTATCTCTATATATAATAAAACAGTAAAAATATTTTGTCTGTACATTTAGTAATTTTGAAATAGATAGAGGGACAATTAAAAAGAATAATAGAAAGCAAAAATATATTTTTTAATTTCTTGTCTGTCTGTCTGTCTTTATGGTCACGTCATTCTCTGAAAGTACTGAACCGATTAACTTAAAAAGACCAATTGCTTTGTTTTAACTCCACTTAATATTTAAAGTTTGATTCATCAAAATCAGTTCATTAAAAAAAAGTTATCGTCATTTGAATGAAATCAAGGCATTAGTGTGCCTGCCAATGTTATATAGCAATTGCGCTGGTAAACTTTTTAGCTAAAAACGATATTCGAAACGTCTTGGTTATATGACTGTTGATAAAAATATATATTTTTAAAGCACTATTTTCATAGAACAAACAATAACGTAAACATAATTGAAATTGATTGTTAGTGAAGGTTACTTTCATAAATAATAACAGTTAAGTTTAGTCGTAATTAATTCAACACATAGATAAAGACCGATTTGATCTTCAATGAAATGTTAAGTAAATACATAGATTCTTCGGTTCGTTCGTTTGAAATAAACCTATTTGCCGTGCCGTGTGCCCGGCCTAGAATAGGATCATCCTGGTATTGGTAGTGTCGTAAGAGGCGACTAAAGTACGTGTGCTAGAATCACGTCGCCAGCAATGGCAACACGCATGGGCAGACTCGACCGGATCATTACCACCCTCGGCATTCAAACCCGGCATTAAGTATTGGTTTTATGTCACTGCGTTTCGCATCAGGTAATGCCGGGCTCCGGCGCCCAACCCACCTTTAAAGCCGACAACGCACCTGCAGCTCCTCTGGTGTGGCACGAGATCGTGAACGGCGGTAAAGGTAAAGTACGTCATTGAGTTCCGCCATTCAACACGCAATGTCTCTAGAATTCGATGGAAAGTGGAGAGTGGAGTGTCTCCTTTTTCATATAAAATATTTTCTATATCTATACCAACAACATAATTTTTCTACATAAAATAATTTCTTTATCTGCCTATTTAATATAAAAAAATAAGCAAATAGAGTGCTATATGAAGATTGTTAATATGAAAAAGGTTTTATTGCTAATTATATAATGTGAGGTTTAAATGAAACCATACAACACACGGGAGAGCTTACAAATACACAAAAGCTTCGTGTGGCGACTAATCGCTTACTTGAATTAGTTGCTCTAAAATATGAGGACATTTCGTAAAATTTGCGGTCTTAATTCTTCGTGAAGCGTAATGAAACTAACTGGTATGTAAAATATATTTATATTGCCTTGTAATTTTTTTAATTAATTTATATTTATTATTAACAATCCACTCAGTGCAGCATTGAGTTCCGCCACTTTACATGCGATGCCAGCGTGAAATTGAAAACAAAAATAAAAAATTCATACAAAACTCAATGAACTACAAAATATTTTAGAAATCGGTTACAATCTTTTAAAACTAAATCCATCCATTAATTTTGTTGCTTACTTGTTACTGAAGGATTTGTTTTTCGTCGTCAGTGAATATTTTTCATGTATCGCCTTGCGAGGCATTATTATAATAGGCCTTTAACGATATTCTTGGAAAATAACTAAAAACCAAATAATACTTACATTAAAATTGTAAATGATGAGTGACATATAATAAAATTGAAATGATGTAGATAAATAAATATGAATTTCGAGCGGGCGAAGCGAACATTAGAGATTAGTGTCGACATTTAGCGCGTTCTTGTTGCGGATAACAGTCTACGCGACGTAGCTTGTTTTTATTCCGCGGTATTATTGCTACATTAAATGTCCTTTTCCTCTATATGGTAGCACTACATAAATAGCATAGCACTACTATTAAAAGATTTAGATTCTAGAAATTATATAGTTTTTGGACTTACAATATGGTTTTGTAATTTGTTTTAGTAGTGCTTATTTTTTTTCTAAGCTACCGTATTCTTTAATTTGTTTCAATTAATTAAGTATAACATAATTTGTAAGATACAGAAGAGAGTTGGTCCCAATACACTGTCCTGTGGTACTCCGTAAGAGAGTTTTGCCTCATCACTGATATTACGGTTTATTGTAACCGTTTATATTCTGTCAGTGAGATAGCTTTTTAAGAGATCTAACACAACATATTTAATACCCATATTTTCCATTTTATCGTGAAGGATTGATAGAGAAACCGTATCGAATGCCTTAGAAATATCCAGGAATATATCGAGTGTCCTTTATTACTATCAATATTTTGCACTACATTATCTGAATCTGTCTTCCTTCTCTGAATACCGTCCGATATCTATACTTGCTTATCTATCTAAAGTGCTAGAACGTGTTGTTCTTCAGTAATTCAGCATGTTCCTATTCAACTATAACTTAATAAATTAATTGCAATCCGATTTCTGTTTTGGTATGACAAATGCCCTGATGACATTAGAAAAGCTTGCTTTGAGATTTCAGCAAGCTTTCAATACAGTGGACTACGATATCTTGCTAGCCATTCATATTTATCTTATTGTATCTCCTGAGGTGGATGACTAGTCTACGAATAGTTACTTGTGCGACCGCCGGTACGTAACGTAACGTATACGTACAGAAGACTCATTTTCTGATTGGTCTATTACTGCTGCTGGTGTTCCATAAGGTACATCTGTGACTTCGTGTGAATTAATAGGAACATTTAAGCTGCTGCCCACCGAGATGACCGTGTTTAGTAATTTATCATTAGATTCAGAAGGGATTGTTGGGATATTTTTATTTCAATATAGATTGACAATCGTTCGTAGTTTTTCATTTTGGTCTACAACAATTTCATTTTTTGTTTTTCTAATTTATCAATCTTATTGATGATGGAGTTGTACTTTTGCAATAGAAACTCAGTCCATGTTTGAATTTCACGATTTTGCTTTTTCATTTCATCGATAGCTGCGGATAAAGTTTCTAACATGTGATTGTATTCTTATTCATCTCTTCTTCTTCATGAAGTTTAGTAAGTTCAGTCATGAAGAACGACAGCTTTTCATAAATCTCGTCAGAAGGCGAGTGTCTACGTTATTGTCGAACAGTTACTTTAGGTGTCGCTACTTCGGATTCGACATAAATGTTTTTACTAACAATAACTTCTTTGATTTTCACGATTATTACACATTTTAAAATAAACTATTTTCAGTAGTCCGTGCACGTAGACGACAGGTCTGCCTGTGACCACGGCAAAGTGTTCGAAACGTCGGGTTTCCAAAATATTCACCTTAAATACACGCGATTAATCCGGTTAAAATAGTTTCATTTAAAATGTTTTTACTAACACCTGATTCTGAGACATGATAAAGTGGTGGACGACAACGATGATGTAGGTGAAGTTCTTTTTAGTAAAATTTTTGCGCAAGATTTTTTTAAGTGAAGATAGTTAAAAATGAAGTTGTGGTATATCATAGCCAGTCATGTTTCTCAATAAAATAAAAAGTCAAATATATAGTGTGTAGAATTTGTAAATATTAAAAAAGAGCATTTAAAGCATGGAATATCGTTGTATATAAATATTTCTTCATGGTTTTAGATTTCGTAGTATGTTAATTTTAAATAAAATGATTTATTTAAATACATTTTTGAACTAATATAATTTACGTCTAAGTTACACAAGAGATGGCATGAGGCTTTTAAAATCAATTGAATTACACAGGCTGGTTTAAAATAACTAAGTTATATACAAGTCTTGGAGTATTCTCATACCTGTTTCCTAGGAATAGCTCAACTACAACTTGATAAGAAGAAAAAAATATTTGTAAAAACAAAAACCCCGACTGCATCAAACTAAAAAGAAAATAAACAAGTCCAATAGTTTATTAGGATTAACAGTCGGGACCTCTTTA
This sequence comes from Heliconius himera, assembly GCA_021202915.1. NCBI lineage: Eukaryota > Metazoa > Arthropoda > Insecta > Lepidoptera > Nymphalidae > Heliconius > Heliconius himera. The sequence goes on from JAJHJA010000091.1 coordinate 86,725, forward strand.
AATTATGCGGAGTTCCTGGTAAAGATTTTATTGATTGAAGATTTACTTATAGGTCCCGACTGTTAATCCTAATAAACTATTGGGCTTCTTTATTTTCTTTTTAGTTTGATGCAGTCGGGGTTTTTGTTTTTACAAATATTTTTTTATTTTTCATTTTTTTGTTAGAATTTATTATGGTAATGATAATCATGATATACCTTTTGAAATCCTGAAATTGAGCTCTGGAATTTGATACCCATATTGTAGTATTCGAAACGAAATTATTTCGCTTAAATTATGAATATAAAATATACCTAAGCAATTAAATTATTGAAATATTTTACAAAATGTATAGAAATTATGTATAATTGTTATTAAACAATGCTACATATTTCATATTAAAAATTTAATATGGCTTGAAATTTCGTAGTATCAAAAATTGAACATCTGGTGTTAGACAGTTTTATGTAGTCCCGAGAGTGCAGCGTCACATAAATTCATGTTTTGATGCGCGATGTGTTGGGAAATTCCTTTGGTTTATTATTATTATTCCACATTTATACACAATATCGGTCGTGGCGCAGGGACGCAAGCGTGTGACTGCGAACGCGACAGGTTGTGGATTCGATTCCCATTTGAGGAAATGAAATATTTAATATTTTTATTTCTTCGCTCTGTTGCAAATTATGGCGTTGATTTCCGCCAACACGTAATGCCCCCAGGATTCTGCGTAAAGCGGGGAATGGACTGTCTTAACATTAGGTTCCCTTTGCCTACCCTGCTACATATTGGATATAGCGTGAAGCTGAAGAAAAATAAATAATCCTATAAGTTAATGCAGATTACACTATCTATGCCAAATTCCAGCAGCCATTTTCACATGATTAAATAACTTGAATAAAAAGACGGGTTCAAAAGAATGAAAAGCGAAGCTACTAAATATACCGAGCAAACTGTATACTTTGCTCGGTATGTTCGTGTAATTTCATTTTAGCATACCGAAAGAAATTAAGTTAAGAATGTCGATGTCTGTTATTAAGCAATGTTCATGAGTTTTTTTCTCAAATGGAAGAACTTTTAAATTTTAATTACTTTTATTATTCTATTTGATATAACGCCATGTATTGTCACACAAAGTATAGCATTTGATCATAGTCTACCACTTGAAATGTATATTTGAAAAATTAAGCTGCCTTTCTACTTTGTATATTGTGACAAAAAAAAATTGCTGAACGCTGTATCCTAAACATAGTGTATTAGGCATAAGGAACTAAGTGTTACGACGCTCTATATCCCACTTTCTGCTTAGTTAACAAAGGATAGCGTATTGAGCAGCGGAACACCACATAATGTCTTATTAACAATCAGAAAATGGAAATACTTCATGCATCCACATAGGAATAGAATTTACAATCGTGGCCTTTAGTCAGACGCTACCGCTACGCCACGACGGCTTCAATGCGAGAGATATACAGGGTGGAAGCGGCAGCGCTCCATTTACTGAAACTGCATATAGGATAAAATATTTCAAACACAAAGCAAAAGAAATTAATCAAGGTACCTCAACAGTTTAGACGTAGGATTTTTTTTTCATTTCACGATTTTTATCCAAGCCTTTATTTCGTGTGACGCACACATACACGTACTACTACAAAAACTACTACTAAGCGTTGCCGATCTTCTACTTTTCATTCATACTACACATAACCGAACGAGAAAGAACGATATTTCTCGTTCTTTGTCACGCAATTACCTATTTTTTATAATAAATCTAAACAACGTTCAAAGCTCTTATTAAAATTGTTCAATAAAATGCTACTTTATTTCTTTTACTTTAATATGAAATTATTTCGAAATAATGCACGGTTATTGAACCACCCACAAAATTATACTCAAAATTTTTAACACACAAAACGATATTGAACTACGATAGATAGGTACTTACATTTAGCATTAGTTTAACATCGTCATCGACGCAATTTCCTTTTACTTCCACTAATATTTACATCATAAGTAATATTAAAAACTCAACATTTGTTTGAAATGTCTTAAAAGAATGTATGTTTTGATAGTACACTCAAATACTGACACACAATAGTTACACATTTAAGAAAAATACTCTGTAATCACATGTCACATTCATCACGAGTTTAGAAATCCGATTTATGATAAAAAATTATATTAAACAACATCCAAATAAATTAAAACACTCAATGTCTAAAGTCGAACAAAATAATGTAAATACAACAAAACTTAGCCGTTCCGCGGCTAAGTTAAGATAATTAAAAACATTGTAATAGTTGCCATTATTTAAAATACTTCTCGAGCATACTTTTATTTTTTTTTATTATTATAACATTTTAATTAATAATTATATTCGTTTAATTATTTTGATAGAAAATCGTATAAAAATTAAATAACTAGTAATAAACGAGTCTTATAATGTTACACGGGAACCTAGGAAAACTCAATATGAAATAAATTATTATTTAGTAATTATTTGTAAATAGTATTGATAATTTTATTAATTATTTTAGTATCAAATCATACGTAAAAAGTATAATCTACATTTATTATGAATTATAGTGTTATATTAAGCAATCATTCCTGCACGATATAGCAGCACTGGCGCGAAGCACAAAGAGGGCCAACCTTCGAATGACGCAACCGCGAGCCCTAGCGAGGAATCGGTGCGGCGTGAGAGGGGGTGTCTATGACCTATGTGCATATATCAAAATATGCGTTCTGCGTAATTCTACCACGCGTGCTTCTCATATGCAATAGTAGTTGTGTCGGACTATAGTTGAATGTTATTTACTAAACCATATAAATACAAAGGGTTATGGGCCTAGACTATATCGTAATAATAAAAAATTAAGAAGTTTGCATCAATCATAGAAAATTAGAAATACCGGCGAGATTAAAACAGCGTTACTTCACGTGCCACGCGGTCGGCGTTGGTATTGGAGGTTAAGTTGCCGGGAAGGAATAAAAAAGAAAAACAAGCAAAAAAACAATCACGATGAAAGGAAACAGCACAGTAATAAAACTGAGTAAAAAAATTGGAATGCATGGAAGTTCCAAACTATAATGCTACTACGAGGTGAAATTGTGTCATCATCATCTGCATTTATTGCAAAAAAAGAAATGCTACACATAAAAGAAATATTAAATGTTTTAAGTGTACTAAAATAGGTCATTGATAATGACTGAATGTAATGTGGACATAAAATGTAATAATTTTGTTAACAAAAGTGAGAAAAAATGCTAATAATTTTGTAAACATGTTAAAAATGAGTGTTGGTTTAACAAGAGAAAAGTAAAAAATGCGTTTGTAGTGCCACAAAAATAAAACAGTCAAAATAGTGAATAAAGATGCGCACAGTGAGCACATGTGTTATGACAAAAACTTATTTTCAACTTTTACACCAGTATCAAATAAATCAGTAATTTTAGGTGATGGTAGTGAAATCAGTGTCATTGGTGGTGGACAGGTGTTGTTAGAAGTATTATAGCACACTGTGTGCCCTTTAATAGCAGTGATACAAAATTAATTAAAACTTGTGAGTTAATACATGCCGTCTGTCACAACAAATCACATCTGTGAGCCAATGAAGGAAGTATCTATGGAAAGGGATATAAGAACTCTAACAGATGCAGCAAGGTTCATGCTGTGTGCCAAGAATCTCTCTAAAAAGTTATGGGCTGAAGCAGTGAATACAGCAGCATATGTATTAAACAAATAAATAAAAATATTGTTTATTATTTATTTTTTATTTTATTTTTTGTTTATAATAATAACATTTTTTATTCATAGCTATTATGTGAAAAAAGACAATAAAAAATACTGACTTGACTTGTAATTGTAACTTTTTAAGTAAAGAGTAGTGCCAAAAGAGTTCAAATGAATATTTTATTATTTTTTCTTTTAGTAATTGTTACTATAAACAATTATTAAATCTTAAATGAAAACTAATATTTAGATTTTGAGGTAAAATAATTATTTTTTTAAAGAAAATAAATTAGTTTTTGATTTAATCAAATAGTAATTGATATATCTAAGCATTTACATGTTTTACCCTTAGCGGAAATAGTAATGAGAATTTTATAACTTAACCAGATCCCCCTAGACGTGTATCGTAAGATGTGGTTTCAGTTAGATGGAGCACCCGCACACTCTGGAGTGCTTGCTAGAAACACGCTCGCGAGCATATTTGGAGAACAATGGATCGGAAGGTATGGACCTCGGTGGTGGCCTGCCCAGTGCCCGTTCCCCGGACCTCACGCCGCTTGATTTTTTTTTGTGGAGGCAAGTAAAAAATGAAGTATATGCGTTAGAAGTCCACACAGAAGACGAGCTCCGGCAAAGAATTGAGCGTGCTTTTGAAAAAATTAAAGAATTAGCCGCGCGGGGATCTACTGAATAAAGTAAGACGTAATTTGTTACGCAGATGCCATTTATGTGTTTACAAGCAAGGGGGACACTTTGAGAATTTAAAAACATAGTAAATAATAAGTGGACAGAAAGAATATGATAAAAGTGTGTGTATTCCTCCGTATTCCTAAGTGTTGCGTTGATTTAACATCACTTCGCCGCGTTTAGCTACATACTCGATTTCTGAATGACTCGATTTCTTGAATGAAGCGTGTGCGACGTTGCCGCTTTGACAGGTTAGTGTGCGCGTATGTGTGCGTGTTTATAATATTCTTGACAAGGCGTTTTATTTTAAACCGATTATTTTATTATTTATTTTGTTTGAAAAAAAAACTTTTTCATTTTTGGGAATTTATTTTTTTCTGAATTATATTAGGCTTTTATAGAGTAGTTAAAACTGTGGTTTCATTTAATGTGGTGCTGACACGTCCACCCTGTATACGAGAAAATATTAACAGTGAATTATAAATATACAATACTATAACACACAACTATAATATAATTTCGAGGGTTGAAGCACGATTATAAATATTGAAACTGTTCAAACACTGAAAAGATAAATAAATATTTAATTTATTCCACATATCTTTTCAGATTTTCATCTGTTTATATATTTAATATCGTCTGTTATTTTTGCGGGTATTTTGCCTACTGAAAATACGAGCGGTGCGCGCGCCTCGCACTCGTCACTGCATGCATATTTATGGTGTTATGCAAACGTTGACTGCGCCGTTGGATTAAATAAAAATATTTCGCTGCTGTCAGTTTTAGAACGTAGATTCGTGTGAATAATATTTTAAATGTTCTCGTTGACTTTTTATTTGCACAACGGCTAACGAATACAAACAATATACAAACAGCATGGCGTCGTTCTTTGTATAATAAACAAGAAAACACAGATTAAAAACGTCTCGCGAAACATTACCCTTTGCTCGTTACGCACGAGAGCTCTTTAGAGACCTATTAGCTGTTGCTATAACGTCTTCTTATCGAAACAATAAAATAAATATAGGCGGAGGCCTTCCAATTTATAAAATAAACCGATGTACTTCGGATATAAGGGATTGTAAAAAAATTAAATCAGCTTCACGCTGTATACCGCACACAGCAGGGTACGCAGAGAGAATCTAGTGTTAAGACACTCCGCAGCATTGTAAATTTATGCATTTTATTTATTTATTCGCAATAGAAATAAAAATTTTATAATTCTGTTATATATTTTTGTTGTTTTAATTAATAAACGATACAAAACTTATACTTCAAATAATGGTTTAAATGCCTCTTATGGCACTTACCAATTTCCACGATCTGATTAGATTTGATTAAATCCCACCAAAAACATACAAAACATCAATGTGAAATGAGAGCCAAGTTCAATATTAAATAAGCCATGGTTGTGACTTCAGCGATATAAGAAGTGAGATATAATTTTTTTTATACATATATTTTGTGTATCATTATGTTTTTGTAATGATGACTCGTAGTGACTGTTTTTTTTATCTATATCAAGAAGAAATAAAAATATTAAACATTTAATTTCAGCGAGTGGGTATCAAACCCACCACAGTCCACTTAGCTTGCACCCCTGCACCCGACTGTCCTCTTGTTTTTCACTACAATGTATTATACAACATTGTTGTTACTATTTCATCCTAAGCATAATACATGTCGATGCGCTCTAATGTCACACTTATTTACGATGCTTTATACTGTCCTTAACAACAACTTATCGACTCTATATTGTAATATTGTTGCTCTGTTCAGATATTGCCCATAAAGTGTCACTGCATGTTTTAGTGCATACTTTATGAGATGTTGAAAACTTTAAATTTTTAAATTAAAAATGAAAATTCATATACTATTATAATATCGTCTGTGTATATAAAAAGTAATAATATTAATTTCTCCCGTTCTCATTGAAATTTCGAGAATTTTGGTTTGCCATAATTATGTTTTTCGTGCAGTAGTTTCGGCCGTACTTTGTCTATCAGTTTAATCCTCCACGAAAAGTTGTAAACTTCAAAATTGATTTTCTTCTTTTAAAAAAACTTTAATAGAACTGACAGTGAGAAAAACTTTGCAGGTTAAGTTTTACGGCAAGGGACCTGTCAGCGGTAGCGTATTGCCCTGTAAAATATATATTAGTTGCAAATTAAAATATAGGAATATATTTTAAGCTGTATATTCCTATAAATAAACAAATAAATCAGCTTTACGCTGTATCCCGCACATAACAGGGTAGGCAGAGGGAACTTTGTGTTAAGACACACCGTTCCTCACTTCCCACCGAGTTGTGGAGACATTGCGTGTTGAGTGGCGGAACTCAACGCCGCGTTAAGCCTAGACACCAGAGGCCAGAAACGAAAATATAAATATATATAAATATAAATGCAAGTCAATATTTAATTTCCTCGAGTGGGGATCGAACCCATAACCAGTCGATTTTACAGTCACACTTTGTACCCCAGCGCCACAACTGGCCTCTATATTTAAATTTGTGTAAAAAAAGTAATACGTATAATAAATAGTGTGCACGTCTTACATTTCAGTAAAAATTTCATTCATTTCATTTCATTTAATTTATATAACAATAAATTTAATGTTTAATTTCATATATTTTTATAATCTAAAAAACAAATCATTTTTAAAGTTAAAAAAAATAACAATAATAAAAAATTGACCGTCGTGGCGTGTGCTGATGAACCCCAGTTTCTTTAAAATGACCGCGATACTGGCAGTCACTCGAAACGCTAAGGCTCAATGTGCGCCAGTCTTCCAAAAAAACTGCCTGATGGGAGTTTAAGACTGGCGACACAACAAATGGGGTTTTTTTGTGGCTAACGCACCCATTTGATCGCTATATGTCGATAACACATAAAATAACCTAAAATAATAATGCTTGCAAAAATTTAATAAATCTCGACTGCATCTGTTTATGATAGATTTACATTTAATAAAGCGAGTCTCCGCCGCTAAAGAAAAATTTTACTTATATTTTATCCAAACAAATGTAACATTTATGAATAAAACAACGATTTGTTGTAACAAATGTATACTGTAGTAGGTAATGAAAAAAAAATCTATGACTATGTTATTGGTGAGAATCACGTTCGTTGTCGTTTTATTATATTACGAATGGCTATTTTTTTTTTCCACGCTTCACGCTGCATCTTGCATGTAGCAGGGTATGTAGAAGGAGCCTAGTGCTAAGACCCTCCACTCCCAACTTTCCGAAGAATTTTGAAAGCATTCATATTAACTGGCGAAACCTGGTCTTCGAACACCAGAACGAATTAATGCATATATTGAATATTTTATTTCCTCGAGTGGAAATCGAATCCCCAATCTGTGGATGTTACACGCATGTACTCCTGCGCCACGACTGGCCTCAATAGATCATTTGCTTTAATTTCATTACCAATTCTCCAGAACATAGAAGCATTTATATACTGACTGACAACGATCTTAATTTCTCTTTAAAACTGGATTAACGCAGCCACGCAAGCTGACTCGAAGACTCGATAAAATTTTCAACATACGACTACTGTGTACTGTGATAGAACAAATGTTAAATAATATGTTTATTTAATTAAATTATTACAAATTATGATAAATGGAACTAACGAGGCCCAGGCACGGATAAAGTTTGTTCATACGAGTGAATTATTTTTATTTCCACTTGCAGTGTATCGAATTTTAAAACATGGTGTTTCGACACTAAAAATCGAATTCAAATATAATAAACCAAAATTACAGAATATTTTTATAATATATACGGCAATAAATAAATTAAAAAAATATTTTATTTCTAAGTCTTATGTAATTATTTGCCTAATAGAGATAGTTCCGGAATCTCTGGAGATGTTTGGCTAAACTCCAATAAGATTAAATATCGCAACTAAATACTAATTTTACTGCAAAATTTCTTTTATAAAAATAGAGAAAAACATTCAAATTTTTATTTTTATATTAAATACGTTTTATATATAGAAAGAAAACTTAACGTTAAAGAAGTGAAGTTAAAAGTGTATAATATACAATAATGTATTACAAAACTAGCCACAATTATAAATAAGTTATTTTAAATAAAATCTTTCAGTACAAGTATTTTTACAACAAGATACCAACCAACCAAGGTTTGGAAGTCTAATTGTGGGCATAGGTTTCAAATACAACAAGTGCTTTCATTAAGGATAGTATGATTATCGTATCAATACGATTGAAGTAAACGATGTCCGATACGAGTATACAGTATCTCTGCTTAGAAAAGTGCAAGTTATCGGCAACATTCTGATAAGCTGTAGTCGTTAGGCGATATGGTACACCTATGTATACCATGCCCATAGGCGTATCTAGATATAATTCAGGGGTGGGCACCAGACTATTCTGGGGTGGGCACGGTCCACCCGCCCCGGCTTCCTTATTCCTATGTCTATGATCATGACTAGTAACGCGCAGCCTATTGACTGCGAGCTTATGCATGGATGCGAACACATAGATCGTGGTATCATCCACAAAGAGTTATGTGTATGGCTAAAACTATCAGCACATGTTCCAACAGCCCAGCTTGAGCAATCGCAGGAGCAAAACGTAGCTTTGAGAGAACCTCTCCCAAATCACAATTCCATGCAAAAACGTTTCATGTAATATCAGTTTAATTTATACAAGCAAACCTTCCGTGGCTCCGCTGTCTTTTATTTATTCATATGAATAACGATCGTGTTCTAATATACAATTACATCGCACTTTTAGTAACGTTAAATGTGATGATAAAAATCACGCCTTTGGTTACACAATTATAATTTCCATTTCACATTCATATAAATAAGATAAGTAATATTTTTGGTTAATTTAAATTAAATAAAAAATATATTTTATACTTAGCTTACAATAAATTGTAATCCGTTATATGTATCTAAACACGTACACAGGTCAACAGGAACCATTATTTTAAAATATATTAATAATTAATCATTATTTTACATCTTATTTATATCAGCATAAGTTTTATGGAATTCACAATAATGTAACGTAAATTATTAAAAAAAATTTACTTGACGTCACTCACTATAAATGTACATATACGATAAACAATCATATAGTCTAAGCCGGCGAAGCCGCGGGTGGGTTGCTATATTTATAATATATGCATATAATACGCACAGCGTTCGCAGTAGACTTAAGATTGAACGACAAATTCTATATAAATTGTTTAGGTCCAACCGACGATATTCGGATACCAACAATACAACTTAACTAGTAATGATGCGCACAATGTTCACTAAGATATTGACACAAATAAAAATTAAACGTTCACTTTAATCGGTAAAATTATCAATAAAAGTGATAGGAAACAAATTACGTGATGCTCGTATAGACGTTGCGTGTGTAATAATATACAGGCTGGAAGCGTCAGCGCTCCTTTTACGAGAATAGTAGATAGAGTAAAATATTATAGGCCCATACCTAGTCTGCATGCGTCGTTCTTGACAAATGGAGTTTTATTTTGCAACGATAACTTTAGTATTTGTTTTATTTGAAAAAATCACTTTTCCAGTTTTGGGAAAAAAAAATTGTATAAGACTTTTATAGACTAGTTAAAACTGTGGTTACATTCAAAGTGGTACTGACAAAAACACTCTGTATATAGATACATATATACATATTTCATTATAATTACATAAATATAATAATACATCTAAGCGAAACCAAATTTCAATCTCATAAAAAATTACATTCTTGTATAATACTACGTATACATATTAAATCTTGATAAGAATCGGTGTCTCACAAGCTTTAGTTGGTTTCTTACATATTCTGCCATTTGTTTTATTATTCTAGAATAAATGTGTGGTTAGGCAGTTTTAATAAAAAAGATTTGTAGAATTTTTAAATAAAAGCTGAATAATCTGAATAAACGAATACGTAGCAGGCAAGCTTATAAGAAGAAATACAACTGTCTAAGATGATTTATTTACCGTATAATGGATTCAGTGATAGAAGACATCCATTAACGATAACCTTAAAAAAAGGCCAGTGACCTATGCTATGTGATCTTCTTAGATGTTTGATCAAAGAAAAAAATGAGTGAGGACAGTCTTGGTGCAGGAGCACAATAGTGTGTCTGTAAACGCTACTGGTTGTGGGTTCGATCCCCACTCGAGGATTTGAAATATTTATTTATATATTTTTTTATTTTCATTCCTTCGATCTGGTGTCGAGTCAAAGCGCGGTATTAAATTCCAACCCCCAACACACAATGCCTCCAGAATTCGGCGGAAGATATAGAACGGAGTGTCTTAACACTAAGTTCCCTCTGCCCACTACCCTGCTGTGTGCGAGTTATAGCATCAAGCTGATTAAAGAAATAATGGCTAATTGTCTAGTAGTAAATATACTAACCGAGCTACTAATTCTAATTAGTTTTTAAATTAATTTTCAATGACAACATACATATTATAGATAAGTTTTTTTTTTTACATTTATTTTACCCAGAACTAAATAAAATAACATAATAAGTAAGAAGTCCTCCTTTAGTTCCCAGATCTATAAATATCATGCATCACTTTATCTAATTAGCTTACTGACATTGATGAATGTGGGAAAGTATACTTCTATTCTCAAGTTAAATCTGAGATACAGGAGTGAGTGACATTTGTATATACCTTTACTCTACGTTGAGTTATTTATTTTATTTTGTGAATGTAAGTAAAATTATATTTAATAGACTATTGATTTGGTATTGTTTTACAATACAAAATACTTTATTAGATACAAAAAATTACACACATTTTAAACTTTATTATTTTTTTATATATTTTTTCAGCTTAACACTGTATCCGCATAAATCAGGGTAGTAAAGGGAGTCTAGTGGTAAGACACTCTGCTCCCACTATCCGCCGAATTCTGGAGGCATTGTGTGTTGAGTGGCGGAACTCAAGGCCACGCTTTGCCTCGACACTAGAACGAGCGGGAATCGAACCCACAACCTGTTCACAGTCACACGTTTGTGTCCCTGCACAACGACTTTTATAGAATTTACTCATAGCATATGAGTATAACATCAATGACATCAATAAATGTATACTTCTTATTAATAAGTATTTATAATACTTATTTAGAAAACGTATAAAAATTTGAACGTAGCGGGACTCGAACCTGCGCCTCCTGGAAACCTACACTTAACAAATGTAAAAAAAAGTATTTATAACTTATGAAAAGTATTAAATAAAATATTCCCGTAATAAAATATCTCCTGAATTATTATTTTTAATTACAACATGATATTTAAAATTTGGTTAATTATTAAAAAAAGCTTAATTGAAAATAAGAAAAAAGATACTGATTGCTGAATAGTCTAAAACAAAAAAATCTTTAAATTTTAAAGACATCCCTTGAGTTTTTATTTGATATTAAATAAGGAATCGCAGAAATAAAAAGTACGATCTTTGATATTAATGAATGTTATAAAATGCCTCTTGGACGATTTTTCTTTTGAGCATAATAAACATTTACCTTCGTCGCCATTCCGTTTTCTTCTTATTGTTTCATTTGTATCAATAAGATTCTATTTGAGCGTGAGATTGCAAATCATGAAGATTACGAATGTATAACCTATTTACACCAGATTATGTATTTTTTTTTTATTATTAGCTTCACGTTGTATCCCGCACACAGCAGGGTAGGCAGAGCGAACCTAGTGTTAAGACACTCCGTTCCCCACTTTCTGCTGGATTCTGGAGGCATTGCGTGTTGAGTGGCAGAACTCAACGCCGCGCTTAACCTCGACACCAGAGCGAAGAAATGGAAACATAAATTTAAGTAAATATTTCATCTCCTCGAGTGGGGATCGAACCCACAACCAGTCGGTTTTGCAGTCACACCTCGTGCCGCTACGCCACGACCGGCCTCATCAGATTATGTATTCATAAAAAATATATGAAAATACAAGTAACTACATAATTTTTGTATTACCTTATATTGTTTCGTTATACGAAACGGTATAAGGTACTGAAGGGGCAAGAGAAGGGGAACTGCCACCGCACATTTTCTTTCTCTCTTTTTCTCATAGTAACTGGCTATGTTTCGCAATAGAATAGGAGATCAAATATATAGTGTGTAGAATTTGTAAATATTAAAGAAAAACAACATTTATGTTAGGGAATATCGTAGTATGTCCGGTACATACAACACGTTGATGACAGCTTCACACGTCAACCTCCAAGCGCTATTCAATTGTGTTCAGTTAAATCGTTTATATTTTCGTTACAAATAGACTTTTCTGCATATTTTACATACACTAAAGCTTTCATATTTTGAAATAAACTTAAATGTTCGATTTTAGAGTATTACGTCAAATAAAATGCTTTTCCGCTTATTATAAAATAACAAAACCGAAATATTTATTGACAGTTTCAAATTGCGTAATATGTTAATTTTAAATAATATGATAGTGAAGTTACACATGAGATGGCATGGTATGAGGCTTTTAAAGTCAATTAAATTGCACAGGCTGGTTTAAAATAACAAAGTTATATACATTCTTGGGGTATGCTCATACTTGTTTCCTTAGAACAACTCAACTCCAACTTGATAAGAAACAATGTTAGAGACCAAGACTCGTGAGGACAAACTTGGCTTTACAATAACATACTTTGACTCTACATTGTATTGTATAATTATTACAATACCTGTACTAATTTATGCCAGACCAGTTGGGGCCAGTCGAGGTGCAGTGGCACAGGTGAGTGACTATAAATACAACTAGTTGTGGGTTCGATTCCTTCTCGAGAAAATTAAATAATTATTTAAATGTATATTGTCATTTCTTCGATCTAGTATCGAGGCAAAGCACGACGGTGAGTTCGACCACTCAACACGGATTACCTTCGGAATTGGGCGGAGAATGAGAAACGGAGTGTCTTAACTATAAGTTATCCCTGCCTACCCCGCTGTGTACTAAATACTGCGTGAAGCTGATTATGTCATTGTAGATAAAATAAATATAATTTTTAAATATATTATATTGCAATAAATTTCGTTTAAATTATAAATATAAAAAATACATAAGCAATTAAACTATTTAAATATTATACAAAATATATCGAAATTATAATTGCTATTAAACAATGCTACATATTATAAGTATATGAAAATTTTAATATGGCTTGAAATTTTCCTTGTATCAAGAATTGAACATCTGGTGTTAGACAGTTTTATATAGTCCTGAGAGTGCACCGTCACATCAATTCATGTTTTGATGTGCGATGTGTTGGAAAATTCCTTTGCTTTTATTATTATTATTCCACATTTATCTTCTTCTATATATATAAAAGGACTTGTGCTGACTGACTGAGGTAAGACGCACGCAGAGCCGTAACCGCTGATGGTAGAAACGTGAAACTTGGGCAGATGTTTATTTTCATATTCTGGACATCCACTAAGAAGGGAATTTGAAAAATTTTAACCCTAAAGGGATGAAATTGGGGTTGAAAGTTTGTATGGAAAAAAAATTAAATCGGCACCGATTTTTATAAAATTTGAAATTCAGACTCTTAAAAACATTTCATTGAACACATGTTTTATGGTTTTTTAGAATTCTTCCCCTAATGGTTCAAATCAGGGGTTAAATGTTTATACGGATAAATCTTTAAATCGCCACCGATTTTTATAAAAAAATAAATTCAGACTGTTAAGAATACTTTATTGAACACGTGTTTCATGGTTTTTTTTTTTAAATTCACCCCTAAGGGTGCAAATAAGTGAGCAAAGCCGCGCGCGTCCACTAGTACCTACACAATATAGGAGTATATTGCCGTATTTACAGTCCGAGTGTGTGTTGTGGGTTCAACTTCCATTTGACGAAATGAAATATTTAAGATTGCCTTTATACTAGACTCCCTTTGCCTACCCTGCTACATATGGAATACAGCGTTAAGCTGAAAAAAAAAATAAAAATATCCTATAAGTTAATTTACATTACACTATCTATGCCAAATTCTAGCAGTAATTTTCACATGATTAAATAACTTGCATAAAAAGACGGGTTCAAAAGAATGAAATGTGAAGCTAACTGTTTACTTTGCTCGGTATGTTCGGGTAATTTCATTTAAGCATACCGGCAGAAATTAAGTTAAGAATGTCGATGTCTGTTATTAAGCAATGTTCATGAGTTTTTTTTCTCAGATGGAGGAATTTTCAAATATTAAATATTTTTATATTTGATAGAGTTAGACAAAGTATAGCATTGGGTCATAGTGTAGTCTAAAATGTATATTTGGAGAAATAAGCTACCTTTTTACTTTGTATATTTTGGGAAAAATTACAACGCTTTATACCCCACCTTTTGCTTAGCTATCGAGGGATAACGTTTTGAGCAGCGGAACTCCACATAATGTCTTGTTAACAGAACCAGAAAATGAAAATACTTCATTCATCCACATAGGAATAGAATTTACAATCTTAGCCTTTAGTCAGACGCTACCGCTACGCCACGACGGCTTCAATGCGAGAGATATGTACGTGAAAATATTCACAGAGAATTATAAATATACAGTACTATAATATACAACTATAATACTACAAATATATCGAGTAACAATATTTCATGAATGGGAAACACGATTATAAATACTGAAACTGTTCAAACACTGAAAAGATAAATAAATATTTAATTTATTCCACGGATCTTTTCAGATTCTCATCTGTTTATATATTTAATATCGTCTGTTATTTTTGCGGGCATTTTGCCTACAAAAAGTACGAGCGGTGCGCGCGCCTCGCACTCGTCACTGCATGCATATTTATGGTGTTATGCAAACTATGACTGCGCCGTTGGATTAAATAAAAATATTTCGCTGCTGTCAGTTTTAGAACGTAGATTCGTGTGAATAATATTTTAAATGTTCACTTTGAATTTTTATTTGTGGAACGGCTAACGAATACTAACAATATACAAACAACATGGCGGTGTTCTTTGTACAATAAACAAGAAAACACAGATTAAAAACGACGCGAAACATTACCCTTTGCTCGTTACGCACGAGAGCTCTTTAGAGACCTATTAGCTGTTGCTATAACGTCTTCTTATCGAAGCAATAAAATAAATATAGGCGGAGGCCTCCCAATTTATAAAAAACCGATGTATTTCGAATATAAGTGAATGTAAATTTATGCTATTTATTTTTTCGCAATACAAATACGAGGCATATATTTCGGTTACATATTTTTATTGTTTATTTAATAATTGATACGAAACTAATTCTTCAATTTATGGTTCCATTGCCTCTAATGGTACTTACTAATTTTCGTGATCTTATTAGATTTAATACTGTATATTGTAACTGATATTCCAAACACGTTTAAAAATATTATTTAATAAATTATTTACCTTGGCTTGTGATGTGTCTAGTGATTTTCGACTTTTGTTTTTGTCGTTTTATAAAAGTTTATTTTCTATGCTATCGATAGTGAGATAATCAATAGTGTAATGTCTGTGTTATTAATTGAAAATCAGTAACAAATAATATACGAACGCAGAAAAGAAAAATTTGCAGAACAATGGACATATACGTCCATTTTTAACGGTTACTCTAGCTATGCATATAATACCGGAGTGACTCATTATAATAAATAACTTTACTTTACTTAACTTCACGCTTTAGCCTTTGCAGAGTGGGCAGAGAGAACGGAGAAACTCTACTATTCAGCTTTAATCTGGTAGGTAAAGAAAACTTAGTGTTAAGACTCTCTGCTCCTCAATTTCCACCTAATTCTGGAATCACTGCGTGTTAATTAGTGTAACTCAACGCCGTGCTTTGTCTCGACACGAGAGCGAAGAAATGAAAATATTAAACATTTAATTTCCTCGACTGGATATCAACATTGTTGCAACTATTTCATCCTAAGCATAATACATGTCGATGCGCACTAATGTCACATTTATTTACGATGCATTATACTGTCCTTAACAACAACTTATTGACTCTATATTGTACTATTGTTGCTCTGTTCAGATATTGCCCATAAAGTGTCACTGCATGTTATAGTGCATTCTTTATGAGATGTTTAAAAGTTTTAAATTAAAAATGGGTATTCATTTATTAATTTCGTTTGTGTAAAGCAGTGGTTCCCAACCAGTGGTAAATATGGTCCGCGAACGATTTTAATTTTATGACTGAGGATGGTGAGACGAAGTTTTTGTATAGTTATCACAGTTAATTTTTATTATACCTACATAAATAGTGGTCCGTGCTACCAAGAATGATATAAAAGTGGTCCTTGATCAAGAAAAGGTCGGGAACCCCTGGTGTAAAGTATAAAAAAATAAGAAATAAATTAAATTAGCTTCACGCTGTATCTCGCACATAGCAGAGTAGGCAGAGAGAACCTAGTCTTAAGACACTCCATTCTTCATTTTCCGTCGAATTCTCGAGGCATTGTTGTTGAGTGGCGGAACTCAACGTCAAGGTTTTGCGTCGACACCAGAGCGAAAATATGAAAATATTAAATATTTCATTTTATCAAGTGGGAATCGAGCCCACTACTATATCACTCCACACTGACCTCAACCGATAATTATAATTTCGTTCTGTTATAACGCGAATTTGTTTCGTGTTTTTAAAAAAAAGATTTATTTTAATTACACTTTATTTATTAAAATGAAATAGTAGAGAAATAGTATTTTATAGAAATAGTATATAAACACTTGAAATAGAAATTATGAATCTTAGGCAACCTTTCTCTAAGACAATGGGATGGAGACTAAAAGTAATAAGTAATTATAATATTAAAGCATACGGCAATATTGCTGACGCGGCAGCGTCAGTCTAGGGATCCGCAAATATACTTGCAGGGTCCGGGTATAACACCTCCCCCTTTAAAGAAATAAACTTCTACTTTTAGAAGTTTATGTACAATAAATGATTATAATTATTTTTTCATTTTAAACATTGATTCTAAGTTTAGCAGGTGAAATTATTTCAGAAGTCTTGTCAGTCTGTCTTTCAGCTTCATTTACTTCCAAAAGAACTGTAGGCGACTTGGAAGAGGTTGACTCTGGGGACTTGAAAGAGTTTGAATGGGAAAGGCTGCTGTTAGATTTGTACAACTTAGAATATAATCTAAATATAATATAACAAATAATAGTAATTATAATTAAAATAGTTAAAACAGAGTAATGGGCTCCATATTTTATTACATGTGGTTCATTTATTATTTTGTCAAGGTTCTTTTCAAAAGATTTAATGATTTCATTGTAATTAACATTGATATTTTTTGTATCTAAATCCTGTAAAGTAATATGTGGCACATTACTTATACTTTCTTTAAATGTGTTTACATTGCAACAAGAGTCATTTATTAAATTAAAATTAGAAAAACTTGATAAAGGTGCAGTAATGTTTACAAAATTATTATTAGCATACAATTTTGTATTTTTACAATAGGCTACACAATATTTGGGTAAAGTAAGTACACCAATACCATGAATATTTTCTTCCACTAACTCAGAGTTAATACAATCTATAGATAATTTAACAGAATGAGATTGTACGAAAATCCACTTATTATTCATTAAATTTTTCCAAATATCTAAATCACCTTTAAGAAATTCCGTTTTACACTGCACTGGTAGATTTTTTATCACTTTTGATAGTAGTTCACTTTCACAAGATGGATTTGCGTTTACCGACAAAATGTTCATGACGTAGCATATATAGTTCTGGGAGTTTACACTTTTACACACTTCGAGAGAGTCAATATTAATGTACTGGATCTTGTCCTTGGTTATAGCTGTATATTTACTGCCTGGTATTACTAAAGTGAATGAGTCTGGCTTACTAACGTTATGAGGTACGGGCAATGGAATATTATGGTACAAATAAAATTCCTGAGAAGTAACTAAAGGTATTTGTAACACAAATACTACCTTATAATTTAAATAGTAACAAATTAACTTAGATATATTCATAATAGAATGCATTGAACTTAAATCTAAACTTACACCTAATTCAAGACCATTTGGTAAATATCTATGGTTGTCGGCAAGCTCTTGAAATAACTGACTTGGAGTTATGATGGAAGGATGAAGTACATTCATACTACAAAATAAACAAGCATTAATAAGATCCTCTAATTGAAAGGATAAAGCAAGAATTGAAGATTCTAAATTATTTAATATAGAATTTATTTCCGAAATTTGAATTAATTTATTTGAAATAACGGTAACGTTTTTCATAGATACAGAGAGCTTGTCAACAGCTTCATTTAAACTATCTTCATTAATCTTTAGCTTATGTAAAGAATGATTATAAGACGAGATTACTGATGATGTAACTAGAATATTTTGTTTAATTAATGAAGCTAGTTCTTTATTATTATTTTGCACAACAGTTATAGCATTATCGTATTTAATAGCATCGTCTTCGTCTAAAGTGCCAAAAATATGTTTAAATACAGTTCCTACACCCCCAATCCATGCACCACGTTTTGTTCTAGTTTCAAGTAAATGGGAAATAGAAGAATATTGCTGACTTATTTCTCGATATCGAGTGGTTAAGGGCTCTAACATGTTATGACATTCCGTATTAATTATTTCTGAGGATTTGCAAAGATATCTAACTGTTCCCAGAACAGAATTAACATTATCAATATGTAATCTAATGTTTGCGATATTCATCGGTATTACGACATTGAGATGACCGTTAATAATTTTTAATTTTCCCAAATAGTCAAAATATATCCCTGAACTCGAAGAAATTGGTTGAACGAAACTTGAAGTTGCTATCACCTTGTAACGACTGCACAATGCGTGACTGCAAAGAAATAAAACAATAGCAATAAAACTAAAAATAATAACTAATTACTGATGACTAAATATAATACTAGTTTAGTTAAGATTTTAGGAACTCGCATGGTTATCGACATCACTTGCTGGCTTAACCTCATCATAATGATGTTTTATGTCTCCTATTAATTAGTAATGACAAAGTGTTGTTTCCGTGAATCTTTACTATCTTAAAAGGACCCTTCCATATAGGAGATAGGGCTTTTCGGAGTCTTAAATGATTTTTCAGGTACACATATTGACCCATTGAAGGTTCAATACAACCTTCCTGGATCGTTGATCATAATATGTTTTTGAAGTCTCCTTGGACTTACATATATATTCGAGAGCCTTTTGACGCGAGAACTTAAGTCTATGTTGTAACATTTTTACATAATCAGGATAAGTGACATACGGTACCTCATCGTAAATGGAATCAGGTATAAAAGCTTTGTGGCCAAAAATCAACTCATACGGAGTATAATGTGTTGTGCAATGTACTGCGGTATTGTAGGCTAACATTGCAGTGAATACATAACGAGGCCAGTTGTCTTGATTTTCATTAACATAAGATTTTAGGTACTCTTTAAGGGTGGAATGAGACCTTTCCAGAGCACCTTGAGTTTGCGGATGATACGGTGTCGACCAAAGTTGTTTAATTTTTAAAAATTCACATGTCTTTTTAAAAAGTTCTGCAGTAAAGTTAGTACCTTGATCAGTTAAAATCATTTTTGGAATACCGAACATAGAAATGAAATGCAAAAGACAATCGCTTGTCTCTTCTGCTGAAATACCACGGAGTGGGTAAGCAGCACAAAATTTTGTGAGGTCGTCTTGAAGTGTCATTATGTATTTTAATTTAGCAGTGCCCGATTCTGGTAAGGGACCCACAATATCTAAAGCTACCCTTTGAAAAGGGGCATTGGATGTCGTAGTTATTTGCATTGGCGCTCTATTAGTTTTCCGAAGGGCTTTATTTTCTTGACAGAGAGAACAAGTTTTAACATAATTTTCCACATCATTTCTCATACCCTTCCAATAATACTTCTCCTGAATGCGTTTAAGCATCCTAACCGAGCCTAAATGTCCAGCAATTGGTAAGTCATGATTTTCTCGTAGAATTTTCTTTATTTCACAAACAGCGGGATATATTATATTATCATGGTATATGTTTATGGTAATATTAGTATTGTGAAATAAATAAGTGAGGATATTATATATTTTGATAAATGAATTATTTTCAAATGGGTTTTTGAAATCTGAAATAGCAATTTCAGTTATATTAGTATAATTCTGTAATAAATAAGATTTTATAATTTTTAGAGTATGGAAGATTTCCGGGTATGTGCATTCATCGAAGTGATGAACTTTCGTATAAATTAAATAAATATCCTTATTGTTTAACAACACTTTATTAAAAGAGTGTAGTTGTTTTTCGCAATACATAATTTCATTAAAATTTTCTATATTATTCATTATTTCTTGAATATAAGCGTTAGATTAATCTAAATCTATAGAACTTGGAATTAAAACAATTTTACAGTTAGTTTTAAGAAGAGATTCATTTCTTTCAATAATTTTAGTATCATATTGTATAGATTTAGAAGCAATTTCTTTAAGGAATTTTGAATATTCGGCATTATGTTTTACAGTATCAGTGGAAATATTATTTCCAGAGTTATTTAATATAGAAGAAGGATTTTGTGTTATTTCATTATCATTATTAGACACAGAAGGATTTACATGTTCTGTAGAAATAGTAGGAATTAAAGATTCAAGATTAATGTCATCAGGTTTGCTTTGATTTTCTGGATTTGGAAGATCAATAATTTCAATAGAAGGATTGAAAATAGCAGGATTAGAGACTGAAGGTTGTTCAGCCAATAGAGGAGTACCACCTTGAATAGAAGTATTTTCAATTGGAGGAATTAATAATGGATCAACCTCAGGAGAGGGTTGTAAGGATGGAATTTCAAGATCATTAAAATCAAGATTAAGGTCATTACTTTGTGGACTTACATTTATGTTCCCGAAATCAGTGATTGAGTCAAGAGAATTAGAATGATCGTCAGTACTAGGTTTTTCAGGATATATTGGATTGACAGGGTAACGAGAGAGCGCGTCTGCAACAGAGTTTAGTTTTCCTTTACGATATATAATTTCATACTCAAACTCTTCAAGTTTTAATCGCCATCTTTGAAGCTTACTACTTGGATCTTTATGATTAAATAACCACTTTAGAGGTCTGTGATCGGTAACGATTTGGAATTTTCTGCCGTATAGATATGGACGAAATGTTTTACAACCAAAAATAATAGCTAATAACTCCTTTTCCGTTGTACTGTAATTACTTTCACTTTTATTTAAAGTGCGCGAAGCAAAAGCAATAGGTTTATCTTTACCGATTAAACCTTGAGATAGAACTGCAGCAATGGAATAATTTGACGCGTCGCATGTCAGAATAAAGGGTTTTGTAAAGTCTGGATAGCAGAGTATTGGAGCCGTAGTTAATTTACGTTTTAAGGTATCAAAAGCTAGTTGTTGTTGATTCTCCCACTTAAATACAGTGTCTTTACGAAGCAGAGAAGTTAAGGGTTTGGCAATTTTAGAAAAATCTGGAATAAAACGCCGATAATATGAGATGAGGCCTAAAAATGATTTAATATCTTTAGGTGAGGATGGTGTCGAGAACTGAGTTACTGCTTTTATCTTATCCGGGTTAGGTTTTACTCCTTCCTCAGTAATTACGTGTCCTAAATATCCTACCTCTCTTCTTAAGAACTCGCACTTGTCTGGTTGTAGCTTAAGATTGAATTTCCGTAATTTTTGGAAAACTAATTTTAAATTTTCTATTTGAGTTTGTAAATTGTGGGAATAAATAACAATGTCGTCTAAGTAAACGAAACATCTGATACCTTGAAGTCCGGAAAGAGCACTGTTCATTAAACGTTGAAATGTGGCTGGGGCATTCTTAAGCCCAAACGGCATAAGAGTAAATTCATAATGACCTTGGGGAATATTAAAAGCTGTTTTGGCTGCATCAGCTGGGTCAAGAGGAATTTGATGGAAACCTGAAGCTAAGTCCAGGGTAGAAAAATACTTACTGTTCCCAAGCTGATCTAATATTTCACTAATCTGAGGGATTGGATAAGTGTCACCTATGGTTACGTCGTTTAGTTTTCGATAATCTATTACTACTCGCCACTTTTGTTGACCAGAAGCATCTAATTTTTTTGGCACTATCCAAATAGGTGATGACCACGGAGAATTAGAAGGCTGAATTATCCCCTGTTCTAACATTATATTAGTTTGTTTTCTTACTTCTTCTTTATGTACTTCAGGGAATCGATAAGACTTAGTATGAATAGGAACATCTGAATTAGTTTTTATTTCATGTTTAATAGCGGTAGTATAAGTTAATAACTCTCCGGGTAAATGGAATATATCAGAATATTCGGAGCATATTTCAAAGAGAGCATCCTTTTCCTCAGAGTTAAGATGAGATATTCGAAGTTGATCTAGTATAGATTTAGTTCTATAATATGTATCATATTCTTTTGAGCAATTATTATAATTAATAGAATGAGTATCATTCGGAACAAGTGAATTTGACTTGGAACTAATTACTAAATTGAGATTTGAATTAAGAGTAACAGAAGATTCTGACGTGTTAATAATGGAAATATTAATTCTATTATTATCTTTTACTCTAACAAAACAGTTCGCCACTAGTAACGTATCAGAAATATTCTGATCTAAGATGAAACCTTCGTTAATTTCGGGATTTTTTACAGAGCATTCAATTATCATTTCAGATCTAGGAATGATGTAGGTAGGTACACGAAATTGAAGTTTAATATCTTCATCGTCTATTTTTAAAACATCCTTATTATAATCTATGGTGCATTTAAAATTATCTAACATATCAGAACCAATTATTCCGTCATAAGGTAAGTTAATATTTTTTATTAAATGAAATTTATGAGTTATAAACTTTCGTGGAGAATTAGATAAATAAAGTTTAAGATTAAAGTGTCCCATTGTTTGAGTGCACTCTTCTGTGGGGTCAATGCCTTTCAAATTTATAATTTCAGTTCTGAGTTTCGGCGTATTTTGAATACAGTTAAATTTGATTAGACTTATTGAGGAACCAGAGTCAATTAATAATGATAATGGCGTGTTAGATACAGACGTTTGAACTTGAATATGCGGTAATAGTATTTTAGTTGGATCAGAAGTAATTTCAAAAATTTCCATTTCAGACTTAGCAACAAATATAGACTCAGTGGATACAGTGGTTTGAATCGGTTTAACAGATTCATTGATTTTGGAAGATATCGAAGCCAAATGAGGTTCAATTACGCTTGCATTTCCAGAAACAGTGGACTTCACTAACTGCGCAGACTCAGTGGATACAGAGGATTCAGCGGATACAGCGGATGCAGCGGATACAGCGGATACAGCGGATACAGCGGATTCAGTGGATTCAGAGGATTCAGAAGATTCAGTGGATCCAGTGGATTCAGTGGATTCAGTGGATTCAGAGGATTCAGTGGGCTTAAAAGATACAGTGGATTTAGTAAGGTTATACGAAGAGTTGGTGCCAGTTTTATTTCTTTGGTGTCTCACACGACACCGATGTGAGACATCACCTAGTTTTTTACGTCATCGACTTCGTCGCGACCATTATCCGACATAGCTTGAGAATAATTTACACTTTGTTGTGGTCTAGAAAAGGACGGTTTGCCATAGTGTCGATTGTTATACTCTCGTTTTCTACAATTTTCTATTGTATGACCAATGTTTTTGCAATAATTACAGACTTTCGAAGTAGACTGATATGGAATTTTAGAAGTCGGTCGAGAAGGTTCAAAGGATTTTTGCATGGAATTATTTAAGTTAACAACTTGTCGTCGGGGTTGTAAAGGTTTATTAAACCTAGTCACCATATCATTTCTTTTAAAAAGATTTTGATGCACACGCTCTTCGGAAATAGCTATATTTATTGCTTCATTTAAGTTTTTAGGTGTCCTACACCTAACAAAGTTGGAAATTCTAGGGTGTAGGCCCATTGTGAAATGATGGAGGGCGAGATCCTCCATTGCCGCTACTCGGCCTGGGATTTCTTTGACTTTTGTCGAATTTAATGATATTTCTGTCAGTAATTGTGATAAGCAAGTTTCGATTCGTAGAGAAAATTGACTAACATTTTCATTAGGCTCTTGTTTACATTCTTGCAGTTCAGTGAGTAAGTGTGTGTAATGTTTTCTTTGGCTAAATTGTGTTTTTAGAAATTCTTTTAGTTGTTCCCAAGACAAAAAATCTTTTATCGAACAAATTG
This sequence comes from Heliconius himera, assembly GCA_021202915.1. Classification (NCBI taxonomy): domain Eukaryota; kingdom Metazoa; phylum Arthropoda; class Insecta; order Lepidoptera; family Nymphalidae; genus Heliconius; species Heliconius himera. The sequence goes on from JAJHJA010000091.1 coordinate 111,304, forward strand.
CTTCAGCTTTTCCCGATAATTGACTTAAAATGAACTTAAACAAAATTGGCTTTTGCCAGTCGGAAGCTAAGTCGAAAGCATTATTACAATTTATAATAAATGAATTTAACGTCTCCCTACATCCATCATATGGCTTTATAAATTTTAATAGAATGTTTAAATCCATCTCTGGTATTGAAGGAGTTTTCTTTCCTTTTTGTTTCTTTTGTTCTAAAGAATTTAATGGTCTATCATCTTCTGATTCAGACGGCAAATCTATAGGATGTGGAACTTGTAACGGATCGCTCTTAATAATTTTGGGCACTTTAGATTCCGCCATAGTAATGAACAAATATAATAAAAAAAAAAAAAAATTAACTTATAAAATTAAATTACGTTGCGGCTAATACGTATACACATGAAATAAGAAACTTATTTAACACATAATAATAACTGATAAAAACATATTTATATATTCATTACACAAAATAAAAAATAAAATTATTGAAATTAAATTTAAATCGATTTTAATGCCCTTTTAAAATATTTATAATGGAATTTGTATCCAAAGCCAGACTCACATAACGCAGAACGCCACGGTGGTCCAGATAAGCGCCATATCAGGTTACTGAAGGTGTGATGCGACTTGGGAAGCAAAACGGCCCACGATTCTCGTAACAAATTTTCACAAATAGTTTATTAATTACACTTTTCACTTTTTATAAATGTTCACAAAGACGTTCCAGGGATTTGTATTTTCGTAAATCCGTTTCCGCTGCCACCAAAATGTTATAACGCGAATTTGTTTCGTGTTTTTAAAAAAAAGATTTATTTTAATTACACTTTATTTATTAAAATGAAATAGTAGAGAAATAGCATTTTATAGAAATAGTATATAAACACTTGAAATAGAAATTATGAATCTTAGGCAACCTTTCTCTAAGACAATGGGATGGAGACTAAAAGTAATAAGTAATTATAATATTAAAGCATACGGCAATATTGCTGACGCGGCAGCGTCAGTCTAGGGATCCGCAAATATACTTGCAGGGTCCGGGTATAACAGTTCGTTCTCATAGATATTTCGAGAACTTCTCGAAATAACTTACCAAATTTCAATGTCCTTTGTCAACAAGTTTGCATTGTCTATTAGTCATACAGATTAAATTGATCATATTATCATATTGTTCAATATTCGTGTAGTATTATAATAATATTTTTTGTTAGTGCCTGCCCGTAAAGGCTTTTGATACTAAAAATATAATTTTATATAATAACGATATAACTTGAGGCCGGTCGTGGCGCAGTGGCACAGGGTGTGACTGTAAAAACCGACTGGTTGTGGGTTCGATCCCCACTCGAGGAGATAAAATATTTACTTAAATTTATATTTCCATTTCATCGCTCTGGTGTCGAGGCAAAGCGCGGCGTTGAGTTCTGCCACTCAACACGCAATGCCTCTAAAATTCGGCAGAATGTGGGGAACGGAGTGTCTTAACAGTAGGTTCCCTCTGCCTACCCTGCTGTGTGCGGGATACAGCGTGAAGCTAATTTAATTTAATTTTTTTATATAACTTACGTCGCCATTTTAAAAATATAACACAGTATTTTATATCCGTACTACGTTTGTTTAATCCTCCACGAAAAGTTGTAAACTTCAAAATTGATTTTCTTCTTTTAAAAACTTTAATAGAACTGACAGTGAGGAAAACTTTGCAGGTTAACTTTTGCGGCAAGGGTCATTTCAACTGAAATGATAACGTTTTTGCCCTGTTAAATATATATTAGTTGTATAATACTTGAAACTCCTATATTTAAATTTGTTGTGCACAACAAATTTCATTTTTTATTTCATTATTTTTTGTAATCTAAAACATAAATAATTTTACTAATATATATATATATATATATATATATATATATATATATATATATATATATATATATATATATATATATATATATATATATATATAAATATATATATATCAAAAAAGTAGGTGAGTTAATATATAAATAGACAACTTAGTTCCATACTTGATGTTTTCAGGTTCCCTCTAACTAATTGCGGGATACAACGTGAAGATATATAATATATATATATAAGTATATAGTCAGAACGCCAACTACAAATATTCTAGAAACATATTTCGTGTGGGTGTATTGAGTATTTTATCTACAAACAAAATAATATTAAAACTCGGCATATTTAGGTCGTCTGTTTTAGACAATTGTTGAATATCGGTATACACAATATTACTTTTTTGGTATCTTATTTCATCATATTAGGGACCTCTAAAAAATATATATTTTGACAAATATAAAAACCAAATGAATAATATATAAACTGGCAACATTTCGTTACTTCACAAGAATGTTGTAATAATCCCTTATCAAGCCCTTTGCCCTTCCCATATATCTTGACACGTGAGATCTCTGTTCAGTAACACATTACGCACGTCGACAATCCGTATTCCAATTTACACCTTACATTTTAATGTGATTGTGAAGCACGTCAGTTCCTTTTTGAGTATATTTTGTAGCTTATTAATCAATATTAAGAAATCAAAGTAAAAGAAGCCAGTCGTGGCGCAGTAGCTTAAAGTGTGACTGTCAACGACAGGTTGTGGGTTTGGTTACCACTCGAGGAAATATTTAATATATTTTTTTGCTTGGTCCCAAGACAAAACGCGACGTTAAATTCCGCCACTCTATCAACTCACTTGTTTTAAATACAAAGTTTAAAATCATTGTAGCGCAGTGGCACAGCGTCGAAATGTAAAAGCGACGATTGTGAGCGAGTATCTTAGCACAAGGTTTCATTGCTTCCCATACAGCGATGTGACTAAAAAAATATTATAAAGCATTTTATCAATTAAAAAGCAGTGTTTGATAATATATGATATGTTCTTTAACAACATCCAAACTTAATTATCCAATTATAAAGGAATATTTAACCAACATACTTCTGTTTATTTTTACCTGAAACTGAAAATTAAGCTATACTTAATAAAAGAAGTTTGTTCAGAATTTTAAAAATATTTTTTATAATTTTCAGTAAAAAAAGCTGGCTTCTTCAATTTCAATCGGATCCCATAATCAGAAACTTTCATCAAATTATCCTTGAAGTGTATCTTTGTCAACAAAAAAAATCGAAATTTGTCGCGCACATACTTTATGCAAATTTAAAACTTACGTGGTTCACTCATGGATATCATTGTCAGAAATGGACCAAATTAAAGTGGGATCATACGGGAAGCAATAGCTTTCAATTAAGAATCATCAAAATCCGTTCACAAAGTCAAAAGTTACTAAGTACCTCACGGTAACAAACATAAAAAATACAGTCGAATTGATAACCTCTTTTTACAGAAGCAATTTAAAAATAATATTAAATCCCGACTGCATTATAAACACATTTACATTTAATAAACCGAGTCTCCGCCGCTAAAGAAAAACTTTTCTCCTTGCAAATCTCACTTATATTATCCAAACAAATGTCACATTTATGAACAAAACAACGATTTGTTGTAACAAATGTATTCTGTAGTAGGCAATGAAAAAATGTCCTATGACTATGTCGTCGGGAGGATCGCGCAATAACGTTGTCTTTGCGCTTGAAGTTTTTATTGTGTTATGGCCTGCCTACGAAGTATACATTTTAAAGAGGTTTTTGTTTTTTTTTTATATCTTGCATGTAGTAGGGAGAGCCTAGTGTTGAGACACTCCACTCCCCACTTTCAAATTTTGTCCGTCAAATTCTGGAGGCATTGCGTGTTGACTACATCAATATTTAATATTTCATTTCCTCGAGTAATAGAACCCACAACCTATTGTTACAGCCACACACTAGTACTCCTGCGCCACATCTGGCCTTAACAAATTGTGTACTTTAATTTAATTAACAGTTCTCCCGTACCTACAAGCATTTATATACTGACAAAGATTTTTAACTTCTCTTTGAAGCTGGATCAACGCAGCCACGTAACTTGCTCGGTAAAACTTTCAACATACGACTATTGTTCTCGCTTTAGTGCATACCGTTAACTAACAGTTAAGCCCCACCGTTCTGAGGATTAACTCCTTAGCATATTACAAATGAATGCTGTTGACAGTCATCTTAGTATAAAGTTATTGTTACCAAATAGTCCATACTTGATTCTAAAGTAGCCACTGAGGTATTATCTATTACTGATAGAAGTACTATTAATGTTGAACAATATGTTATAGAATTATTGACCAGTGAATTATTCCCCACTCGGACCAGTACATTATTTTTATTTCCACTCTAATTTAATTTAATAGATCGAATTCGAATACAAAAACATAATTACAGAATATTTTGCAGATATTTTGATAATATTTACGGCAAATAAATTTTAGTTTTACCTCTATGTAATTACTTGCTTAATAAAGATAGTTCTGGAACCTTTTGAGATGCTTGGCTAAGCTCTAATAATCTAATAAATACCAATTTTACACCAAAGCGAAGAAATGAAAATATTTCATTCCCTTGAGTGAGAATTGAACCCACAACCTGCGGCATATACAGTCGCACTTTGTGCCCTTGCACAACGACTAGCCTCGTGAACTTACATAAAGGATATTATTATTATTATTGTATCAGTACGATTGAAGTATGTGATTGGAAAAGTGTAAGTTATCGCTCAATCTGCAAGCTTATGCATGGATGCTAATTTAGAGAACGTGGTATCAACTACAAAGAGTTATGTATATGCCCAAAACTTTTGGGTATTTTTTAGTTGTTCAAATGTTTGAAGAATCGCAGGAACAATACCGAATTTTGAGAGAACCTTAAAACGGTCTGGTTCCTAATTAATAAATATTATAATTTCTTCTCTCTAGTACCAAGGCATAGCACGGCCTTGCATTCTGCCACTCAATACGTGATGCCTCGAAGGGTATACTAGATGCTGAATGAAGCTAAAAAAAAGATTTTTAACAAATTTGGTTAACATTTTATTTAATTACATATTTCTTCTAATGTCGTTGTTTAAATAGCATAATGCGTAATAATGAACATCCAGTATTTTATTTTATTATTATATTTAAAAATTTAGTAATTGAAGTAAGTACATAAACTCCAAATATTATTTTTTGTTAAAAAAGAAATTTATTTTACTTACACACAATTCGCACCAGATTGTTGGCAACGTTAAAGCCAAGTCATTAAAATGGAAGACTGTAATTTGTTCATTTGAATTTCATCATAATAGAAGCTTTGATCAGAGATATTGGAACGAGGGTCCACGCATAATTAATTATTTTATATAAATTCTGTTTGGACCTGCTCAATTTGTTTTCAAATATTTTTTTATTAGTCTACAAAATTTAAAAACTAAAACTCCAGATATTGGATGTTGAGTAACAGAACTCAACGCCGTCTTTCCCGAAATTGAAAATAAAAATAATTTTAAGTATAATTAAATATTTTCTCGAATTCTCGATTACTTTTTGGGACTACATACCATATTAGGTTATAGCTCTACACATACCATATTAGGGTCTCTTTACATAATAATAATAAACTCTTTAATGTACACCCAAAAAAGAAATAAGAGAATACAAGTATAAAAGCACGTACAATAGGTGGCCTTATCGCTGAAATAGCGATTTCTTCCTGGCAACCTAAAGGCGTTGGAAATCGCAAAATAAATAAATAAATAAATAGTGGGTAGGGTATGGGTAACAATACTCAATATATAAATAATACATAAACAATAAATAACATAACATATATATATATATATATATATATATATAAATATTTATATATATATATATATATATATATATATATATATATATATATATATATATATATATATATATATATACAAATATATAAATAAATATATATATGTTTACATACATACTAAAAGTACAGGAATATAGAAAAATATACACTACTTAAAAATTATATTACATAGGCACGGCTAAAAAGATTTAAAGTGAAAGTGTGTTTTTAAGCGTTTTTTTCCCGACTGCTAAGGAAGGGTTATGTTTTTCGCGCGTAGCTTGTATGTATGTAATATTCTTTATTACCTCATATCTTCAGAACCGCTGAACAGATTTACACAATTGAGGTATCGTTAGATTCGTATTAACAGCCCAAGTGTTCTTAAATGAGTGATGTTAAAAGAAAACAATCATGGCGGCTTGGCGGCTGGCGGCGGTGGGACGCCGTTGGACTTAGTGAAAAAATAATTTTTCGTTTCGAATACCACAATATGGATATCAAATTCAAGAGCTTAATACGAGGATTTCAAAAAGGTATATCATGATTATCATTACTTTAATAAATCCTAACAAAAAAGTGAAAAATAAAAAAATATTTGTAAAAACAAAAACCCCGACTGCATAAAACTTTAAAGAAAATAAACAAGCCCAATAGTTTATTAGGATTGACAGTCGGGACCTATAAGTAATTCTTCAATCAATAAAATCTTTACCAGGAACCTCGCATAATTTAAAGAGGTCCCGTCTGTTAATCCTAATAAACTATTGGGCTTGTTTATTTTCTTTAAAGTTTTATGCAGTCGGGGTTTTTGTTTTTACAAATATTTTTTTATTAAAAGTAAGGAACGTTTTTGAATTCCTGACATTCAAGGGTAGGATCGCAGACGTCGAGGATGTGAGCCGCCCAAAAATTCAAAACGTTCCTTTAGGTACCTAAAGGGGGAGAGGTTGGATTGAACAGAATACAGTAAAGAAGATGAAGTATGTGAGTATTCCTACGGAGCCGGATAGGGAGCCACTTGAGCTTTTTTCGGAAGTCAGAAATGTGTCACTTAGTTATGGGCGTAGCTCCGAATTAATTAGAGGGTTAGATCCGACCAAATTGCTATTCGTGTGTGAATTTATTTAATGCAAACTATGCCAGTAAATTACGAAACAAAATTTAAAATATTTTTTACCAAAAAAAAAAAACTTCCACCGGTTCCCATAATCCAAGCCTAACCGAACTCTCATTAAACTATCCTTGAAGTGTATCCTTTCCTATAAAAAAACAATAATCGGAATCGGTTGCTGTGATATTGAGTTATTCATTCATTTGTCGCGCACACACTTTATACAAATTTAAGATTTATGTGATTTTCTCATGGATGATATTGTTAAAAATGAACCGATGAACCAAGAACCACAAAGTAAGGCAGTGGCTCCCAAATAAAAAAGAGTCATCAATATCGGTTCACCCATTTAAAATTTGTAAGATAACAAACTTAAAAAATACAGTCGATTTGCCTTCCGGAAGTGGGTTTAAAAAAAGAAATTCATTTATATTTTAGGGTTCCTTACCTCAAAAGGTTTAAATGGAACTCTTATAGGATCAATTTGTTGTTCGTCTGTCGCTCGGTGAAGACCATCACAATAGCGCGTGGTGGTATCGAGCGAAAATAAAAATCAAATAAATATTTTGATCTACAGTTCCTTGAAGCACAGACAAAATCAAGCTTCTAGGTTAAGTAAATCGAAAGATATGATATGAGAATTTATTCAACGATTTTGCATGAAAATCACCGTGTTATTTAAGCCTATAGGGTACTTTTCATGAATCTATAGTTATCAAATTTGGCATAAAGTGAGAACTTACAATACTAATAAAGACAAAAATCGGAAAAGTGATAATTTATAGGTAGGTACTTCATAGATAAAAAATAATTACAAACTAATTTTTATGGTATTTTTTGTACGAAATTAATGAATGCACAATACAACAATTGTTGCCAAAGATGCAAACAATGTAAATCTTAGATAATACATACATATGCTGTTTAATAAATATAGAGAATAGAGTAGAATAGTCTTTATGGCATTTACAAAAAACATATAAAATGAAAATAATATATTATTTTACACTCACCCACATTTACGGCTAATTTGGTAATTTTTTTTTTCATTCTTGGTATAAAATTAATTGTTGAATGAAATATACAAAATTTTAAGTTATCGCCTATTTCATTAAAAATACTAATATGGTATGTACGACAACTGCGTTATCAAAAATTACCGATGATATACGAAAAGGCATGGACACACAGCAGGTTACACTCCTCGTTTTGCTTGACTTCAGTAATGCCTTTGGTTCTGTGGATTTCGATATCATGCTTGCTACTCTTAGGTCACTTAACATATCTCCTAATGCAATTGACTGGTTTCGTAGTTACCTGTTTGGGCGTCGGCAACGCATACAAATTAATGATTCACATTCTGACTGGTGTCTTGTAGTTGCTGGCGTTCCACAGGGTGGCGTGTTATCTCCTTTGCTATTTTCTGTATTTATTATTACTATCTGTAAACACGTTTCTTCTCTCTACCATTTGTATGCAGATTATCTTCAAATCTACCATCAAGCCAAACTATCCGAGTTACCTTTTGCTATAAGAGCAATAAATGAAAGCTTGGAGAACATACACACATGGAGTAAGTCAATTGGTTTGCAACTGGATCCTATTAAAACGCAGCTTATTATAGTTGGCAGTGCAAAACTTCGCTAAAAAAGCTATCCAAAATAGACTTCTTCTCTTTACCACCTGTATTTCTTGACGGTGTTATTATACCTTACAGTAAATCTGTAAAGATCTGGGCATCATCTTGGATCAAAACATGTCTTGGGACTCACAGCTATGTGATGTGAGCAGGAAGATGTTTGCTTCTCTGGGATCGCTTAAACGGTTACACAATTTTCTCCCTATACCTACTAAGATTGCGTTAGCAAGTACTCTCCTTTTACCGATTCTCGATTATGCTGATCTTTGCTATCTTGATCTAAGAGAGGAGCAATTAAATAAGCTTTAGCGTCTTCAAAATGTATGTATACGATTCATATTTGGTCTACGTAAATATGATCACATTTCTGACTTCCGAAAAAAGCTCAAGTGGCTCCCTATCCGGCTCCGTAGGAATACTCACATACTTCATCTTCTTTACTGTATTCTGTTCAATCCAACCTCTCCCCCTTTAGGTACCTAAAGGAACGTTTTGAATTTTTGGGCGGCTCACATCCTCGACGTCTGCGATCCTACCCTTGAATGTCAGGAATTCAAAAACGTTCCTTACTTTTAATAAAAAAATATTTGTAAAAACAAAAACCCCGACTGCATAAAACTTTAAAGAAAATAAACAAGCCCAATAGTTTATTAGGATTGACAGTCGGGACCTATAAGTAATTCTTCAATCAATAAAATCTTTACCAGGAACCTCGCATAATTTAAAGAGGTCCCGTCTGTTAATCCTAATAAACTATTGGGCTTGTTTATTTTCTTTAAAGTTTTATGCAGTCGGGGTTTTTGTTTTTACAAATATTTTTTTATTAAAAGTAAGGAACGTTTTTGAATTCCTGACATTCAAGGGTAGGATCGCAGACGTCGAGGATGTGAGCCGCCCAAAAATTCAAAACGTTCCTTTAGGTACCTAAAGGGGGAGAGGTTGGATTGAACAGAATACAGTAAAGAAGATGAAGTATGTGAGTATTCCTACGGAGCCGGATAGGGAGCCACTTGAGCTTTTTTCGGAAGTCAGAAATGTGATCATATTTACGTAGACCAAATATGAATCGTATACATACATTTTGAAGACGCTAAAGCTTATTTAATTGCTCCTCTCTTAGATCAAGATAGCAAAGATCAGCATAATCGAGAATCGGTAAAAGGAGAGTACTTGCTAACGCAATCTTAGTAGGTATAGGGAGAAAATTGTGTAACCGTTTAAGCGATCCCAGAGAAGCAAACATCTTCCTGCTCACATCACATAGCTGTGAGTCCCAAGACATGTTTTGATCCAAGATGATGCCCAGATCTTTACAGATTTACTGTAAGGTATAATAACACCGTCAAGAAATACAGGTGGTAAAGAGAAGAAGTCTATTTTGGATAGCTTTTTTAGCGAAGTTTTGCACTGCCAACTATAATAAGCTGCGTTTTAATAGGATCCAGTTGCAAACCAATTGACTTACTCCATGTGTGTATGTTCTCCAAGCTTTCATTTATTGCTCTTATAGCAAAAGGTAACTCGGATAGTTTGGCTTGATGGTAGATTTGAAGATAATCTGCATACAAATGGTAGAGAGAAGAAACGTGTTTACAGATAGTAATAATAAATACAGAAAATAGCAAAGGAGATAACACGCCACCCTGTGGAACGCCAGCAACTACAAGACACCAGTCAGAATGTGAATCATTAATTTGTATGCGTTGCCGACGCCCAAACAGGTAACTACGAAACCAGTCAATTGCATTAGGAGATATGTTAAGTGACCTAAGAGTAGCAAGCATGATATCGAAATCCACAGAACCAAAGGCATTACTGAAGTCAAGCAAAACGAGGAGTGTAACCTGCTGTCTGTCCATGCCTTTTCGTATATCATCGGTAATTTTTGATAACGCAGTTGTCGTACATACCATATTAGTATTTTTAATGAAATAGGCGATAACTTAAAATTTTGTATATTTCATTCAACAATTAATTTTATACCAAGAATGAAAAAAAAAATTACCAAATTAGCCGTAAATGTGGGTGAGTGTAAAATAATATATTATTTTCATTTTATATGTTTTTTGTAAATGCCATAAAGACTATTCTACTCTATTCTCTATATTTATTAAACAGCATATGTATGTATTATCTAAGATTTACATTGTTTGCATCTTTGGCAACAATTGTTGTATTGTGCATTCATTAATTTCGTACAAAAAATACCATAAAAATTAGTTTGTAATTATTTTTTATCTATGAAGTACCTACCTATAAATTATCACTTTTCCGATTTTTGTCTTTATTAGTATTGTAAGTTCTCACTTTATGCCAAATTTGATAACTATAGATTCATGAAAAGTACCCTATAGGCTTAAATAACACGGTGATTTTCATGCAAAATCGTTGAATAAATTCTCATATCATATCTTTCGATTTACTTAACCTAGAAGCTTGATTTTGTCTGTGCTTCAAGGAACTGTAGATCAAAATATTTATTTGATTTTTATTTTCGCTCGATACCACCACGCGCTATTGTGATGGTCTTCACCGAGCGACAGACGAACAACAAATTGATCCTATAAGAGTTCCATTTAAACCTTTTGAGGTAAGGAACCCTAAAATATAAATGAATTTCTTTTTTTAAACCCACTTCCGGAAGGCAAATCGACTGTATTTTTTAAGTTTGTTATCTTACAAATTTTAAATGGGTGAACCGATATTGATGACTCTTTTTTATTTGGGAGCCACTGCCTTACTTTGTGGTTCTTGGTTCATCGGTTCATTTTTAACAATATCATCCATGAGAAAATCACATAAATCTTAAATTTGTATAAAGTGTGTGCGCGACAAATGAATGAATAACTCAATATCACAGCAACCGATTCCGATTATTGTTTTTTTATAGGAAAGGATACACTTCAAGGATAGTTTAATGAGAGTTCGGTTAGGCTTGGATTATGGGAACCGGTGGAAGTTTTTTTTTTTTGGTAAAAAATATTTTAAATTTTGTTTCGTAATTTACTGGCATAGTTTGCATTAAATAAATTCACACACGAATAGCAATTTGGTCGGATCTAACCCTCTAATTAATTCGGAGCTACGCCCATAACTAAGTGGGTGAATATTTAAGCGCATTTTATAAATTGAGTGGTTGCTTTTAGTTAATAATTATGTTGGTAAGCTGTATGGAAAAATTTTAAGTTTAAATTTTTATTTTTACTTTAGTTCTCATACACTGATAGACAGAAAATATTTGTTTTTTTTTTTAATATATACATATATAATATATACAATCAATCTGGGTGACTCTGATTCTTCGGATAACATTGATAGAGGGACCTCGGAACTAGTTTCGATATTTTTTTTTCCATATGATACAATAATATTGATTATTACTATTTTTTGTTCATATTTTTATTTTAATTAATAAATGTTTATTTTAAGAAAAGATAGAAACGCACAAGACATGCTCACAAGAGACATCAGCATATTTGTCTAAGTATAATGTTACTTTAGCACCATTGACATGAAACATGCTAAATGAATTGCCGTCTAAAATTGAAAAAAAAAATAAAAAAAGGTTCTAGACTGCATTTTTTTGCAATATGAGACAAAACTGCGGAATGATTGTTTTATTACATCAATTTCATTCTTTATTCAATAAAAACATAAAAAAATGTTACCTAGATTAATAAGAGTTGTTCTTTATGTGTCAAAGGTATCCATTGGACGGGAGTAATTTTGTCTGACTACAAAATTCAAATTTTCATCTATACTGATGTATTTTAAAAGGTTTATGTGAATGTCTATGGGCGAAAAGTATAAAATTAAAACACTCTTGCAATGTGCTTTAATTTTTAAAATAAAGTGTAAAATATCATATGTATATATATGTTTTTGATATTTTTTTTGTATAAAAATCAGTAGAGATTTTAGATATTTTTAACATTTTTACATTTCACAATAAGTAGTTTCACAATAGTAGTATAAAAATGTATATAACTTGATAAGAATGTATAGCTCAATAATTAGAGCGCTTACATGGTTTTTAAAAGACGCAAGTTCGAATTTCGTTACGATAAAATTTTTATTCTTTTGTTAAAACATGTTTCTAAAGATTTTAATATTCGCTTATATTAATTTATAGTGGTGAAGGTATTTTATTTTAGTTTCACGCTTTATCCCACGTACCTATAGGAAGATAGACAGAGTAAAAAACTTAAACCACTTAGACCTTTAAATTTAATACTAATATGCCAATAACATTTATTGAGGTCATAGTGACGCAGGTGCACAAGGTGTGACTGTAACGTGACGGTTGTGGCTTCGATCCTAATTCGAGAGAATGAATTATAATTTATTAATATTTTTATTTCTTTGCTCTGGCAACAAAGCAAAAAGCCGGCATCGAGTTCCGCCGCCTAATACGCAATGCCTCGAAAAAGTCAGCAGAAAGTGGAGAACAGAGTGTCTTAACCCTAGATTTTTTTTATTTTAATTACATTTATATAACATCAAATTTCTAATATGCGTTTAAAATAACATGATATTACTCCTCATTCACGACGCATATAATAGCTAGTGGTATCTTGCATCTTTTATGTCTAACCTTCGTCATCTTTTAGCCCGTAACTTAATATGGGCAACTCGGAGAATAGACCATCTAAATAATTTATAACATGTTTTGACGTGCCTCAGTTTATTAACTTCAGACTTGGTGAGTCTTTACACTCTTCCATTAGGCAAAGTTTTATTCTTTATTAACTGACTTCTGTAAAATTCGGCTGTTTTTTTATGTTTTTATTTTAGAATATTTTAATGGGTGAATAGATTTTGATGTTTTTTTTTTATTTGAAAGCTTGGTCTTCCCCTTTGGTCCCATTTCTGAATGAGAAAATTTCATGTCTTGAATATGCATTAAGTTTGTTCGTGACAATTTGGCTGGAAGTAATTGGTTCCACCTCCAACGTGTTAAAACAAAATAGAGTGTATAAACACTGAATTACGTAACATAGTATGTCTATCCTGATGTGTCGTGAGTTAAGGATTAATAATTTTTAAGTTTATTTTCAGCTATTTTTATGTATTATAGTTATTGTTATTGTTAGTTTCACGCTGTATTCCGTATGTAACAAGGTAGACTGGGGGACCCTGAGGGACATATTAAGACACTCCGCTCGCCTCTTTCCGCCGAATTCTATAGGTCCGTATTGAGTGGCGGAGCTAAACGCCGTACTTTCCCAGATCAAAGATATTGAATATTCGCCTTCCTCAAGTGGAAATCGAATCCACAACCTATCACGTTTACAGTGCACCACTGGGTTAAACTAGATAGTAGTTATTATGATCATAAAATTTGAATAGCATATTATTTACGATGTTATAAAACAGAATATGAATTTTCATTATGCGAGCAGTGTTGTCTACAGTTTACAAGAAGGATGCGTCGCGTATAACATTACATAAAGGGGTTACACGCCATTAACAGAGATTCGCAGGTTCATTCTGCCTCAAATTCATGGGCTATAAAAGGAAAATTTCATTATAAGAATCGTTATCCTGGATGAACAATAAACACATTGTAGCTCGCTTCCAACTTTGCTGTATTCTACATATAGCCTGAGTTGATAAGAACGAAAGATTTGATGTGTATAGTGAAGAAAATTAAATATATTCTAAATACAACATTATTTTTTATTAGAAATTGTTCCAAAATGACATGATTATGTAACATATTAGTATTTGTTCAGGTATTAATATAGGCACATATTTTGATTTTGAAATCCGCTTCGAAACTATTTTATAACGTATTATAAGCCATAAAGTAAACAACCTTACTGTATGCGGGATGCACCGTGAAGCTGATTTGATTTTTTTGTTAATTAAGACACTTAATATTTCCATTTGAGGCCGGTCGTGGCGCAGCGGCACGAGGTGTGACTGCAAAACCGACTGGTTCTGGGTTCGATTCCCACTCGAGGAGATGAAATATTTACTTAAATTTATATTTCCATTTCTTCGCTCTGGTGTCGAGGTTAAGCGCGGCGTTGAGTTCTGCCACTCAACACGCAATGCCTCCAGAATTCGGCAGAAAGTGGGGAACGGAGTGTCTTAACACTAGGTTCCCTCTGCCTACCCTGCTGTGTGCGGGATACAGCGTGAAGCTAATTTATTTTTTATTTTTAATATTTCCACTTTCCACCGAATTCTGGAGGTATTGCTTCGACTCTCAAAGTCGAAACTCAACGCCGCGATTTGCCTTGTTACCAACGCAAGAAAATAAAAATATTCAATATTTCATTTCCTCGAGTGGAAATCGAATCTGTCACGCTTACAGCCGCACGCTTATGTTCCTGCACCACTACTGACTTTAAAATAGCACTTTAAAATAATCAAAGAAGAATGATGATGGTTCCGGTACCTCACACCAAAACAACGATTGGCCATGTATACAGTAAAGGGCTCAGGTTCAGTCTTATATGAAGTACTGTTCCGATCTCTGGGTTAGTGCACCCCACTATTAGCTTACGCTATTTAATCGCATACAACGTAGAGCCATTCTTTACCGCATTTATCACGGGGAGTGACTGACCTGTTAACTACCGCCGAATTTTTGCCAAATAAAAAAAAAATATCAATCATACTTATAAAATTATTATTATATAATTATGTATTTATATATGTTTTATTTTTGTTTTAATTACTTAAAATTTGCACTCAACTACCTCACTAGGGATAAAACGTAAAACTACCTGATTTTATATAAAATGAACATTGTTCAGATTCATGGTCAACAAAAAATATTGTAAAAAGTATGATATTTTGATGCCAGATGTTGTGTAGCATAGCATCTAGAATATTAATGTCGCGTACTATTATATGAAGATTTTTTTCCATCTATCTAAAATAAGATAGGCAATTGGTATAATTAAGAACTTGTATTGGAAACATTTTTGATATTTTTAATATAATATTTTGGAATAATATCTTAATGTTCTTAATTTCATATTTGCAATTTGACTTTTGAGAATAGATACTAAATATTACGTAGGTGACTGTAATGAAATAATGAAATATTAACTTAAACTTGAAATAGTTACTTAGATAGTAGGTATAGAAGGCTTAGTCAAAACTATCAATAACATATAATATTTTAGCTTTCCTTGATAAGTGGACTATCTAACACAAAGAATTTTCCAATTCGAACCACTAGTTCTCGAGCTTGAAACGTTCATCCATACAAACACTTAAGCTAAATATTAGTATAGATAAGCATATTAAGTTTGAAATTAGTTTATAAAATTTTGTGAATGTCCGTCGCTTATTTCATATTTTAGAACAGGGCAATTTACATACTTAATTTCACGACTGCAGCATTTCTCTCTCTGGGATTAAAACAACTCAATGTAGTTTGCCTAAACCTAGCTTCGTTTTAATAATTCATAGTATTAAGGCTTTTTCATCATATGTATTGTATACTTGTGAAAAAATACAAGAGGACTTTTGCTTAGTTCTGATAATCGTATTCACTAGACAGAAAGAGAGAAAAGTGATAGTTCGGCTAAAGTCAATGAAATTATATTTGTTTAAAAAGGACATGAGAAGGTTAAAATTATTTCGAAACAATATATTAAGCAGTAGTACGTGATATGTATATGGAGTTTATTTTTTAATAGCGCATCCGGTTTGTTCAGACAGAATAAAAACTCTAACTACCTCTAACACTAGCCACTGCACAATGCATAAAGATATTTTATTTGTAAAACAAAATAAAAAGGAAATTATTTTATTTTACAGTCGTGGAGCAGGGGCACAAGGTGTGACTGTAAAATCGACTGGTTGTGGGTTCGATCCCCATTCGAGGAAACTAAATATTTATGTACATTTATATTTTCATTTCTTCGCTCTGGTGTCGAGGCAAAGCGCGGCGTAGAGTTCCGCCACTCAACAATGCCTCCAGAACTTGGCGGAAAGTGGGGAACGGAGTGTCCTTACATTAGGTTCCCTATGCCTACCCTGCTGTTTGCGGGAGCGTGAAGCTGATTTATTTTTTTGTAAAAAGATAAAATTAACTTTTATATCTCTCACTATTTTATTACATACATTGTACAAATATGATTATAATAATTACCAAGAAAAACAGCCAATATCGATCTTATAAGTATTGACAGTACTGACAGCCGAGTACGCTGTTTGACGAAGGTATCGTTAACAATGGCCTTATTGAGTGTTTCAGGATTATTGGAAGCAATTACTCATTGTCAGAAAAATTAAAAGAAGTAACTATTTTTTTTTTTGTATAAAAAGACAAGATTTTACGGTGGAAATCTAGCATGTTAATTGATTTGTAAAAACTTAATTAAAAAATATATATTTGTAAAAACAAAAACCCCAACTACATAAAACTAAAAGGAAAATAAACAATTCCAATACTTTATTAGGATTAACAGTCGGGACCTCTTTAAATTATGCGGGGTTCTGGTAAAGATTTTGTTGATTAAAGAATTACTTATAGGTCCCGACTGTTAATCCTAACAAACTATTGGAATTGTTTATTTTCCTTTTAGTTTTATGCAGTCGCGGTTTTTGTTTTTACAAATATTTTTTTTATTTTTCACTTTTTTGTTAGAATTCATTATGGTAATCATAATCATGATATACCTTTTTGAAATTCTCGTAGTAAGTTCTTGAATTTGAGACCCATATTGTGGTATTCGAAACGAAAAAATTTTTTTTCACTAAGTCCAATGGCTTCCCACAGCCGCCATGATTGTTTTTATTTAACGTCACCTATCTAAGAACACTTGGGCTGCTAATATGAATCTAACGATACCTCAATAATGTAAATCCGTTCAGCGGTTCTGTATATATGAGGTAATAAAGAATATTACATACATACAAGATACGCGCGAAAAACATAACCCTTCGTTAGCAGTCGGGAAAAATACGATTTTATTGTATACTAACAAGCTACACTATTTAGTGTAGCTCGTTGATATAGTTTTGAGCACATTCTGTAGCACTTGTAGTATTTACTACAACTGCTACAGAATATGCTCAAAACTATTAATTATATGAGAAGGAGATGAATGAACTCGAATGGTTTACGAGTCACCTCTAACGAATTTCGCATTTACCTCGAATAAAAATTAACACGGCTGTAAATTTATACATAATAATTAATAAAATATCCTTGCTTCATGGTGCTTTCCGCTGTAGAGGCCGTCGTGGCACAGGGGCACAATGATGTGACTGTAACGCGACGGTTGTGGATTCGATTCCCACTCGAGGGAATAAATTATTATTTATTAATATTTTCATTTCTTCGCTCTGGCACCAATGCAAAAGCCCGGCTATGAGTTTCGCCAATCACGGAAGTGTCTTAAAACTAGGTTCCCTATGCCTACCCTTGTAAGATGATATTTTTATAAGCCATATACAGACATACAATATTATAGATACATATTCTGTTATAATGTTTTTAATTCAAGATATTATAGATTGATTATTTTTGGCCGGAACTCGACACTACGCTACATCATATTAAAGGCTTCTCTCATGTAATGACGAAGCCAAACAAAAATCATTTTCTACGGATATACGTATACGTGCGTATTCCTGTGTCTTTTTTCCAGAAATATTTTTCTACTATTTTATTATAGTTACATAAATATTAAATTTATATTATTCAATTAAACTTCTTGAAGTAAATCAACTGTTTCCAATCTTTTAATCATAAATATTGACTAGAAAGTACCAGCTTTTATAGTGCAATAAATATTTACATTTAAACAGCTTCGACATTGTTCAAGTAAATTGGTTTATTTACAGTTTAATATATTTCCATAAACAACTTCTTATCTTGATCTAATTTAAGGGACTACTTAAGATCCTTAACTATTATTCTTGAGTGACTAATTCTATCGCTGGGTACTGTCATTTGCACGATACGTTATTGTTTTGTAAAATGCACTTAATCAGGTTCACGCTGTATCCCGCACACAGCAGGGTAGGCAGAGGGGACCTAGTGTTAAGACACTCCGTTCCCCACTTTTTGCCGAATTCTGGAGGGAGGGAGGAACCGACAACTGAGGAGTCCGGACCACCTGATCGGTTTCCAGGAGGCGCGGGTTCGAGTCCCGCTGCGTTAAATTTTTTATACGTTTTTTAAATAAGTATTTCTCTTTCCTAAGTGTGAAATAACACTTTAAAAATGTTAAAAACATTAAATATTGTTAGAAAAAAATACACTGTGCCCAGTTTCCACGATTTGTTTGATACATCTATCAAACAAATCGTGGAAACTGGGCGTGTAGCACCCAAAAAAACGAATAGCTCCCAGGTTTTATCGCGCGGTAAATCAGCGATCCGTTGCACGGCCAGCGATAAATTGAACTTAGTTGTGCATCACATTTTCGACTTTTACCTCGAGTTGTGTTTATTGCACAGTATTTGTTTTTTTTTCAAAGTTGTTTTCACGTATTTTTCAACATTGAACTTTTGCTTGTACCGATGTTTTACAGTTTGAAACAACTCGTAGAATAAAAAGGTTATGATTAAGTAGTAAATATTCCAATACTTTTTTTGAAATATTATTAATTATTACTTTTTTTTTCAATTTATTTTGCCTTGCACAAGTATAGCTTGTACATAGTAAGGTAGGCTGAGGAAACTTGGGAACTTAGTGAAAAAACATTCTGTTCCCAAGAAGACACTTCCGTTGCCCACTTTCCACTGAATTCTTAAGGCATTCCGTGTCGAGTCGTGAAACTCAACGCCGCATTTCGCCTTGTCGACAAAATTTAATATTTAATTTCCTCAAGTGGGAATCAAACCCACAACCCTTGTGTCCCTGCTTCACGACCAGCCTCAAATACTTCTATATTTAATAAGTAAAAGTACTGATTAATGTTTCAAAATTATGACAAATGTAATTGTAAAAACACAATATGATGAACCATCATTCTGTAGCAAGTAACAAGACCGTATAATATCATTTATTTTTCGAATATTCTTTAATAAAATATACTTGAACAAAGGATACACGGACACGATAAGCCTGTTATTTCCATTTTGACATTCGAATTGGCCATTTTCGGAGGGCAATTTGTAACGCGGTTTAAACAGAATAAATTTCCAATAACACGAATCAACCCGAATTTATAAAATAATGGTGAATGTTTTTAATCATTCACTTTGGGACCGTTCCTTAGTTTTGAAATTCCACGTTATTATTTCGAAAAAGTGTGAAAAATGTATATTAATAACCAAAACACTGTACTACTAATATATCATTCTTAAGTGCACATAAAAATGTAAATAAACCCCGAGCGACAATCTTCTTTGAATTTACGCAACAAAATGTCGGTTTGTGGTCGGATTTATTAATCTAGTGAAACAAAATTGTTTATAGCAAGCTAAATTATCCAATAAAAAAATACGATGCATATTATTTTTATATTAATCTTTCTAAAAATACAAAGATTTCAATAATTTCCGCAAAAGTTTTAAAAATATTTTTTTTTAGACTTATAAAAACACTTCCATTACTGAATGACTGTGTGTGTGCGTGCGTGCGTGCGAGCGTGCGTGCGTGCGAGCGTGCGTGCGTGCGTGCTAGCGAGCGTGCGTGCGTGCGTGCGTGCGTGCACGCGTGCGTGCGTGCGTGTGTGTGTTAAAATGAATTTATGCAACGAATCACACTCCCCTGAGCCACGATGGTTTCAATGCCTCCAGAATTCTTTAAATTGAGGAACGAAGTTTCTTGACACTAGGTTCCCTCTGCCTACTCTGCCGTATGCGAGATACAGCGCGGAGCTGATTTACTTAACGGCGAAAACTAAATTTTCCATCAAATCAAATTCTTAAATACCACACAAACAAAATCGCGAGCAACAACTAGTAATATATAATATAATCATATATT
Source organism: Heliconius himera (assembly GCA_021202915.1). Lineage (NCBI taxonomy): Eukaryota > Metazoa > Arthropoda > Insecta > Lepidoptera > Nymphalidae > Heliconius > Heliconius himera. The sequence goes on from JAJHJA010000091.1 coordinate 131,705, forward strand.
AATATAACTAAGCTTAAAGCAGGAAATTTACAACATTTCCTAAGATATTAATAGTCAACTTGCTCTCCTCGACATGCGGCTATTCAGGCTAACTACTGAGACGTAAAGGTGATTTAACGTATATTGCGCTTAATCCTGAAGCGGACTTCACTACTACCGGCTGTAAGAGCATTAATGCAAGTATTATGTAGGAGCCTTATTTATTTATAACTGGCTATATTATTAAGAGAATAATAAGTATCTGTTATACTCGTTAGTATAAATATAGATTTAGTGGATGAGTTGAGATTAAAGAAAAGTGGGTGTGTTGAATATTTTTTATATTTTTTATATATTTTTGTCCAGCTTCACACTATAACCTGCAGAAGGGTAAGTAGAGGGAACCTGCAGAAGGGTAAGTAAATGTTTTGCCTCGCTACTATAGCGAAAAAATTAAAATATTTCATTCCCACGAGTAGCAATCGATTCCACAACGCTCGCCACGACGGCTTTTTATTTTATTATATTAAATAAAAAATTACATACGTTTGATATTAAGAACACTAGTTCTAATTTCTAAGCTCTTGTTTTAAAGATAACCTAGTAATTAACCACTTTGTTTTGTTTTAAAATTAAGAATGTTTTTTTATTTACATTAGTGCAAACATTAATAACTCCGTTTTCTTTATTTTTTATCAGCTTCACGCTGTATCCCGCACACAGCAGAGTAGGCAAAGGGAACCTAGAGTTGAGACACTCCGTTCCCCACTTTCTGCCGAATTCTGGAGCCATTGCGTGTTGAGTGGCAGAACACCAGAGCGAAGAAATGGAAATATAAATTAAAGTAAATATTTCATCTCCTCGAGTGGGGATCGAACCCACAACCAGTCGGATTTACAGTCACACATTGTGTTCTTTATATTACTACTAATATTATTATATAAAAAATAGATGGATAATTTTAAGCAAAAACTAAATGTTAGCAAAATGCACAATGTCTTTATGAAAATTTATTTTCAAACTTTCTGCTAAACAGAACTTTTAAAAGCAAAGAAATTATATAAGGAAGGTAAAACTGAAGAAATTTTAGTTCAACTTTTCATAACAACGCAATTTAACCGTAAAATTTTATTAAAGTATACTTTCTTTATTTTTATAGTTACCGGTCGCGGCTTCGTCCGTATTGACAACACTATAACTATGTATTGATTTTTATAAGTATTAACTAACTGTCGTCTTAAATTATTGTCTATTACTTAAAACCACAATAAATCCATTGCGTACTTTGCATTTTTATGCTTTGTAAACAAATATAACGACGACATTCGATTCGGGTTCGAATACTACTGGGGGAAATGGAGTATTAAATATTTTAATTTCCTCGCTCTGGTAAAAATTGATTGATAACACTCAACATGCATTGCTTGCGCAATGAAAGTGTCTTAATGGGTACGGATTCTTAATACTAGGTTCCCAGGTTCCCTCTGCCTATATTTTAGATACAGCACGAAACTCAAAAAAAGAAATTAAATGGAAATGTCCTACATTTTCACTTACATATTTAATGTATTTTTTTAATTATAAAACTTCTTCTAATTTAAATTACAAAGATATCATCACACTATAAGTGACAACTGTATAACTGATAAGCAATTATTCTATATTTTATATTATATATTAAATATAATATAAAAAACTAGTTAAGTGCGAGTCGGAGTCACCAAGGGTTCCGTACTATTTGCAGGATTGTGCAGCGGAAGTTCTACTTATAAAAAAATTTAAATCAGCTTCACGCTGTATTCCGCACACAGCAGGGTAGGCAGAAGGAACCTAGTGTTAAGACACTCCGTTCCCCACTTTCAATCCAATCCATTCAATCTCTAGATTGGATATATATATGAAACAATCGAAGATTGACGTATGAAATAGATTATTAATATTGGGCGTTAGAAGCTTGATTTTTTGTGTCTAGAAACCATAGACTATATATTTCATATTAATTTCAGCTTAATAAATCCACGCGATCTCGAGACAAGTGTTCGTGATAGACGTACAACAAAGTAATCCTATAAGAGTTCCGTTTTTACATTTTGAAGTACGGAACCCTAAAAAAATATGTATGCTATATACAATGTTTAAATAGTATAAAAGTCACATGATATTTTAATGAAACTCCAATTAGTCTGGCTAAAATGTTAACTCGGCAAATTCAAAGCATTTCGCATACGTGACTGAGGGAAGTCTTATATTTAAAATACAAACATTTTCACATACAACAGTTTTGTTAGACACTGATAGTTGGACACGTCTCATCTTTTAGTTAAATAAATCATACTTTCGTTTTAAAGCTTACTAATTATTTAACAAATTTAGGAAAGAATAAAAATAATTTATTTTAAATATTTCTTTGAATAATTCCTATGTTTCATTATAATATGTACCTACAATACAATATATTTTGAAATTAGATATATTTAGTAAATTTACAAAATTTACTAAATATATCTAATTTAATAGTAAGTAAACAATATATATTATTTTGTTGTTCAAAAATCTATTGAAATAGACAGTGGCTTTTGGGTTTTACTTTAATTTATGCTAGTTTCAGACGTAAACTAAACTGCGTTGAATGATTAATTTACTTTTCCTACAAGCCCATCACTCAAATTATGTCTAATCAATGCATAGTAATGAATTAATAAGCCCTAGGAATTTGATATGTTAACCTAACTTCATCTAAATAAATAAATCAGCTTCACGCTGTATCCTGCACACAGCAGGGTAGGCAGAGGGAACCTAGTGTAAGACACTCCGCTCCCCACTTTCTGCAGAATTCTGGAAGCATTGCGTGTTAAGTGGCACACTTTGTGCCGCTGCGCCACGACTGGCCTTAACTTTACCTATTTTATATTAAATCAAGATTTAATTTTTATTAAAATCTTAGCATTCATTAACATCGACTTTACAGTAGTAAAATATTATATCTCAATATACAAGAGTAACTTAAGAGTTGCCAATAAAATTATAAGCTTAAAAAAAATTCCGCAAATAAATTAAAAATTTATCATCATATAATATCATTGTCCAAGTGGCGGCCCGGGTATATACCCGGTGAAAATAAAGTAAGATTGTTAATTTTCTTAGAATAGAAACATCATTTATGAAGCTTGTATAAAAAAATGTCTTACAAGAGTAGCTACTCGCAGTGGGCAGCATTTGAATTGCAAGACTACATCCTACACAATACAAACGTTCATAATAGACAAATATTTCTTTTGTTAAGTTGTAATTAGCATCGTTGTGGCGCAGTTGTTGAGACTTTGGTTGACAGTGGTTGTGGATTCAGATCAAACTCTACTAGAAAGAGTTCTTATTTTATATTATAACTTTTTATCATCGATGTCGTTTATTAAAACGTATTTTTTTCATTTTATAGAATTCATTAAGATATAGTAAAATATTCAGTAATTTACGTATAATATCTCTTTTTCGTTATTAATTATTACAAAAAACCGCTATTTGCGCTTGTCCAAATATAAAATTTCATATGTTAGCATTAGCACTGTATGACACTAAATCTCAGGCTCTGTATTTAATATAAAACATCTTTCTTTGTAATATGAAAATGAGTTGACAGCTGAAAAACAAATTTCATTTAATTTACACTTAATTAAAGAAAATATATTGAATATACTTCTACATTATTTTCGAAGAAGTTTCTAAAAGTCCTAACATAATATATTTAATAAATAGTATGTAAGCAAGAAAGATCTGAAAGGCTGTTGTGGGAGGCCCAAGGAGGTTTTAGACCTGGAAGAGGGTGTATGGATCAGATTTCTTACCTTCACATGATCACGAAAAGAATTTTGGCCTTTAACCAAATAGTTTTCTGTGCTTTTGTGGACTTGGAAAAGAACAGCATTATGGGAGATACTACCCCGGTACAATGTGAGCGGCCCCATGCTGCAGGACGTAAAGTCACTTTACAGAGATCACTCAGCCTGCGTGCGAGTAGGAACTAACATGTCGCCCTGGTTTGACATCCGATCGGGTGTTAAACAAGGTTGCGCCGCTTTCTTATGCCATGTCAGCTTGGTTGTTCAATTTGTATTTGTATAGCTGTCTCCAAGGCACTCCTTGGAGACAGCTACCCAAATATAAATTGGAAATGAAATATTCAGCCTGTTTCACTAAACAGGCTGAATTTTTCATTTCCTTGAGAGGGAATCGAACCCACAGCCATTTTATTTATGCAGTCAATATATTACATACTAGCGACCCGCTCGCGGCTTCGCCCGCTTTAACTATTGAATTATTCATATAATGTACCTATGTTTGCAAAGAACTTAAGATTACTAATGTGAAAATTATTTAAACCTTAATGCAACCCACATTTTCGTAGTTCCAATAAGGATGTTCCAATTGTTTAAAAAACAACACACTTAAACAAATGACACAAACAACAGAAAACTTAAACGAAAGCAATTATAAACAACAGACTACCTGCTATTCTCTTACCCAAAAATACTTAAACAAAAGATTTAACCAACTATGCCGCGATGAAATACATTATAATTATTGGATAACTCCAAAATACGTGCAATCGCTTCTAAATTTACTTTGCTATAGAGCCAGGTGCAGAATTGAAGCATTCTCTCGTCCATCTCCGTAGTAGCTCCGAACGACATCTGGGCGTTGGTTCCCTGGCCGTGGTCTCAAGCGACAACCTAGAGCAGACACAGAGCACTCTCTGTGTCTGCTCTAGGTTGTCGCTTGAGACCACGGCCAGGGAGTACGGGACGGGATTGGAAGAATTATCAAATGCCATCTAGGCGGTCAACTCAGTCAGGTGAGACCCTCGGTTTCCTGAGGGAAGCCCAGCTTAAACGACCAAGGATCAATGCAAGGCTCATGAGTCGCATTCGGAGGAGGATAGAAAGTCCCTCGGAAGTCATCTGACGTCTGACCTCGGGCGGCCGGGTATGCTACGGATTGCTGCTCCTTAGGTGCAAGTGACCCGATACATTGGCGCAGCGGAATGCGTTGGACGCGAGACGACAAATGTGTACCTCCAGGCTTTCTATTTTTAGGTTGCGGTGATGCGTGGTGTTTCTCACGTAGTATGGCGCCTGCGTCACTCGACGGAGGATGAGGTTCTGGACCACCTGCAGGATTTCTCGTTGAGTAATACTCGCTAGAGCGTTGTGGTGTCATCAGTGTATAGTGCGTAGAGAGCAAGTGACAAAATGCTGCCCTGGGGAACAACGGCAGTGGTCGAAGCGCTGCTAGATCTCGAACTCTCAACTCTCAAGCAAAATGCCCTGTCACTGAGGCCGAGAGGCAAAGACACGCGCGAGGTGCTGGGGGGGTGCCGGGTCTGAGCACTTAATGAAGTAGGCCAGACGCGGTAGTGTCAGACGCGGTCGAATACGCGTGCTACGTCGAAGAAGACTGCTATTGCACTCTCCTTCCGGTTGATCGCTGTTACGGCGTAGTGTAACCAGAGTGGTATACCCGCTCGCCAAACTGCGCGCTTCGTGGGTGGATGTGCGACTGGAGAAGTGAGAGGAATAACTTCTCGAACAGCTTGGTGACCGCGGCTCAGGATACCTCAGGCTGCTATGGGCTCTTCCCAGCCTTGGGCAACATGATGAGCAGGTCCTCTTTTCATGCCCGGAGGAAAGAAGCCAGGCGCGTGCGGCGGATCCATTTTTATATATAGCTTTTTTCTAAAACTATTTGTAATTTCAAAATATTGTAAAGAGCAAAATTTATCTTTGTTTGATGTAGAAAATTAATAACTTATTTAAAAGGATAAAGATTAATATCATTATGGACACACATCCCTCCCAATAAGAAAATATATTTAAATTACTATCTAATTTCCGTCTCCTCTACACTTTCATTAGTAAGATTTAAACGATTTTTATTTGCATTTCTTGTTCTACGACCTATATTTGAACAACTTTGTCGTGGTATAATTAAATTAAAAAAGGAAATGTTTAAAAAGGTAAAGAAAATAATAAAAGAACAGAAGAAGAGTAAACAAAATAAAAAACAGGATACTTAAACGAAAGAAATGATAAACAAAATACTACCTACTATTCTATTAATCAGAAAAGAAGAAACTAAATATATCGCGCTGAAATAATACATTAAACTCCAATTATCCAATACGTACAATCGCATCTAAATCTACTTTGCTACAGACAGAGGTAGGCGGCGCGGCGGACGCGCTTCTATAAGTAAAACGTCGCGGGGCGCGGGGGGACGCATGGCGTGTGGCGAGCCGTTTTAAAGCAAGGATTTTTTGATATTGTAACAACTTCTAAAGTACTTATTAAAATAAAAAACAGTAAAAGACACTTTTGATCTAAATTAAATGGCCAACTTAACTAATATACTTATTTATATGCTGAGAGTAAGGTAATAAATGAAACTTGCGCCAAAACTGCGGTTTATAGCCGGCGTGATGTGTCAACAATTAAATGCGTTTTTCTCTAAAACAATTCGTAGTTTCAAAATAGTGAAAAAAGCAAATTATATCTTCGTTTAACGTTTAATAATATATAGAGAAGAGATGAAATATTTTCCCATATTAAAAAAATGTCTGTTTTCCACCTGAACAACACTAAAGGGTGAAAAAAATTTAAATATATAGATACCACATTAGTATCGTTACTGTACTGGTAATAATAATTGAAAAAAAATAGATATACTACGGGATACCTTTGTATGCAAAGTTTAAAGCTGTTCATTATGACAGAGTAGAAAACAGTATATGTATAGAGGAATTATACACTCCTTTTATTGTTTTTAGTTTCGCGCTGTATCCCGCACGCAGCAGGGTAGGCAGAGGGAACATAAGACACTTTGTTCCCCACTTTCCGCCGAATTTTTCGAGGCATTGCGTGTTAAGTGGCAATACTCAACGCCGGGCATATGCCTCGGTGCCAGAGCGAAGAAATAAAAATATATAGAAATAATAATTCATTGCCTTAAGTGGGAATCGAACCCACAACCGCCGCATTTCAGTCACACCCCTGTGCCCATGGGCCTCGACGGCATTGACTCTTTTTATTCTATCACAATAATACGTATATTTTTTGATGTCCCTCTGCACTATGATAATACGAACTTTGAAAATTAGTTATTGTGCCATAACTCTAACAGTTACACATGGTATCATAAACTTTTTGTAGATATTGATGTCTTCTATGAAATTTTAGTACATCACTTTGCTCTACTCTTAACAATTTCCACAGCGTACGCGATATAAGTTTTTTTTTTAAATATTTTTTTACACGTTAATCGTCTAATTGTAAAAGAATTTTTCAAATCCCCTCTCGTAGTTTCGGGGCCTATTCGATTCAAATAAAGAAACAAACCATAACATAGTTACAAAAATACCATAGTTAGTTACTCGCTATGGTGCGCGAGGCTACACTCCGCATTTTTTATTATTACATGATTTTCTTTAGAGTGATATTTTTAAATTCGTTATATCTTTTGAATGAAATGTCCGATTTTGTTAATTTAAAAAGTACTTTACGCATATTGAAATTATCTTTAATAAAATATCATTTAATAGAATAAGGATCAATGTAGAGGTATGAATAAAATGGTTTGATTATTGCCGGCACTTTCATCAACTTATAAAATATAAAAAAGTAGTTATATTGTCGTAACTATAGTAGTTGGGCATATGGTATCGCGGACTTTTTTATAGATATTGATGCGTTCTATAATACTGTAGAACATTATTTTGTTCTATCATCAATAGTTTTCACAGCGCACGCGATGATATAATTTTTAAGATCAATTTTTTCACACCTTGGGTTACATTATTGCATTTTTCGTAGGGATCCCTATTTTTTTTGAAAATGTAATATAGCCTATGTGGGACAGTGAAGATGCAGCTTTCTAACAGTGAAAGAATTTTTAAAATCCGTCGGGTAGTTTTTGTGTGAAAACAATACAAACATACATACAAAAATACAAATCTTACCTCTTTATAATATTAGTATAGATACACGTATTTTGTTCATGATTTCTTCTTTACTCATATTTCAAACTAAAATACAAAATAATTACATACTAACAGAGTGTATTTACATTACGAAAGTGAAATACAGTACCACGAACGTGCCTAAATAATAGCGGCCATTGCATATGAAGATTGCAGATTTATGTGCGAAATGTACGTGGCGAATGTTCACAATTACTCATGCTCACGGAAAGAGTAGTAGGTATAGTGATTTATTATTCTGTGTTTTAGCCTCAACGGTGTACAGTTTGTACGAGCTTAGGTATATTTCTGAATCGGATGGCATAACTTTTTTGCTAACTTTTTAGGGCCATCGTGGCGCAGTAGGACAATGACTGACTATTTTTATGGAAATAGACAAGGCAAAGAAGCAAACGGATCACCAGATGGTAAGTAATCACCGCCGCCCACGACCCTGTGTAACAACAGAGGAGCTACATCAAGGACCGACAACGCACCTGGCGTTTAAAGTGGAGATAGACGCGCTTTTTGAAGGTATCCAGATCATATCGTTCACTGTCGAAGGTAGGGCATTTCCACAGTTATGTGGCTCGTGGAAGGAAGCTCCTTCGAAACCTCACAGTAGTGGAGTGCCAAGTATCCAGACGGTGTGGATGGTATTTGTGTTGGTGACATACTGTGCGGTTAGAAAATTCGGCGGCAGGTAACAGTTCAAACAGCTCTCCAGAACACTCCCTATGATAAATGCGGTAGAAAACGCTCAACGAGGAGACATCTCTTTCATTAGGTTCCCAACGATTGTAAAGGCTCTACGGTGTACTGTAAGCTAAATTATTGTGAGCTCCGTCCTCTAAGGAATTAAATATTTTAATTTTAACCCTGTGATAAGACAAAATACAGCATTGAGCTTTACCATTTGCAATGTTCAGGACATTGCGTGTTAAATGGTCAAAAATCAGAGCAGAAAGAAGAAAATGACGTCTTGAAATTAGAATAGTATACAGAGACTACTCTACCTACAATACCATAGACAGATATCTACTATTTAAAACTAAAAAAATGTAATATTTGAAACAAATATTGCTATTTTCATAATAGATATATTAAAATCTTATATTTTGCAAATGTTAAATTAAGACTAATATTCAATGGCCTATTTATTATCCTTTCTTATGTTTTAGCTTTCACCGTTGTAGCACAAAGGTAGATTTTGAAACTCATCTGAAGCAATCTTCAATATCAAAGATTTCAAATCAAGGTCTACCTTTGAGAAACCTTTTTATCGTGGAATATTCCTACACGTTTAATAATAATAGGGACTTCTATCATAATAAAAGCAATATATTGCTCAACGATATTTTTAAAATATTGTATATTTTAAGAATATGATATTTTGTGGTTTACATTTTGGCAGAAATACATAATAGTTTTTTGCTTATATTTTTGAGGTATGTAAACATACTTGAGGCCAGTCGTGGTGCAGTGGCACAAAGTATGTAACTGTAAAACCGACTGGTTGTGGATTCGAACCCCACTCGAGGAGATGAAATATTTACTTAAATTTATAATAATTTATTCTATTTCTTCTCTTTAGTGTCGAGGCAAAGCGCGGCGTTGAGTTCTGCCACTCAACACGAAATGCCTCCAGAAATCGGCAGAAAGTGGGGACCGGAGTGTCTTAACACTAGGTTCACACTGCCTACCTTGCCGTGTGCGGGATACAGCGTGAAGCTGATTTTTTTTTCTTTCGATAACATACTTTAAGACGTGGGAGAGAAAAATCATAATAATAGGATGTGTATCCATTATTTATTTTTCTGTTTGCGGCTAAACGTTCATATTATGAAAATAGTTTCAACTGCACGATGATAGCGGCTTGAATGTTCCTCTTATGTAAACACGTAGAATAACGAGAAACACAGGAAGTTTACTTATTAAAATTATTTCAATTCCCAAATAGCTCTCCATTTTGTTATATTATTTACTTATTACGAATACAAACATATAATATAGAACGTAAATGTTTGGTTATCGATATATACGTCGATTGTTGATTCTGTAATTAATTCATTATGCGTAATCTATATATGGGTATATGTATATGTATCTTTCTAAAACGTGATACGATATCGCCAAATACATGCCGACTGTTTGAAGATTAATTAGTGTAGTACCGTGTTGTGTTTATTTTAAAAAAAACCGGACAATCGCGAGTCGGGCTCTCCCACCGAGGGTTCCGTATCGTACAAAATTGGAGGTCTCGCGCTTTTTCTGAAATTCACTCTTGACTTAGCCAGAGCCCTTTCATTTGATACCTTACTTAAACTAACGACTTTAATACCAATTTTACCTCCCTTTTATGGTTATTATGTTTTAGCATTTAACCATAAATGTATAGTTTTAAGATTTTTTCCTAAGCTAGACCTACCTACCTGTAGATGCTAGATGCCAAATTTCATAATTCTAGGTCAACCAGAAATACTCTATAAATTTTGATTTCCTTTATAGTGTAGATAAAGATAGAAAGGTACGGAAACATACTCTGATTATATTTAGCACTTCTATCTAATATTATCCTGTAAAAAAGCAGTTGTAAAATCAAAATTACAATAGTACGACATATGGACATGTTATTTAATTTTGTCGAACATTTTGTTGTTTCATTTTCAACAGTTTTTGCAGCGCATGCTATGAAAGACATTTTGTCCATAATTTTTCATCACTAAATTTTTCTAGAAATTATTTGCATTGGGAAATAGAGACAGCCAAAGTGGCGTCAAATACAGTTTCGTCTATAATTCCTTAATACATATGTATGTAAAGTTAGATAAATTATATTATATTTCTGACGAATAAATTAGATTTGTTATTGTCATTAGATATTTTCTCCACTTTTCCTATATAAAACAAAGTATGAAACGTAAAAGCGGTCGTATATTTTCAATCATATAATAAGTCAGTAAACGTTAGCGCGAGGAAAATAGAGGAATATAAAAAGTACCGTCACGTGCAGGTCCGGCTTCATGCTTGATTTAAAGACGAAAGCGTGGTCGGTTTCCTGTTTTATTGCTGTTCTAAGTAGATTTTAAAGGTGGCTGTTAAGTGCAAAAATTTATTTAAATGCCTGGAATTCTTTGTACAATGTCTTTTTCTTTTTTCCTTTTTTTTTTCTTTCTTTGTTTTTCTTACTACAATCAGTATAATGTTACACTCAATATACAGATAGTTCTTAGTTTATGTCGCAGTCACAGAATATTTTTTTATAATATTCTTAATAACATTTTTTTGTGGAATAACACTTTAAAAACGTTCAAAATATTACCATTAATTAACAACATTCCACAGATCACACAGCCTTATACGATAATTGGAAATTCCTAGGTAACGTCAAACATACCTAAGAGATTCAAAATCGCTTCCATCACTATTAGTCCCAATGATTTCAATTTAAAGACAGTATTATTTTAGGCAATCAACATATAAAGCTAATAGTAAAAAGCTAAAAGATTTTCTGTGATGGTGAACTAAGATTAATCTGTCGGCGGCTTTGCAACGGATCGGCGATTTACCGCACGATAAAACCTGGAAACAATTTTTCTTGTTTCTAGTAGCTCACTGAAGTAGTTGCATTTGGTCAATAAATTACAAATTTCAGTTAGGTACTTTTTATTGTTTCAAAGTAAATATTCTTTATATGCTTTTGTAGTTCTTAAAATAAACATTGTCTGATTATTACCAATATCTTATATAAATATATAAAAAAATCGATTTAAATGTAGTCAATTGTCGTTATAAGAATAAAAATATTTTACTTTTTCATGATTTGAGTACATTTTTTGCCATTTAGCTGCGCCTGTGAAACTTTCAAAAATTATTCTATACTAACACTAGAGGGCGCGCGCGGCTTCGCCCGCTTATTTGGAGTGAATTCTAAATAAACCACGAAACACGTGTTCAATAAAATATTTTTAACAGTCTGAATTTATTTTTTTATAAAAATCGGTGGCAATTTAAATATTTTTCCATATAAACTTTCAACCCCTTATTTGAACCCTTAGGGGGTGAATTCTTAAAAACCATGAAACACGTGTTCAATGAAATATTTTTAAGAGTCTGAATTTCAAATTTTATAAAAATCGGTACAGATTAAATTTTTTTTCCATACAAACTTTCAACCCCAATTTCATCCCTTTAGCGTTAAAATTTTTCAAATTCCCTTCTTAGTGGATGTCCAGAATATGAAAATAAACATCTGCCCAAGTTTCGCGTTTCTACCATCAGCGGTTACGGCTCTGCGTGCGTCTTACCTCAGTCAGTCAGCACAAGTCCTTTTATATATATAGATTAGTAGTTTTTAAAATGAAATCTGGAAAAAAATCACCAGTATTTTTTTTCGCTATAGCTACAGTCTTTGAAAGTTTTTTTATAAAATTTAGCTTGCTTAAAAAGATTTTTTTTTTCATGTTATTTCCAAGATTTATAACCCAATAGTAAGTACAGAAATATTAGGTTATATAAAAGGCCTACTATTGAGTTATATAGAGAAATAATTACGAGCTCAGATTCAATCAAATATTTAAGCCAGTCATAAGCGGAGGCATAAGCTTGAGACTGTAAACGCGACAGGTTGTGGGTTCGATTCCCACTCGAGGAAGTAAAATATTTAATATTTAGATTTCTACGCTCTGGTGTCGAGACAAAAAGGCGGCGTTGATTTCACCCACTCAATACTGGTGGAGTGGAGTGTTTTGACTTACACTAGGTTCCCCTGCATGTGGAATATTAAAGCTTCTAAAACTGCTTCGTCAAGTATGTCAAGTTATATTGTGCAAGAGCCTGAAATTTTCAAGACGCAGTAAAGATCATCGTTGAACTAAAAAAAAGATTTCGAAAACTTTACATAATAAAATATGAAACTGAACGAAAGATTACTAAATATTTAAGTTTTATCATTAAAAATTACCTGGTTTTGTTATTATAATTTTTTACTTAAAAAATATAAATAAACTCTAATGTTTTTCATTTATATAGTGTATTAATTCATACATTAAGATATAATATCACATTCATAAACGTAGTCTATACATAATCCAAAATATGATCAGTTAAACATAAGCACGTCGAGCCGACATATTATCTTTAGTATACAGTGAAATATGGTTTCCTAGGCTTAAACAAAATAAGCTCCACTTTTTTAAACATTTTTAAAGTGTTATTCCACATTTAGGAAAGAAAAGACTTATTAAAAAATTGGTAACCAAGTGCTCTGACCAACTAAGCCATACGTTCTCATCGACCTACATCGAGTCATACACGCTTGTTTCAACTTATTTATATTGTTAGCATCTCTGTAGAGAGATTTTCTCTCTGTAGAGAGAAGTCAAATAAATTCTGATTGACTGTATAAAAAAAAGTCTTACGAGAGTAACTACTCTCAGTGGACAGCATTTGAATTGCAAGACTACAATTCTACACAATACAAATGTTCATAATAGACAAATATTTATTTTCTTAAGTTGTAATTAACATCAATGTGGCTCAGTTGTTGAAACTTTGGTTGTCAGTATTTGTGGGTTCAAACCCTATAGAAAGAGTTCTTATTCTATATTATAACATCTTATCATCGATGTAGTTAATAAAATTGTGATTATTTTAAATTTAAATTCATTAAGGTATAGCAAAATAGTAAGTGACTTGTCTTTAATTTTTCTTTATCATTATTAAGTATGAAAAACCTCTATTTGCGTTTATCAAAATATAGAATTTCATATGTTAATATTACCATTGTGTGACACACTAAATCTCAGCCTCTGTATTTAATATAAAACATCTTCCTTTGTAATATGAAAATGGGTTGGCAAGTAAAAAACAATTTCGTTTACTTTACACTTAATTAAAGAAAATGTGTTAAATATACTTCAACATTATTCTCAAAGAGAAGTTTCTAAAAGTACTAACAAAATAAGTGCTTTCCCCGAAGTATTTTAACCTGAAGAAAAATTAAGTTATTTAAAGTTAATTTTAGCATAACTTGTTAATATTTTTACGTCCAATCTTTATTGTTAGAATAGCAGGAAAATATTTTCATCTTTTAACATTAAATATAAAATATACATTATCAGTCTTCGATGAACATCGTGGCGCAGAGGCACAAAGTGTGACTATAAACGCGATTGGTTGTGGGTTTGATCCCCATTTGAGAAATTGAAATATTTTCTTAAAATTAATATTAACTTAAAATTCGGCGTAAAGTGGGGAACGGAGTGTCTTAACACAACGTTTCCTCTGCCTACCCTGCTATGTGCGGGACACAGCGTGAAGCTGATTTGATTTATTCTTTTAATACACTAAAATAATAATTATTAATTTATAAATTTCTAATGAATTAAAAATAATATTGATAAATATTGTTGCATGTATGGCAATAATATCACTATTTATTAGAAATCCCACTATTATCAGGAAGAACATTCATATTATATGTTTTTGTTCCCTAATATAGTTAAGCAAAGAACAACAGCAGTTATAATTACGCAACGTCGTTACATGAGCGGCAGCCTCTACTTGATATGTGATCATGTATTAAAAATGAACAAATAACTTACTTATACTTAAAGATAAACATATAAAAATTTTAACGTAGCAGGATTTGAACCCACGCTTCTTTGGAAATTGTTCAAGAGCTGACCAACTAAGTTGTTGTGTTTTGTTCTATGAGAAGGAGAAAATAAAAATATTTCTTTCCTTGAGTGGGGATCGAACCCACGACCATACAGTCAAATGCTGTCTCCATGGTGTACGTTTGGCGTAAGTGTGTTAAATGATTCAATTTACTATATACTTCATTAAAGTTGAGAACAAACAAATTAATTTCAACAATGCTGCATCAGAGGCATTCTTACTATACGGCTTGACGTAAGTTGTCTCACAAGATTTCAATACTTACTTTGAGCTGAAACACTAACAGAGTAATTAAGATTATCTTGTTTTGCTTTAGTTAAATTCTTTCTTAACGTGGATTATATCAGACAATATTTTTGCTAGTTATATGTAATTTTATTTTTAAAGTGTTTTTTATTATTGCAAAAGTGTTTTTTTTCTTTGCTTTAAAATATATGAAATATATAAATCAGCTTCACGCTGATTTGATTGCTTCACGCAAGCAGAGGGGCCCTAGTGTTGAGTCTCTCCGTTCCCCACTTTCTGCCGAATTCTGGAGACATTGCGTGTTGAGTGGCAGTCACGCCGCGCTTAACCTTGACACCAGAGCGAAGAAATGGAAATATAAATTTAAGTAAATATTTCATCTCCTCGAGTGGGGATCGAACCCATAACCAGTCAGTTTTACAGTCACAACTCGTGCCGCTGCGCCACGACTGGTCTATATATTAACTTCATTCAAGTTTATTAAGCTTGTAATAAAATATTTTCATCGTTAAATCCACACTTTAAACTATATTTTTGAATTTTTTATTTGGATGGCACTGAACGATGATAAGGATGGCGATCGGTTCATCTCTAACCAATTACATCATAACAGCTTCAATACCAATTACTTTAACCATCTCAAAAATGTTGAGTTAATAAATTTCATATTTAAGCATTACGATGATATCAAGTACTTACTGTATTTGAAAACTCATATAATTAGAACTTCAGTTAATATTACGTTTATTTATTTTAGGTAAATGAAAAACAGAATCTGCTACTTTTTTTAACATTACGCTCATTCCCGCATATGGCAGTTCTAAAAAACGCACAAATTTCAATTTCCTTGTGATTACTCATTAATAGTAAATAACTTTAATAAGATGAATATCATATTAAATACTTAACTAAATAATAAACAAGTCGTCTAGACAAGTTTGATGATTTAGTATATACAAAAATATATTTTAAGAAAAAACCTTCAAAAAATTGAATATTTTACGTGGAGATTTGGTGTGTTCTTAGCTTATTTCTTTTCAAAAATATTCGTAATTAAACTATATTAATTTTATTTGCTATTTTTAATGAAATAAGTACATACTTAAAGGTTTCAATAATAAAACGTGCTTATAATTTAGGTGTAGCTACACAAAAATCGATCGCAAAAAAAGTTTATAAAAATGGGATCATTGATCGAGCGAGTTTTTGTTTTAAATATTGCCACGAAAATACGTTATCTAACATAGTGTTTATTTTGGCTTATAATAATGTTAGCATGCACAGCTTTAATTTCCGACGGTGCAACTGCCGCCACGGTCGCATGCTTTAACAATTTTTTAAATAAGTCTTAAACTGGATTCTCCTAATTTTAGCACATGAATCGTCATTGATATCTTTATTTACTACTTATAGATTAAAAATATTTCGGCAATCGTTAATATATACACTATATATATACTTATATTGACATTTTGAACAAATCTGTAACCAGTAAATTTCATGTACTTTGAATGAGTTTTTCGTACAATTCCAACGTGTTTTATGTAAAAACGTCATTGGTTGCGACGTCATTGGTAAAATAGTAAAAGATGGCAATGACGCTGGAAGAAAAGTAGCGAAGACAATGATTATTAGCTTTTAGAGTAAAATAATGGGTCTAGTTTCAGGCTGTAGTCCTGAATCTTAGACATATTTCTAATAGTACTAGTACTCACTGATGTGTCGTGTGAAGAATTTTGAATGCTTAAACCAGCTATGACTAAAAATTTACGTAATACCTAAATTTTATTCGTGAATTTTTCTCGGATTTTATTCTTCTGAATCTTCTTGCTATATCACTTCCATAGCATTTAGTTTCAGTGTAATGGAAACGTTATAAATAATATTACTGTTTTTAACATATAGAACAGTACAAAAATAAGCTATTTCAACTTCAACTATTTTATCAACTGTTACCACTCGTCAATCTCTTTATAAATGCCTTGTTTTTTCATGATCTCTGTTTATATCTTTTCTCCCGAGCGAGGGTTTAGGATTTATAAGACCCGATATTATGGTTAGGTTTATCCGCTCTTTACCCAGACGCAGCTGACTTCGATGCATGTCCATTCTTGACATCGAAGATTCCCCCAATACTGATGCTTCCCCTTTTTTGAACAATGTATTTTAAATCTCAGTTACTATCTAGTTTTTATAGGTCTACACACTGCAGAGGTAAATAACGTTTCACTAGTGTTAAGAATTGAATTTACTTTCTTGTTAGGCTAAAATATAGTTTTAATGGAGCCTTTTCTCTTAAAATGCTCTTAAAATGTTGCAATTCTGTCTGTTTCAAAAGTTGTTTTACATATGATAGAAGTCCCGGTTGTCTTTCTACTGAGGGTCTTCTGATAACGCTGGAGGGGAGTAGACATCTTGCTCTGATGAAAGGCATTCTTCACCCATCAAAGCTCGTCCCCTAGGTGTACAGCGTCGCAGAATTGGTGGGCACTTTGAAATAAAGATTTGCCAATGGTAGATAAACGTGGGTAAGATTCACTATTGAAATATGTGAGTATGGTTTCTTTGTTAGCTAACTTAAGATCTTTCAGCCCACAAACAAAATGGTATGAGTCCATGGCATGTTGAGTTTATACCTCGGCGTACCGATTTGGCTAACTATTGAAGATACAGTCAGTTTAGTCCTATTGTGTATTTTCGGCAACTCATACAATTTAGGATATTTTACATAACTAGTTACGAGAGATTTAACTTTACATATCTTACGTTTCTTTCATTCTTCTTTTGCAACACCTACGTTTCGCTGCCGTATATCAGCGACGTTCGTCAGCAATGCACAGTGTTACTAAACGTGCAACTATTCTGTTATTTCACGGTCTCACTAATGCATCTAAGGCACCGCTAATTCTGTTATCGGCAGCAATAAGCTTGTGCGTCTTTTCTTCATTTCTTTCAAATGCAAGAATAGGCTCTGGTCTTTCTTTCCTTTGGAAGGAAATTCTCCCTCGCATGTCACTTTGTATCACAGACTTTACAACAAGGGAAGCGATTAAAGTATTGTACCGAGGTAGTCTCCCAAAATATCTTATACTTTTGTCAAACATCTAAAAAAAAGTTCTTGGTTTAGGACCTCCTGCGACCTGCTCACTACTGTAAAATGTGTGGCAAATTAATAAACAACCTTAGGAATTACTAAAATTGCTCGTTAACATTTTATTTCTTTCTTTCTCAGAACTTTCACGCTTCATCTTTATCAGTACTTTCGTTTGGTGTCTTTGTAGCATATCCTCTTACTTTTTTAAAAAGATTTATCTGAGGCCTTATGATCCTAAAGAGTTCCGTTTTTTGTTTCAAAGATATCTAATATTTTGGAAGTACTTATTCCTCTTTGATCGATAGATCTTAAAACTTCCAGCTTCTTATGCGATAATTCGAGTCCAAGTTTGGACGTCTCGTACCTCAAAATGAAACAGACTCCTTATTATAGCAACGATTACATATTGGTCTGTTCCCAAGATAGCATCCTAAGCACTTGTGTGTCCACAACTTAACCTTAAATATACTGATCCGCTAGGAATAAGTCAATCATACTTTTCACGGTGATAATATAATAGAACGTGACAATGGATTGATGATGAAGGAATAGCAAAAAAGATTAATGAAGAAAAAGTGAGCAGTAATAAAGATAGACCTTCGAAAATACAGCATCAAAGATAATGAAGGAGAAAAATTACGTAAAAAGGATGAGGACGCCCCAGATGGCATGTATGAAAAGTTGATGATAGTGGACGAGGTGAAAGAGGTATATAGAGACCGTAGCGTTTGGGGTTCCGTTCTCTCTGATTTTCCCACTAGTATTACAGCGTGAAGCTAAATAAGTAAGTATTTAATTTCAATTCTGTTGTAAAGAATCATTATTGGTACCACAGCATCATTTTTCTCCATTTGCTTATCATTATTCTACACTAATCGTCATTGTCCGATTTAACACATTTTTTAAAAAATCCATTTATAAAATAAATAGGGGTTGTTCATAGATGCCACTTCAATAAACGTGCATTAAAATGTCCAAGCTTACATCTCACAGCAAAATTACGGCTTTACACGCTGGTTTTAAAAAAGACATAATTTTTGGTTAAAAATAACAATTTTAGGAGAACTGCCACATAGCATCGTATTTTACACAGCTCGTCCTCTCGCTTTTAGCCTGATTACATAGCGTATTGAGAGGCGGAACCCAACGCCACGCTTCGCTCTTCAAATGAGAAATAAAATGATTTTGATATAATCTTTCCTACTAGTAGAAAACATAACCATAGTATAAAATCAAACGCTGTCAGAATGCGCCATGACAGCGTTAATTAATAAGCCGAAACTGATAAATTATTAATCATGATACAAAATTATTTCAATTAAAAATTAAAAACTTAATTTATTTGCTGAATGCATAATGAGATTGATCTGAACTTTTGTGTCATGAAACAGGATAATCTTAATTTTCACAATTTAAATTATATGACTACTTATTTCCTGTTAAATGGAAAACGTTAAACCAAATGATCACTTCACCGTAATTTGGTTTTGTAGTGGAATGAATAAAATAATGAACTCTTAAAATAATTTAACTGGCAAATTAATTAATTTATGATTCACATAGGTAACGTGCTTTTATGAAATGTGTACTATTTTGATATTTTTGCATCATTTGTTTGAGTATTATTTAGTGTTAGAGATATCTTCTTCTACTTCTTCTTCCTGCTGTCATGAATCCCGGCGTATGTTGCCAGGGTTTGCCTTTCTGCTTAACCTACTCCACTTCGCACGGTTTTAACGACCTTGGTGGTCAATCCATAGGCTCTCATGTCAACACAACATTCAGCCAGCACTTTTTTGGACATCCAGGAGGCCTCACTTCAGGAACAGACATAGCAAGGCACTTCCATCGGCCATAGTTCTTAGGCCGGCGCGCAACGTGGCCATACTATCTCAGGCAACGCTAATACATCTTCATATTAGTGACGATAGTGCTGTCCAGCATTACATTTATTGCCGAATAAAAGGACCAAGAAAGGCATCGGATGATGCTCTTGTATGTCAGTTCCTTGAGTTTGGGCTTTATTCTTCAATCGCAGATAACACCTGTGACCTCTCGCCATTTGACACAGGCAGCACTTATCATTACGTGGACATCGTGATCGATGCCAACAGACTCGTGCATAACGGATCCCAGGTACCTTAAATTAATTTTCCCCGAGTGGAAATCGAACCCACACCCTGTCACGTTTAAAGTCGCACGATCACGCACTTGTGCCACACCTGGCCTGTGGCAGTCTTTCGATATAATTTCTGGATATGGCCTCCCATATGGTAATAGCAAGCTCATTTCTCTCATGCTCTCGTTTATCATGCAAGAGCAAACGATTGCTCAATAAACACGACACAGTACTACGCTAATTAATCTTCAAACGGTCGGCGTCTATTCGGCGGTGTCATATCACATTATAGAAAGATACGTATATATCCTTATAAAGTACGCATGATGAATTAATTACAGAATCAACAATCGAGGAAGAATTTCACTTAGCATATTAACATTTCATTATTCACTTATCGGTAACCAAATATTTACGTTTTATATTATATGTGAGGCCAGTCGTGGCGCAGCGGCACAAAGTGTGACTGTAAAACCGACTTTTTACGGTTTACGGTTGTGGGTTCGATCCTCACTCGAGGAGATGAAATATTTACTTAAATTTATATTTCCATTTCTTCGCTCTGGTGTCAAGCGCGGCGTTGAGTTCTGCCACTCAACACGCAATGCTTCCAGAATTGAGTGTCTTAACACTAGGTTCCCTCTGCCTACCCTGATGTGTGCGGGATACAGCGTGAAGCTGATTTATTATATGTTTATATTCGTAATACGTAAATAATGTAATAAAATGGAGAGCTGTTTGAGAATTGAAATAATTTTAATAAGTAAACTTCCTGTGTTTCTCGTTATTCTACGTGTTTACATAGGAGGAACATTCAAGTCGCTATAATCGTGCAGTTGAAACTATTTTCATAATATGAACGTTTAGTCGCAGAACTTAATATGCAATGTCTAAATAGAAGAATGCTGGATGAGCTCAAGGGAAAATTCGAAATATGAAACAAGAAAACAGCATTTCATTCTAAATTTGCTGCATGCATTCTAAAACTGCAACCAATTGAACGGTCATAAGAAACAAAACTAGACGATGACAAGAAATAAAAAAGTTAGTATTTATAATACAGCTAATAGTGGGCGGAGGGAGCCCATGTTTTATTAGATGTTAAATCCATTATATCCAATAGCTCTCAAGATTTTCTACAAACACTTCTACTTAATGTACTGGTAGCACTCGTGCGTGACTATCTCCAGTCCATCTGAGGCCCTTCTTCGCTGAAAATACAAGTAAACAGTACCGCAAATACCTATCTAATCCCTCTACTTATTTAAAACGTAGCAAAAAAATATCTTTATAAAAGAAATGTTATACTTATTTTCTATTTTGAGCCTTCAATAAATCTAGGAGATTTGCTTTGAATGTGTAAATATATAAACGTCTGATTCACATTAAAAAGAATTTTAAATTTGTATATCATAAGAGAAAAATATTTTTATTAAAAACAATTTAAACGTGTTAAAATTGACCACAAATTCGAAAAAATTATTACCTCGGACTTAACCAACCAACCAGAAGAATATTTTTTCATTTAAAAATACTAAGAATTTTCCTATATCTGCAACCATAAATGTTCATAATTTGAATCTTCTACTAGAACTAGTACCAAATATGCACATATTAAACTTTAAAGGAAATGAGGCCAGTCGTGGCGCAGGGGCATAAAGTGTGACTGTAAAACCGACTGGTTGTGGGTTCGATCCTCACTCGAGGAGATGAAATATTTACTTAAATTTATATTTCCATTTCTTCGCTCTGGTTTCGAGCAAAGCGCGGTGTTAAGTTCTGCCACTCAACACGCAATGCCTCCAGAATTCACCAGAAAGTGGGAAACGGAGTGCCTTAGCACTAGATTCCCTCTGCCTACCCTGCTGTGTGCGGAATACAATATGAAGCTGACATTTTTTTTTTTATAATAAATACCCTTCAAAATAGTTGTTTAGTATAGATAAAGTATGTATTATAGATCCAAGTCAAAAACTGTCTCTCGCTCCAGTAATAATACTAAATAATAACTGATACTTTCTAAGTCCAGTATTTCATTTCTTTTATATTTATAAGAAGCTTTAATATAAAGAAATAAAATTACCACTTCGCAATACAATATTTGTGGATGGGATATAATATTTTTCTTTCTATAAAATACATTCGATATAACTCGATCGATACGTCTATTTACGGCTACAGAGTTATTCTCTGTAGCTGTGTGGTTCGAGATAGCCTCTCAGTAAATATAAGCGAATATTCTCCATCCCGGCGATCGTTAGGGAAGTAGGTTATATATAACAACATATAAATAAAACATGATGTTTAGTAATATCATACGTTTATATAATATTTGCATTTTTCTCTACACTCTGAGTATCAGTTGGAAAAAATGTAACGAAGTGGATAACATTAAGGCCAGTCATGAGTCAGAAGAAGCGTATGACTGCAAACGCTATAGCTTGTGGGTTCGATTCCCATTTGAAAAATCTGTATCGGTTACTTTAATACACACCTGTTCTTGATATCGGAGAAACATATGTTCATTGACACTAACACCAATGTTTCTCTTCATCTGATATTGGATGAACCACAGTCGCAGTCTAATTTATACAAATTGTACATAGTACATACATATTTCATAAATTTTATTACATTCTAAAAAATATTTGTAACATTTTTAAAGTGTTAATCCACACTTAGGAATTAAAAATACTTATTTAGAAAACATATAAAAATTTGAACGTAGCGGGACTCAAATCTGCGCCTCTTGGAAACCGACCAGGTCCTCGTCAGTTGTTATAATAAATAATAATACTTGATACTGTCATTATAGTTAGTAACTATTTTGCGGCCAAAACTGGAAAAATCTAGCAACACAGTACACACTTAAATTTCCACAATTTTTTTTATTTGTAATTTGGATGGCACTAAACTACTAAGCACAACGAAATATACAAAGAACAATTTTTATCGTAACTATTTTAAGAAAATGGAAATCGAACACACACCCATCGCGATCAGCTAATCCCAAGCCAACTACGTCACGAAGGCATTTATACAATTACTTTCAACATCTCAAAATGATTGAGTCAATAAATTTCATGATTAAGCCATTCGATGATATCGGGTACAATAGTACGAGTTATAGTTTGTATTTGTAATACGTAAATAATATAATAAAATGGAGAGCTATTTGAGAAGTGAAATAATTTTAATAAGTAAACTTCTTTTATTTTTCTTATTCTACGTCTTTATGTAGGAAGAATATTCGACTCGCTATTGCCATGCAGCGGTAAAGTGTTAGCATAATATGAGCGTTTAGTCGCAGACCGCAATATGCAATGTCCAAATAGAAGGATGCTGGATGAGGTCAAAGGGAAACTCAATTATCAAAGAAGAAAACAGCAAGATTTTATTTTAACGGCAAATTATTGGCCATAAAAAATAAAAATCACTTCGTTAAGACGATTAGGGAAACAAACGATTTGAACTTTTATTACGGCACATATTTTATAATACAGCTTCACGCTGTATCTTGCATGTAGCAGGGTAGGCAGAGGGAGCCCATGTTTTATTAGATGTTAATGCTGAACAGCGAGATGAACTGGTCTGCTATGGTATTCTTATGTGAATCAGTAATCGCACTAAAGGAGGCTGCAGAGCATGTGCGCGAGTCCAGCTTGAACACAGACTCGCTCCGCCGCCGTAGGGGGTAGAAGAAGGCGGTACGCGCATCTTCAACTGCCCCTACCCTAGAGGAGCTACTGCGGGAGGGTCAGGGTGACGCTCCTGCAAGTCATCGAAGCTGCGGGTATTTAAAAGAAATCCCAGGGCGCCCTGAAGGCGACGGTGGCCCGCAATAGGCGGGCTTTCCACTGAGGCGTCTTAGTAGTATACGCGAGCAATCCTACACCGTCCCATTTTGGTGAAAAGGGTTTTCGCTGGGTTTTAGTAGGTAGGATTGGTTTCACCGATGAGTCCCACAGTGTCGCTCATCCGTAACGCACTTGCTCTCCGTGTGAGCGGTCTGCGTAAATGCAAATTCCCAGCGAAAAAAAAAAGATAGGCAGAAGGAGGGGGGCCTAGTGTTATGACACTATGAATTATATAAATGAAAAGAAATACGCCTGATTCACACTAAATAAAATTTCAGTTTGTATATTATAAGACAAAAATAATTTTATTAAAAAATATTTTTTTGAACGAGTTATAATTGACCACCAGTTCAGTAGTCATTGCAGCGGACTTGACAAGCCCAAGAAAGTCAGTGATCACAGGCTACTATTTAGCTAAGGCCTTATTGTCATATTGATATAGAGGCCAGTCGTGGTGCAGCGGCACGAGGTGTGACTGTAAAACCGACTGGTTGTAGGTTCGATCACCACTCGAGGAGATGAAATATTTACTTAAATTTATATTTTCATTTCTTCGCTCTGGTGTAGAGGTTAAGTGCGGCGTTTAGTTCTGCCACTCAACACGCAATGCCTCCAGAACTCGGCGAAAAGTGGGGAACGGAGTGTCTTAACACTACGTTCCCTCTACCTACCTTGCTGTTTGCGGGATACAGCGTGAAGCTGATATACAAATGTATGGAAATAATACAGTCAATAGCAGTGAACCATTTATGGATAAATACAGTAAGGTAAAAAAATTTCGGTGTGTGACAAATGACCCATTTTCTCGACACTCTAATAGGCTGAATTGATGAAAAATATTTAGCTCCCGGTCCGTTCGCCCCCAAACATGGTACAGCTATAATGTGAAAAATGTGGATATGGCTGAACTAAGCTAAATTTATCTTATTTTTCAAAAATCTCAACAGGTTACCTTACGACAGTTGTGAATTCCAATCCTTTTAACTATAACAAAAATAATTAATAATTGTTTGAGGCCGGTCGTGGCGCAGTGGCACGAGGTGTGACTGTAAAACCGACTGGTTGTGGGTTCGATCCCCACTCGAGGAGATGAAATATTTACTTAAATTTATATTTCCATTTCTTCGCTCTGGTATCGAGGTTAAAGCGCGGCGTTGAGTTCTGCCACTCAACACGCAATGCCTGCAGAATTCGGCAGAAAGTGGGGGACGGAGTGTCTTAACACTAGGTTCCCTCTGCCTACCCAGCTGTGTGCGGGATACAGCGTGAAGCTAATTTATTTATTAATTGATTTTTAATTAATATTTGTACCGGACGGGCGGATCTCGAATGAACGAGCCGCTGACGCCCTGTACACATTAGGTTCCGGATAGTGGGAACACAGAGATCGTCGAATGAAACAAGATGCTATTTCTATATAACGGTAGTTACTGACGGCTTCTTCAAATATGTCTTCCTATTATTCTATTTGTCTTCCTATATTTCTTTCTATTCTTCTTCTTATTTTTCTTCCTATTCACTATATATGCTTGAACTGGTTGTCCCACACAACGACCGCAAGCCATCGAGCCGTTTTATCTTTATTTAAACTAATATTTTCACTATGATAATTACAAGTTTTTGCTTATATTTTAATTACTATCTATCGGTCGCGAACAATATTCGCTCGAAAAGATATACATATGTATATATATATTTATTCGTATTTTAATAATTATTATTATTTGTTTCAAAATCATATATATTAAAGTGCTATGTAAATTAAAATAAATCAAATTAGATCAGCTTTACGCTGTGTCCCGCACATAGCAGGGTAGGCAGAAGAAACTTAGTGTTAAGACACTCCGTTCCCCACTTTCCACCAAATTTATATGTAGTAAGCTTAATATTTTATTATACATTTATATTTTTAAGAAAATATCTCATAGATATCCGGTAACAAAACTAATTATCTATTTATATGCATCCCATTTAAGCTCTGTCACAAATCGACCACAAAACAAGCAATTTGTACCAAATTGTTTACTTGTCGTTTTTGGCGTATTTATTTTTGAATTTAACTATATAGGTAAAAAGTTATTTTTTAGCTTCAAGCCTTATTCCGCATAGTAGAATACAAACAGACGGAACCTAGTGTCAAATTCTACGTTCTCCACTTTCCGCCCAAATTTCAAAGACTCGAACTTTATATTACCAAAGTATTTACGAGAAGAAATACATCCAGAACCACACATTATATTAAAATAATATATATAAATTCCTGAATATCTAAAATGAATTCCTGAATATGTAAAATTAGTTAAATTGTATTACATTTCTGATGAACCAGTTAGATTTGTTATTATCATTAGATATTTTCTCCATTTTTCCTATATAAAATAAATATGAAACGTAATAGCGGTCGTATATTTTCAATTATATATGAGTAAACGTTAGCGCGAGGAAAATAGAAGAATATAAAAAAGTACCGTCACGTGCAGGTCCGGCTTCATGCTCGATTTAAAGACGAAAGCGTGGTCCGTTTCCACGTTTGTTGCTGTTCTAAGTAGATTTAGCTTCTAATGTAATGGGTAGTTTATGGAAAATTTATTTAAATGCCTGGAATTCTTCTTAGACTTCTTACTACAAAAAGTATAAAATTTTCTTGTTTTAAAAAATTATATTTAAAAAAAAATGTTATTAGTTAGGTAATAAGAAAAAAAAAATAATTTATGAACTTCAACCTTTCATTTATCATAATTAGTTCAATAACATTATGATTAATTAACAGCATTCCTTAGATCACAAAGCCTTATACGATAATAGGAAATTCCTCCAAGCAACGTCAAACAGCTTAGAGATCAAAATCGTCTCCGACACTATTCAATCTCAGTGATTTCAGTTTAGAATCAATATTATTTTAAGCAACTGAAATATAAAGCTAATAGTAAAAAGCTAAAAGATTTTCTGTGATGGTGAACTAAGATTAATCTGTCGGCGGCTTTGCAACGGATCGGCGATTTACCGCACGATAAAACCTGGAAACAATTTTTCTTATTTCTAGTAGCTCACTGAAGTAGTTGCATTTGGTCAATAAATTACAAATTTCCCTTACTTTTTATTGCTTAAGAGCTTGTGTTGACGAAAAAGTATATCTTTTATTTAAAAATTATAGTCAATTTCAATAGATTAATATGTGAAAAATAATACCCATGACGCGAAACAGTTGGACGTTTCTATACGGACTCTAAGTTCAAAATTTACTTTAGTATTTGTATGTATATACAAAGTCCATAATTAACTAAATGAAAAAGTTAAATATAAAACTATAACGTATAAATGTATATATTAATTTTCAAAGTCAAAAACTGTCTATCGCCCAATATCAATAAAAAAATAAAAAATAAATAAATCAGCTTCACACTGTATCCCACACACAGCAGGGTAGGCAGAGGGAACCCAGTGTTAAGACACTCCGTTCCCCACTTTCCGCCGGATTCTGGAGGCATTGCGTGTTGAGTGGCAGAACTCAACGCCGCGCTTAACCTTGACCAGAGCGAAGAAATGGAAATATAAATTTAAGTAAATATTTCATCTCCTCGAGTGCGGATCGAACCCACAACCAGTCGGTTTTACAATCACACTTCGTGCCGCTGCGCCACGACTGGCCTCTCCCAATATCAATAGTACAAAATAATAATAAATAATACTTTTTATACCTATAAGAACTTTTAATATAAAAAAGGAAATTCCCACTTCGACAATACAATATTTGTAGATGGGATATAATATTTTTCTTTGTATAAAATACATTCGATATAACTCGATCGATACGTTTATTTACGGCTACAGAGTTATTCTCTGTAGCTGTGTGGTTCGAGATAGCCTCTCAGTAAATATAAGCGAATATTCTCCATCCCGGCGATCGTTAGGAAAGTAGGTTATATATAACAACATATAAATAAAACATGATATTTAGTAATATCATACATTTATATAATGTTTGCATTTTTCTCTACACCCTTAGTATCAGTTGAAAAAAATGAAACGAAGTGAATAACATTAAGGCTAGTCATGATGGTCAGAGGAAGCATATAACTGCAAAGGTTACAGCTTGTGGGTTCGATTCCCACTCGAGAAATTTTTATCTGTATCGGTAACTTTAATACACGTAGAATATTAAGAACAGGTGTTCTTGAAAGCGGAGATACATATGTTCATTGACCCTAACACCAATGTTTCTCTTCATCTGATATTGGATGAACCACAGTCACAGTCTAATTTATACAAATTGTACATAGTACATACATATTTCATAAATTTTATTACATAAAAAAATATATGTTTAGCATTTTTAAAGTGTTAATCCACACTTAGGAAAGAAAAATATTTATTTAGAAAATGTATAAAAAATGTAACGTAGCGAAGACTTGAACCCGCGCCTCCTGAAAACCGAGCATGTCCTCGTCGGTACTAAGTATTAGTATATATACTACATGTAGTAGGGTTGGCGGGAAAAGTCTAATGCCGTGACACTTTCAGACGTCAAGTGGCAAACCCCAACTCCACGGTCAGTCCGACGAGAACGAGGATATGAAAATATTTATTTGCTCGACTGGAGATGGAACCCACGACCACACAGTCAAATGCTGTCTCTATGTTGCATGTTTGGCGTAAGTATACATGTTCAATAATTGTTACTACTATAAACTATACAGTTTGCCTCAACTTACGGCAAACCGTATAGCAAGTACGAATCGCCTCTGATGTAGCGTTGTTGAACATAATTTGTTTGTTCACAATGTCATTGAAGTATATAATAAATTGAATTATTGAAGAGAGCCATTAATTGAGAAATGAAATAATATTTAATAAGTAAACTTATTTTGTTTTTGTTATTCTACGTGTTTATGTAGGAAGAATATATATGAGAGTTTAGTCGCAGACCGCAATATGCAATGTCTAAATAGAAGGATGCTGGATGAGGTCAAAGGAAAACTCATATATCAAAGAAGAAAAGAACAAGATTTTGTTTTAAGAAATTAAAAACCACTTCATTAAGACGATAAACAAAAAAAAATAATCCATTTGAACTTTATAAAAGAGACCAGTGGTGGCGCAGCGGCACGAGGTGTGACTGTAAAACCGACTGGTTGCGGGTTCGATCCCCACTCGAGGAGATGAAATATTTACTTAAATTTATATTTCCATTTCTTCGCTCTGGTATCGTGGTTAAGCGCGGCGTTGAGTTCTGCCACTCAACACGCAATGCCTCCAGAAATCGGCAGAAAGTAGGGAACGGAGTGTCTTAACACTAGGTTCCCTCTGCCTACCCTGCTGTGTACGGAATACAGCGTGAAGCTGATTTTATTATTATGAAAGTTGGCATGGCACATTTTTTATAGTATAGCTTCATGGTGTATCTTGCATGTAGCAGGGTCCCATGAGGGAGCCCATATTTTATTAGATGCTAATGCTGAGCAGCGAGATAAACTGGTCTGCTATGGTATCCTTATGTGAATCAGTAATCGCACTGAAGGAGGCTGCAGAGCAGGTGCGCGAGTCCAGCTCGAACGCAGACTCGCTCCGCCGCCGTAGGGGGTAGAAGAAGGCGGTACGCGCATCTTCTACTGCCCCTACCCTAGAGGAGCTACTGCGGGAGGGTCATGGTGACGCTCCTGCAAGTCATCGAAGCTGCGGGTATTTAAAAGAAATCCCAGGGCGCCCTGAAGGCGACGGTGGCCCGCAATAGTATACGCGAGCAATCCTACACCGTCCCATTTTGGTGGAAAGGGTTTTCGCTGGGTTTTAGTAGGTTGGATTGGTTTCACCGATGAGTACCACAGTGTCGCTCATCCGTAACGCACTTGCTTTCCGTGTGAGCGGTCTGCGTAAATGCAAATTCGCAGCGAAAAAAAAAAGATAAGCAGGCGGAGGGGGCCTAGTGTTATGACACTATGAATTATATAAACGAAAAGAAATATATAAACGCCTGATTCACACTAAATAGAATTTCAGTTTGTATATTATAAGACAAAAATAATTTTATTAAAAAATATTTTTTTGAACGAGTTATAATTGACCACCAGTTCAGTAGTCATTGCAGCGGACTTGACAAGCCCAAGAAAGTCAGTGATCACAGGTTACTATTTAGCTAAGGCCTTATTGTCATATTGATATAGAGGCCGGTCGTGGCGCAGCGGCACGAGGTGTGACTGTAAAACCGACTGGTTGTGGGTTCGATCCCCACTCGAGGACATGAAATATTTACTTAAAAAGAAAAATAAATAAATTAGCTTCACGCTGTATCCCGCACACAGCAGGGTAGGCAGAGGGAACCTAGTGTTAAGACACTCCGTTCCCCACTTTCTGCCGGATTCTGGAGGCATTGCGTGTTGAGTGGCAGAACTCAACGCCGCGCTTTACCTCGACACCAGAGCGAAGAAATGGAAATATAAATTTAAGTAAATATTTAATCTCCTCGAGTGGGGATCGAACCCACAATCAGTCGGTTTTGCAGTCACACCTCGTGCCGCTGCGCCACGACTGGCCTCAATAAAAATATTACTAATTTAGAAAATATTAAATAATACTTAAAACTATTACAACCGTGTGACGTCACGAGTGACGATACGCAACTAAGAACTTACAACGACATGTCGTGTCAAGTCCGCGAACGCGCGAATATCGCGACGTCGCGAACAATATTCACTCGGAAAGATATACATATGTAAGTATATATATACTAGCGGACCCGGACGCGGCTTTGCCCGCTTGAACTATACGAATGCTTATTAGATATATTTATGAAATTGTTTTTGAAAATATCTAATTTAAATGAAAAGAATTATAAGTAAACGTAATCATATTAAAATATTAATAAAAAAAACCAAACAAAACCAGCTACATTATTAATATCATCAAAGTAAAATAAATATTTAAAAGAATTAAATTAAATGTGTTGTGCTATGTTTTTGCAAGTATTATTATTTATTCAGCTTTACGCTGTATCCCGCACACAGCAGGGTAGGCAGAGGGAACCTAATGGTAAGACACTCCCGTTCCCCACTTTCTGCCGAATTTTGGAGGCGTTGCGTGTTGAGTGGCAGAACTCAACGCCGCGCTTAACCTCGACACCAGAGCGAAGAAATGGAAATATAAATTTTAAGTAAATATTTCATTTCCTCGATAATGATATGGGGATCGTGGGGATCGAACCCACAACCAGTCGGTTTCACAGTCACACCTTGTGCCGCTGCGCCACGACCGGCCTCTTTTTGCAAGTGCATGTGGTTATTTACATAATACTCAAATACAATAAAAAAATATTATATTTTTTGTCTCTGTCTGTCTTTCTATTTCCCCGAGCTAATGTCCAGAATAACTGAACTAATTTTTATTAGACTTTTAGTGATCGATTTTACTGATTTACTCGGGAAAAATCTTTTTGCTTGTTTTCCTTGCGCGCGTACATAGATACTATATGAAATAACTAAAGCCCTTTCTACATTAAATATGATAAGTTTTGCGAGCAATATCAAATAAAATCCCAAAAAACTAAAACTATATTTTATTAAGTGTATAACAACGGAATAGATAACCATCCAACCGAGATGAAATAACCAACAGTTCTTTCCTTAAATAATAAATACTTAAATAATATTATGCCGATGCCGCGCAGGGCCGCAAATTACACCACACCAAGAAATTTATGAAAATCTAACTAATCTACTACTCGAATAAGCGAGGAACCAAAGAAAAGTATAAATTAATTATAAACAATAAATAACTACATCAAAATTAACAGTAGTTCGAAAATGTATGAAAATTTACAAAACCGTCAAAGTCTTCTGCCCGTTCGCGTCGGTCATACTATGCCGCTCGTAGGCTAGGTCATTTCGAATCAGTGACATCTCTTAATTATTTATTAGAATGTTATACAGTAAACTATAATTTCAATCCAGATGAAATGTTAAAAGTGACTATTATATTCATTTTCATAAAGATCAATATCAAATTATAGAAAATACATACAACAAAAACCCGATAAATATAAAGTAAATTAATTAAAATGCTTACTTTTGCTCAACCTTTAGAGATAAAAATATACCATCGCGGACTTTTTTAAACATTATTTAAACAATAATTATGTTAAACATTGGTTTTATTTTTATGTATCTTATTAGGTTGAATCAGCGCACGCTATGTATGCGTTAAGCAAGCTCATTTTGGGTGACGTTTTCTTATAACAACAAACAAACTGCAAACCGTTGCTTAGCAACGGTCGGTTGTTATTAAGATGGCAGAATAAATTGCCTGTCAAACTAAAAAATATTTTAATATATTAGTATATATCGACAATATTACAAATATGAGAAAAAAAATAACCTATGTTCATCCGAAGACCCTCAGGTATCTCTATATGAGTATTTTATCATAATTAAATTAGCAGTTTGGCCCTGATTGCGTAAAAGACAGACAGACAGACAGAGTTACTTTCGAATTTATAATATGGGTATAGATTTATGTCTTCGTATTTTAATAATTATTATTATTTGTTTCAAAATCATATAAATTAAAGTGCTAAAATAAATCAAATTAGATCAGCTTCACACTGTGTCCCGCATATAGCAGGGTAGGCAGAAGAAACTTAGTGTTAAGACACTCCGTTCCCCATTTTCCACCAAATTTATATGAAGTAAGCTTAATAAATATTAATTAAATATTATTTTACATTTATATTTAAAAAAAATATCTCATAGATATCCGGTAACAAAACTAATTAATTATCTATTTATATGCGTCCCATTTAAGCTCTGTCACATATCGACCACAAAACAAGCTATTTGTACCAAATTGTCTACTTGTCGTTTTTGGCGTATTTATTTTTGAACTTAACTAAATAGGTAAAAAGTTATTTTTTAGCTTCATGCCTTATTCCGCATAGTAGAATATGAACAGAGGGAACCAAGTGTCAAAATACTACGTTCTCCACTCAAATTTTAAAGATTAGAATTTTACGTAACTAAAGTATTTACGAGTAAAGGAATTAAACCCAGAACCACACATTATATTAAAATGGGAAAAGCAATCAAGGAAAATGGCGTCAAATACAATTTCGTCCACAATTCTTGAATATCTATATGTAAAATTTTGTTAAATTGTATTATATTTCTGATGAACCAGTTAGATTTGTTATTATCATTAGATATTTTCTCCATTTTTCCTATATAAAATAAATATGAAACGTAATAGCGGTCGTATATTTTCAATTATATATGAGTAAACGTTAGCGCGAGGAAAATAGAAGAATATAAAAAAGTACCGTCACGTGCAGGTCCGGCTTCATGCTCGATTTAAAGACGAAAGCGTGGTCCGTTTTCTAGTTTATTGCTGTTCTAAGTAGATTTAGCTTCTAATGTAATGGGTAGTTTATGGAAAATTTATTAAAATGCCTGGAATTGTTCTTAGACTTCTTACTACAATAAGTATAAAATTTTCTTGTTTTAAATAATTATATTTCAAAAAAATCTTATTATTACCTAATAATAAGAAAAAAATAATTTATGAACCTCAACCTCTCATTTATCATAATTAGTTCAATAACATTATGATTAACTAGAGGGCGCGCGCGGCTTCGCCCGCTTATTAGAAGTGAATTCTAAAAAAAACCACGTTCAATAAAATATTTTTCACAGTCTGAATTTAATTTCTTATAAAAATCCGTGGCAATTTAAATATTTTTCCATATAGGTAAACTTTCAACCCCTGATTAGAACCCTTAGGGGGTGAATTCTAAAAAACCATGAAACACGTGTTCAATGAAATATTTTTAAGAGTCTGAATTTCAAATTTTATAAAAATCGGTGCAGATTAAATTTTTTTTCCATACAAACTTTCAACCCCTATTTCATCCCTTTAGGGTTAAAATTTTTGAAATTCCCTTCTTAGTGGATGTCCAGAATATGAAAATAAACCTCTGCCCAAATTTCACGTTTCTACCATCAGCGGTTTCGGCTCTGCGTGCGTCTTACCTCAGTCAGTCAGCACAAGTCCTTTTATATATATAGACTAGAGGGCGCGCGCGGCTTCGCCCGCTTATTAGGAGTGAGTTCTAAAAAACCACAAAATACGTGTTCAATAAAATATTTTTAACAGTCTGAATTTAAATTTTTATAAAAATCGGTGGCAATTTAAAGATTTTTCCATATAAACTTTCAACCCCTTATTTGAACCCTTAGGGGGTGAATTCTTAAAAACCATGAAACACGTATTCAATGAAATATTTTTAAGAGTCTGAATTTCAAATTTTATAAAAATCGGTACAGATTAAAAAATTTTTCCATACAAACTTTCAACCCCTATTTCATCCCTTTAGGATTAAAGTTTTTCAAATTCCCTTCTTAGTGGATGTCCAGAATATGAAAATAAACATCTGCCCAAATTTCACGTTTCTACCATCAGCGGTTACGGCTCTGCGTGCGTCTTACCTCAGTCAGTCAGCACAAGTCCTTTTATATATATAGATTAACAGCATTCCTTAGATCACTAAGCTTAATACGATAATAGGAAATTCCTAAGCAACGTCAAACATAGCTTAGAGATCAAAATCGTCTCCGACAGTATTTCAAGTCTCAGTGATTTCAGTTTAGAATGAATATTATTTTAGACAACTGAAATATAAAGCTAATAGTAAAAAGCTAAAAGATTTTCTGTGATGGTGAACTAAGATTAATCTGTCGGCGGTTTTGCAACGGATCGGCGATTTACCGCACGATAAAACCTGGAAACAATTTTTCTTGTTTCTAGTAGCTCACTGAAGTAGTTGCATTTGATCAATAAATTACAAATTTCCATTACTTTTTATTGCTTATATTATTCTATACGGACTCTAAGTTCAAAATTTACTTTAGTATTTGTATGTATATACAAAATCCATAATTAACTAAATGAAAAAGTTAAATATAAAACTATAACAGATAAATGTATATATTAATTTTCAAAGTCAAAAACTGTCTATCGCCCAATATCAATAAAAAAATAATAAATAAATAAATCAGCTTCACACTGTATCCCGCACACAGCAGGGTAGGCAGAGGGAACCCAGTGTTAAGACACTCCGTTCCCCACTTTCTGCCGGATTCTGGAGGCATTGCGTGTCGAGTGGCAGAACTCAACGCCGCGCTTAACCTCGACCAGAGCGAAGAAATGGAAATATAATGGGATCGAACCCACAACCAGTCGGTTTTGCAGTCACACCTCGTGCCGCTGCGCCACGACCGGCCTCTATATATAACAACATAATATAAATAAAACATAGTATAAAATAATATAATATATTAAAATAATGTTTGCTTTTTTCTCTACACTCTAATTAAGCTAAACTGTGATTTCCCCAGTGATAAAGTCTCAGTTGAAAATTGTATAACAAAATGAATAACATTAGGCCAGTCCTGGCGCAGAGGCACAAGAGTGCGACTGCAAACGTGATGGAATGTGTGGATTCAGTTCCCACTTGAGAAAATGAAATATTTAATAATCTGCCATTCAACTAGCCTTCACAGTTCAACGGAAAATGGGTAACGGAGTGTTTTAACACTACGCTCCCTCTGCTTACCGTGCTACAAGCAGGATACAGCGTGAAGCTGAAAAATAATGACTTTAAACAAAACACATTACAAAATTACTTAAGATTACTTAAGAGTTGATTCTCATATATTCTAACACAGTTTCAATATTTAATCAGAAGCACAGAACCACAATTACTATCATTAATCGCTGTCTCTCCTCTGTGTGATTAATTAATGGTCCCGCATCTCGTACCGTGTACCACGTGCAGACGAAAATCAAATTTGGCTTAGCGATCAGGCATGCTTGCTTAGAACACGCATGCCACTGGCATAGCAAGAATATCTTCTGACCGAAATTGTCATTCCTGCAATGCCTTATTGGATAAAGAAATTGAAGCAAAGTTTCTTCGTAGCTTCACGCTGTATCTCGAACACAAGGTACGCTTAGGAAAGCTAGTGTCAAGATACTCCGTTTCCTGTTTTTTTGCTGAATTGTGGAATCATTTTGTGTTGAGTAGGGGAAACTCAACATAGCGCTTCGCCTTACACTAGTGGAAAAAAATAAAATTATAAAAATATTTCAAATTCACCAGTGGGGATCGATCCTACAGCGGGTCAAGTTCACAGTCACACGTTTGTGCCTCTACGTGCCGACGGGACTCAAGTTACTTTGTTTCTTAGTAAGCACTTTATAAAATACAGCTTACTCCTTACACATAACATAGATATTTAAAATTAAAAACTGTCTTAGTCAGCCTACGTTACGGCTCTAAACGTTAAATAAAATTTAATGAAAAAAGTTTTTATGATTTTAGCAAAAAACAGCAGCCCTTTGGATGAAA
Source organism: Heliconius himera (assembly GCA_021202915.1). Taxonomy (NCBI): domain Eukaryota; kingdom Metazoa; phylum Arthropoda; class Insecta; order Lepidoptera; family Nymphalidae; genus Heliconius; species Heliconius himera. The sequence continues at coordinate 168,080 of JAJHJA010000091.1, forward strand.
AGTTTGATAAATTTTATACGAGTATAATTACTTTAGGAAACCTTTCTCAATTTGTTAACCAACTTTCGGATATTGGCGTTGATGTCGTCTAGTCCATTATACATATATTTTTCCATTTTATGACTTAATAAGTTTTTATTACAAATTCGACGTTAAAAATATAATATTTTCACTATTTTATAAGCTTTAATTGTGTAAGACAAAATATTTTGAATGTTCAAATCAGATTTCAATATATAATTGAATATTATTCTATAGAATCGAGATATAGAGCCAACCTCCCGACAAGAGGACAAAATAGTTCATCAATGGGAATCAGTAACAGGGTCTACGTGTTTACATTAAGCTGAAACAACCCCATTTCCGACCAAATTCATTGTTAATTCATGAACAATGTTGTGGTTTGTTACTTATTACGATTTAACCGTAATAAACGTCTGTTGTTGTCTATTCTTGTTTGGTTTTTTTTGAATAAAATACATTTTTTTTAATTCATAGAGTGTATATAAGATTAAAAAAATAAAATTAAATCAGCTTCACGCTGTGTCCCGCACACAGTAGGGTAGGCAGGTGGAACCTAGTGTTACGACACTCTATTCTCCACGTTTCACTAACTGTGCGTTGAGTGGCGCTCTCAACGCTGCACTTTGCCTCGACACCAGAGCTAAAAAATGAAAATATAAATGTAAATAAATATTTAATTTCCTCGAATGGGGATCGAACACACAACCAATTGCGCTTACAGTCACACTTTACAGGACTATATAAGATCATTTTTATTAAAAAATACTTCCTATAAATCTTAAAATCAGTAACACGTAAATTTGATACTTTTAACAATATTGTTCACACGAGGATCGAAAATGTTCAACCACAACAACCTAACTTATATGCTTCCAGTTCATAAATATAAAAAAAAGAACCTTAAATCGTGTTACAAATATTTTTACAGCTACACTGTTCTCGTAAACCATGTCACAAGTCGTAAACCTCTCAAAATTCAAATCTATCTCGACTATAACTTCCAGTGACAACTACTATCCAAATAAAAGAGTAATCCTGCGGGTATTATTTTACGAGTACTACAGTATATATATATTTATACGCAAAAAGCTGATCTAACTTTTAGAGCCTTACATCTGTACTATCATAAAACTGTTTTGGGGTTTTCAATATAATATGTTTGCCTTTCCTTTATTTCTATCCCTTTTTAAATAAAATACAAGGTTTATCACTGCTTTAAGATTATGTCGTATTTACCAATGGTACGTAGAATGAAAAAAAAACATTAAACAAATTAAAACACACGTAACTACCTCTAATAAAGAATAAAATAAGATTTTTAATTAAAAGTGTCAGGCCACTATATTTTGAGATATTTTATAATATTATTTTAGCACCTTCACGCTGTATCCCGCACATAGCAGAGTAGGCTGATGGAATCTACTGTTAAGACACTCCATTCCTCACCTCGCCAAATTCTAAATGCATGTCGTGCTGAGTAGTGGAACTCAACGCTGCGATTTTTCTCGACACCAGAGCGAAGATATGGAAATATACATTTAAATTATATATTTAATTTCCTCGAGTGGGCATCGAACCCACAACCAGTCACGTTTACAGTCCACTTTATACCACTGCGCCACCATCGGCCTTGGAAAATAATAATATAGATCCATTTTAAATTAACAAGTCTAACAAAGCTCAATAACTCAAAGCACTATGTGTATATTCACATAAAAGAGTTCAGAAGTACGTAAGTATACTAAAAAATATAAAAACTTTAAAATCTTCATTTGAACTGATGGTTTTTAATAATTTCATTTATTTTTATAACAAAAATATGAGTGAGTATTTGATAGAGTAAAAAATACTCCACGTCGCGCCGGCAACTAGCAATAAAACGCAGAACCATCTGAAAAAGTTTTAGAATTATGAAATATAAAAATATTTCCTTCACAGGTGCTTTTGCAGCTTGTTACTTTTTTATTTCGAGAAATGCCTCACTTTACTTTAGTATGTAGAATCTATAGTATGTATTGATTTATGTTAACCATTACTTTTAAACCGAAATGTAAATTATTTGTGCAATTTCTTTGTTGTGTCTCTAATAATAAGGAATATTTTGCAAAATAATTAATAGAACTAGTATGGAAATAATTATTGGCCTTTAGTACGATAAAATTTTCTATATAAAAAAATACAAAGTAATGTATATTCATAAATTTGGAGATAAAAAAATATTATTTAATTTTGTTACTATTTTTTAAACTTGCATTAATAAATATTTAGTTTTTTTAACTGTATATACATGATTGTTAGGATATGCAAAGAGAAGCATGTTGAGTGACAGGACTCAACGCTCAATTAAATATTTAATTTCCTCGAGTGGGAATCGAACCCACAACCTCTGGCGCTTACGGTCACATACTTGTATCCCTGGGCCACGACGCGACGGCCCCTTAAACTTTTTTTTTTTATTATTAATTTATTACGTAATATGTTGAATTTTACTTATACGAAAAACCTTTATGAACATATTATAACCGTTTTTAGTGACTCTGTATACAACATAGATCATATACACAATTGGCAAGTATTCATATTAAAACAAAAAATATATATTATCTAGAAACATCTTAAATCTCTATGTTATTTCTTTAAATCCCAGAAAACTTTCCTTTATTATTTTAATGTACAACTTATTAATTTACTACTAAAAAGTAAATTTAAAATAAATTATCCGTAACCATTTCAAAAGTAAATTAAGTGAAATATTATTGAGTTAAAACCGACTGGTTGTGGATTCGATCCCCACTCGAGGAGATTTACTTAAATTTATATTTCCATCTCTTCGCTCTGTTGTCGAGGCATAGCGCGGCGTTGAGTTCTGCCGCTCAATACTCAATGAGGTCTTAACACTAGGTTCCCTTTGTCTACCCTGCTATATATGAAAAAGATAACATAAAAATGTACGTCTAAGTGTGTATAAGTGTATGCTGAAATGACGTATGTTGCGTAATACGTCATTTCAGCGTAAACTTATTTGCATTGAAACTTACTTACTTATTTACTATTACTTATTTGCATTATATATACTAATACTTATTTGCATTGATTTTAAACCGCTCTGTCCACTAATATCGTTATAATTTCATTAAAAATAATTGCTTTTGCCAAATGTTTTGAACACTATATGACCTGGTTTATATTTAAGTGGTCTAACCTACTTGCGTTTGATTTTCATATAGTTTTTTTTTTATTTAATTTTTTATTTTATGGAATTCCATAATTATTTAACATAATGTTTACAACACACTATACATCATAAGTAAAGTTTAATAAATACTGTAATAGTGACATCGATTACGTTTTTTGTAAGTTCAGATTTTATACATCTTTTTAAAAATAAAAGCCTTTTTACAATACACTATACCTATGTATATGACGATTGTGGGGTCGATTCCCACTCGAGGAAATTTATTACTATTTATTAATATTTTCCTCTCTACGCTCAGAAGAAATTTGGCGGAAACTGAGGAACGAAGTATCTCTAGGTTCCCTCTGTCTACCCTGCTGTATGCGGAAAAAAGCGTGAAACTGATTTAATAAGATGTAGCTATTATAAAAATAATTGTGGTTAATAGAGAGTATTAATTAAAAGACTTCTACAGAGTTACTTTATAGCCCTATTCTAATTATTGTAATTTATTTGCGGCTACAGACCTTACTGTTCTCTTACCTCTATTTTGATCGAACTCGTTTCTCTTTGGTTTAACTTTGAAATTTGTCCAATTAGGCCTGTACAATATTTAAATTAAAATAATCATCGATTTTAAGTAGACCGCAACCTATAATTTGTCTAAACATAGAATTTAAATCAGTTTATTGAGACCGTTGTTGCATATTTTTTCGCTGTTCCAAGGCAAAAATGTGGCGTTGAGTTCTGTCTTTCAACTCGCAATATCTTGAAAATCTAAAAGTGATGGACAGAGAGTCATAACACTAGCTTATCTCTGCGTACCATGTTTTACGCGGGACACAGCATGAAGCTGAAAGTAAATAAATAATGTTTTTCGTGCAAATTATATTTTAAACAATTTTATAAGAACTTCGAGTGGGAATCGAACTCACAATCTGTAGTTTTTACAGTCTCACCGCTTGTGCTCCTGTGCCACGACTGGCCCCTATATATTTTGGCCCCATAATTTATTTTGAAACTAATAAGCGGACACATCTGCCGTGACGTAGAACAAAATTGAATTATTACGCAAAGTAGATACTTCATTAAAAATGTGGTACGCAATATTTCAGAGAACGTCATAATAAAATCTTTAATAAAATAAACAAATATGTATTTTTTTTTTACATGTTATTTCATGTACATTACTAAAAAATGTTTTTTCATATTATACACATGTCATATTTCATTTAAATAATATAAAATATAAAATAGTAGCCTCCTCCTGTAAATCAATTACGTAAATTACGTAAATATTATAAAAAAATTAAATAAAAAACAAATTTAAAATTTAAGACATAATTAAAATCTAAAAGAAGACTAAAACTTAAATTTCTGTCACATTTCTTTCTCTATTGCGGAATTCGCTTAAGCATTTATAAGAGTGCCACTTGAGACTAGGAATTGCTGGCACTGAAAAATGCTAACACTGCAACGGCGCTTTCTTACAACTGGCTCGGATAAAACTGTTAAAGATAAGAGTCCGATGTTTCACATAAAATTTGCGTTTCATTTTGTACTTTATAAATGATATTCAAATTTTTAAATCTCAAAACTGTAGCGAGAGGTTATGGGTTCGATTGGCACTCGAGGAAATGATATATTTAATATCTTCATACCTTCGCTAAGAGCGACGTTGAGTTCCGCCACTCAACACACAGTGCCTCTAGAATTCGGCCTCAGGAAACGGAGTGTCTTAACACAAGGTTCCCTCTGCCTACCTTGCTACATGTAGGATACAAAATGAAACAGAAAAAAATATTAAAACAGATTAATAAATACCTTCCAGAGGCCCGTCAGTCAGTAAAACCGACTGGTTGTGGGTTCGATCCCCACTCGAGGAGATAAAATATTTACTTAAAATTATATTTCCATTTCTTCGCTCTGGTGTCGAGGCAAAGCGCGGCGTTGAGTTCTGCCATTCAACACGCAATGCCTCTAGAATTCAGCAGAAACTGGGGAACGGAGTGTATTAACACTAGGTTCCCTCTGCCTACCCTGCTGTGTACGGGATACAGCGTGAAGCTGAAAAAAAACCTAATGTTGTTGTTGCAAGCTAATTTTTTACTACCGAAAAATATATTAGTATTCATCTCAAATTTGCTATTAAGTATAAGAACTAATAGTGAGATAAAAAGCTTCCGATTACTTACGAGCAACAAATTACGCAGTAAAAAATGATAGCGGTTTCCGGAAAGCACACTCATTTGCCGCTTATCACGCTAAGATAGCGAAGGGATCGTAAAAGGAAGCGAGCTGATGAAATATATACTTACGTAAGCGTAACTTACCCTGCCTTATATTGATGAAGAAAAACTAAAAAAATATTTCGTGTAAGCTTAGCTGTGGTGTAATATTTTCGTTGAATCCCATATTACAAACGTGAACGTTGTTGCGTTGGTTGGTTTGGTAAAAACAATATGGATACTAGTTTTATTAAAATATTTTTTATATAGAACAATATATAGGTGTTGAAATAAAGACGAAGCATAACGTCCTTAACCCTAAAATAAGAAAATACTTGTTATTAACATTCGATCAGTAGAAGAATCTAAATAAAACTTAACTTAACTTAGCTTCACGCTTTATCCCTAGCTGGGTAGTCAGAGAGAACAGAGCGCCAAGCGCTACGGTCTTTACATACCTCTTTCGCCTCGTCCACTATCATCAACCTCTTCATACATGCCCTCGGGGGGTCCTCATGCTATTTACGTGACCTTCCTCCAGTATATTTGATACTGTATTTTCGAAGGTCAACCGAGGTTTCCCCCTATCTCTCTTACCACTCACTTTTCCATCATACATCTAAATAAAAAATACTATAAATTACATTTCAGCATGTATTTATGTCTGTTCTCTGTTATATATATTTATGTATAAATGTATTTTTTTTAAAGACATCAAGTGGAGAGTGAAATAGAAAACCCTATTTTAAACCATTTAGCAGTTATGTTATTCTTAATAATCAAGGGTATTTGCTAAATTATCTTGTACGGCATTCGTAAACAGGGCGGAATCCTACGTCTAAACTGCTGAGTTATCTTGACTAGTTTCTTTAGTTCTGGGTTTAAATTATTTTACCATATATGCAGTTTCAGTAAAAGGAGCGCTGTCTCTTTCAGCCTGTATACACACATGAATACTATAAAATGTTTATATAGTCTCTTATACTTTTGAATATTGATTTTTCTATTCGAGTACAAAATAAAAGTATAGGTATATCTACTTATATACCTATATACTTAAATTCATATTATTTAAAAGATCACTGTTGCGTTTAAAATCTTAGAATTCTGTGATAGTAAAGACGTTATAAGATAAATCGGAATTATACTTTACTGTTTAGTAAAATCCCTAAGGGGTTTGCAAAATCATAAATTTTAGAGGACCGAAACTGACACATCCAAGGGACAGGACAAATGCTATTAACAAGTATGGGGCAAGCACGTACTGATACCAATCAATGTAGAATTATCTATAATAACTTTCAAACTAATAATAATTTTGAGTTTATTAGTAGTGTATGGTCATATGTCTTTGTATTGCTTAAAATATTGATAAACAAAATTAATTTTATATTAATAGCAGCATTTCGCTAACTAATTACAGCTATAAATAAATTCATATATAATCCTATATACTCACAGCTAGATTATATATATATATATATATATATATATATATATATATATATATATATATATATATATATATATATATATATATATAATACGTGCGACATGCACGCGGCTTCGCCCGTTTAAGCTAAAATGTGTTACTCTGATATATAGGCTATATTTCTATAAAGTTTCATCCAAATTCGTTTAGTACATTTTGCGTAACAGTGCAACAAACATTCATCCTCATAAACATTCACATTTATTATATGAGAAGGATTTAAAAGCCAACAAGCCGTAGACTTATCATTAAAAAGTCTTTTGCTATCTATAGTTTTACTTATAAACATTTACTAAGCGAAATTAGCACTATAAACAAAATCCCGTATTATATAATGCATCTAAGCTTTTGATCTAAGAATATGAGCAACCGGAATCAAAATACTCTGCACTCGTCGGGAATAATATGTCCATGAATAATTCATTTAGATAGTTATATAGTTAGTTTCGTTGACGGATAGCACCAAAATCAATAAACCTTCTCATTTAACAACATAAAATATAAACTCTGAATAAAAAAAAAACATTTATAAAGGTTAACTTACATTTTTTAAATAAGAAGTACTTTTCGTCAAATAAAAAAAATATTAGAGGCCAGTCGTGGCGCAGGGGCACCAAGTGTGACTGTAAAATCGACTGGTTGTGGGTTCGATCCCCACTAGAGGAATTTAAATATTATATTTATTGACATTTATATTTTCATTTCTTTGTTCTGGTGTCGAGGCAAAGCACGGCGTTGAGTTCCGCCAACACTCCAGAACTCGGCGGAAAGTGGGGATTAGAGTGTTTTAACACTAGGTTCCCTCTGCCTACCCTGCTGTGTGCAGAATACAGCGTGAATCGGAGTTATTTGATTTTTTAATAAATATTTATGATGATTTTATAAAAAAAAAAAAAAAACAGAACCATTTGGTTACGTAGTGTCAAAATAAATAATTAATTTTAGTGGACATCGAATCCAAAACTATGACGTTAGCTATCACAATATTGTCCCACTGCTCCACAATGACCTCATTAAGTTTTGATAAAATAAGAATCGTACGGACTATTTAAGTTTAGTTTGTGACTTTATAGTATAAAGAAAATAAAATGTAGGAAATTTATTAAAAGATAAATCAAAACAAATGAAATTTTACATTAAATACATTGGCAAAATTAATGTTCTTTTTCTGTTCTTAAACTTTTTTTATTTATTACGTGGAACTATTTTAACAGCCATGGCTTATTTGAAACGCTGTATGATCAGAAAAACTAGAAAAAAACTTTAGCCACCATTTGTTTCTGCCTCTACATGAAACAAACTAATCAAATTAAAAGTTTTATGAACAAAAAAACTAGTTTACTGCCCTATTTATTAGTTTTACGGGAACTCGTATCTTTTATCCTATACCTTTTTTAGGACATTCCAAATTAAAATAGTATATTCGATTCTGTGAAACTGTCTCCTTTTTGTGTTTGTATATTAATTTAGTAAAACGAAACAATTATATTTATAGAAATAAGAATAATATATAAATATAATTTCTAGAAAATTATTATATCTATATATAGTTTCTATTATATTAATAATATTTTAAGTATAATATTGAGAGCTTTGTCCTTACGTGAATCATTTCAGCTTCACGCTGTATCCTGCAGACAGCAGAGTAGGCAGAGGGAACCTAGTGTTAAGACACTCCGTTCCCCACTTTCTGCCGAATTCTGAGGGAGGCATTGCGTGTTGAGTGGCAGAACTCAACGCCTCGCTTATCCTCGACACCAGAGCGAAGAAATGGAAATACAAATTTTAAGTAAATATTTCATCTCCCCGTGTGGGGATCGAACCCACAGTCCCCAACCAGTCGATTTTACAGTCACACCTCGTGCCGCTGCGCCACGACTGGCCTCAATTGTGAATCATTTCAATCATTATAAATACATATTATATATACATATTATATATACTGAAACTTGATAAACACAAAAGATACATACCCAAACAATGTATCAGCGCTTAAAAATATACTGTCCACGAAAAGATAATAAAAAGAAACTGTGCACAAAGTTTTAACCTTAAATTGTAAAAGTTTATAAGAAATTAGAAACACACAGCAACTTTTCAGGATTAAAGTAATATCCTTTCTTATCCGAGAAATTTATCTAAGCTATCCCTTTCGTACTACCGGTGTCACATGATAAAAGATATGGTTTACCCAGCGTCAATAGCAAAAAGTTCTCTAATATCGAAGGAGGATTATTCTGTCGGTCGCACCGAAATGAATTGCCGATTTACTGTGTAATAAAATCAAAGAGCAATCTTTCTTGTACTCGAAATCTCAGGCTGTAAATTCTGGTTCTTTAGCTTACTTCTGGGGAAAAAACTTTTAAATTATCTGTCTATTTTGAAATAAGAGCTAAAACACCCAGACACAAAATAAAACAAGTGTTATTATATAATAATTCAATAAGTATTGTAACAAAGGGAGTAACTATGTGTAATCCTCACAGATTCACATGAAAAATATAATTTTATTTTTAGACCAAAATAATCTTTATCTAACAATACATTAGTTGCTATAATAGGTATCTATCATTCAACCATCAATATAAATCTTCGACAGAAACCAAATTCGATTTATTACGGTCTTAAGGATACCTGAGAAACGTCGGATCGCGTCAAGTACCCGATCCTTATCTATCCACTGTTTGACATAGGGAGGCTTATTTTATTCAGTTCGAACATTCTTGGGTTTCATGTAGCTGTCCACAGAAAATAAAAAATAAAAACTGTATATTGAAATGTAAAATATTTTTTTTTTTCACACACTTATCAGGATAAGGTACCCCAGGAACCGAATCAGGAACCCCAGTGTTCCCAATTGCTCACTACGTTCCCATTGCAGAACACACTTCTGTTCCCAAAATTTCCACCGATTTCTGGAGGCATAGTGTGCTGAGGGCCGGAACTCAATATCGCGCTTCACCTCCTTACCAAAGCGAACGCATGAAAATATTAAATATTACAATTCCTCGAGTGGAAATTGAACCCACATCCTGTCGCGTTACGTGCAATCGCACGCTTGTGCCCCTGCGCCACGACTGGCCTCGAAGAATTAAAAAGAATTGTAATTAAATTATTTCCAGTCATAAGATATGATTTCAAATTCAGAAAATTACTATGAAAATTTGGGCCAGAGCGATTTTTTATTTGGCAAATTACCAATCTTTACCAGCGCAATTGGTGAAATTCTCGAAAATGTACTCGCTGCTCAGTCAAGTTGCAAAGTAAAATGGCATTACGGAGCAAAAGCTGGAAGTAATAAAGAGATAGATAGCAAAATAACCACAGCAATAAAAAAATATTCCGGGCTTATCTCCATGATATTTCAAAGGAAAATCCAAGATAGTATATCCAAATAACTATAAACAGTTGTAATATTATATTCATATCTTTTCTATACTTATTTCGATTTAAATTACTTTCATATTTAAAGTATAATACTTAATAGCTACTTTTGCAATCAAAAGTTTGAAAACAAACCCCTCTTATAAATCTCGAAACTTTTGCAACTTCTGCACAATTTGTAGATGTTTTGAACGTTTAAAGTGTAAAATCTTTAAAGTATTCACTTAAGTGATTAGATCGTCTTAAGGAGTTTCTATTAAATATATTTTAGATTTGCATTTAGGTTTAAATAGTATATATATATCTGAAAGCGGCCGAACAATGTTTAACTTTCACGACTCATATTATATTCAGATATATCAAAATAATTGTGTAAATTCCACCTACATTTACTGGTTGACCTCTAATTCTAATATTTGAAAATATGTTTTTTTTTTACAATGCTTCAAAAAATATTGGTTCTTAATAATTTTTATTTTATTGTGGTTAATATTTGTAAAATAAAGCAAAGAAAATATAATCATTTAATATTTCACTCAACGTATAGGCGAGGCTTGTTGAATTATGGGACACGACGCCTCAGGTAGTAAACTACCTAACCGACCAGAATAATAAAAATGTTTAATAAATTTAAACTTTAACCTTAACAGGATTTGAAACCACTCAGTTTTATAATCATTTCGTGCGGTAGTCATACTCATTTTTTATCAGCTTCACGCTGTATCCCGTACACAGCAGGGTAGGCAGAGGGAACCTAGTGCTGAACACTCCGTTCCCCACTTTCTGTCGAATGCTGGAGGCATTGTGTGTTAAGTGGCAGAACTCAACGCCGCGCTTTGCCTCCACACCAGAGCGAAGAAATGGAAATATAAATGTAAGTAAATATTTCGTCTCATCAAGTGGGGAACCCACAACCAGTCGGTTTTACAGTCACACTTTGTGCCCCTGCGCCACAACTGGCCTCACTTTTTTATTTATTATCTTCATTTTTATTATATTATGGTTATACTCATCTGTCATATATATAAGTCCATCGTATTGCACTCAACATAAGTAGTCAATTATACGTTACTTTCAGCAATTAAGTTTAAATTAAATGTACTTTTAATAACACGAAACTGATTTAAATTTAAATTAAAATATAAATAACGTTTTAAAATTTAAATTCATCACGGTATTAAAAATCCGATCAGATTTTTCACGGAGCATCATTTCAAAAGCAAATTGGCTGCCATTTGTTTGTGTAATATTCTGTTTTTATTTGTGGGAAACTCAATGCATGTTCTGTATCTATAATACAGGAACACTTTATGAACATAGGAAAACCTGGAAACCGACCAGGAGGTACGGGTTCGAGTCCCGCTACGTTAAAATTTTTATACGTTTTCTAAACATGTCTATACAATATTTATGGTTTTAGAAATATCAAACAAGCAATAAATATTTTATTGCTTATTTTACCTCTTTTAATTTCTAATAAGTGAGGATATTTTTATGTTCACAACGTATTTTTACTAAGCAATATAAACTTTCTAATTCCTCAAAAACGAGTGTATATCTGCGTTAACCCAGTGGACATTTAAAACGGTATCAGAGTCTGAGTAGCGGAACTCAACACCACTCTACACTCATACGCTTGCATGACTAATAATGTTATAATATCAAATAAAAAAAAATAAAACACATTAAATCTAAGTTCATAGTTAAATTGAAAGATTTTATGTTGTCTATATATATATTTTTTATCAAATCCACAATTATTTTTTAATATATTTATATTTACACTAAACTTCATTTCACATACATATATTATACATATATTCTCCCTTCAATATACGGTGTAATTATATCGGAATCACCGCATACCAATGATAAAGCAATCAGAGCCGGCGATGATTTATTGGCTACAAACAGCTCTAGTGTGATAATTAATTATTGAAAATTCCTTTACATTACATTTCCTTTACATGGTACTATAATTGCTTAATTATATTATCAAACTGATACTTAGTTATGATTGGCAGACGATGTAGAGAATGAAGAAATAATGGGTTTAAATTCAATTAGAATAATGTAAAAATGAGGCCAGTCGCAGGTCACAAAGTGTGACTGTAAAATCGACTGGTTGTGGGTTCGATCCCCACTCGAAGAATGAAATATTTACTTAAAATTTACATTTTCATTTCTTCGCTCTGGTGTCGAGGCAAAGCGCGGCGTTGAGTTCTGCCACTCAACACGGAATGCCTCCAGAATTCGGCAGAAAGTGGGGAACGGAGTGTCTTAACACTAGGTTTCTACCCTGCTGTGTGCGGGATACAGTGGGAAGCTGAATAAATAAAATATTTATTTTAAAAAAAGTACGGTACATAACCATGAAAGTTATACCTATAAAAAATATATTATTTTTTATTGCAACGAAAAAAGTGAGTGGGGCTTAGCGGGCGAAGCGAAGAAGCTACTGAGCATATAATAAAATAATATACCTTTATATTAAATAATAAATAAAGTATAATTGTGTAGAAATTTCATTATAGCAGTAAATATACTCTAAATCCTCTTTTTTTTTACATATAGCTTCAATATATTTAGGATTTTAAGTATATAATATTAAACATTCTATATAACAAAGTAATATTAACATTCGGTAACATAATAGAATTTAGTAGAAACATGATATTTTATCATAAAAGTATTTTTTTCTCTATTATTTTATTCTTAAAGGGGCTACCTACCCCGCTAGGGAAAAAGCGTAAAGCTAGTTTAGTTTTTTTTTTAAAGGGTCTATCTAGCCCAATAAGCACGAAGAACTGGCACTGGCTTCTAATTTATTATTTTTAATATGATTGTATTGTTTTTTATCTGAAATAGCAACACACTCACAGAAAGGTAATTATGGGAGTAACAATCTCCTAAGGTTACAATTCATTTTGTCGATGTCTATTAATGGTATCTTAATTAAATTTAAATTAAACATGGCTATCTATAAGCTTATTATAATATTTTTTTCAGAATGTTTCGTATATAATAAATTATAAAAAAAATCAGCTAAGCTATACGTTCTCATCCAGCCACGTCGAAATCCTTTATGGCTTGTTACAATTTATTTATGTTGTTAGTATCTCTGCAGAGCGATTTTTATAAATTTCCGCTACCCAAAGAAATAGCTGTAAGTTGGTCAGTGCGTTTGGACGGTTGCCAAAGAGGCGTGGGTTCAAATCCCTCTACGTTCAAATTTTTATACGTTTTCTTAATCAGAAAGTATTTTTATTTCCTAAGTGTGGAATAACACTTTAAAAATGTAAAAAATATTTAAAAAATAGTATTCTCTCTTGCCAAACGATAATTCTAAGCAATTATCTTTGGGTAGCGGAAATTTGTAAAAGTCTCCCTACAGAGATACTAACAATATAAATAGATTATAACAAGCGTATAAATAGCTTAGGTGGCCAGAGCGCTTGGACTGTTTCCAAAAGGCGCGAGTTCAAATCCCGCTAAGTTCATATTTGATTACGTTTTCTTATTTAATATTAAAAGTTTACTTTTATCATAAATCTTAGTTATATGTAATGTACAATAACTTATCCAAAATGGATTACCTGATTTACCATCTAATATTTAACTCAATTTATCACAGAACTATTACTTTTGTTCGAAGTCCAGCACTCCACCACAAACAGGGTAATCTAATTAACTCTATATTGACTCGTCCGTCTAAATTCCCTTGTCGCAATTCAGTATAGAACAGTCGAAAATGTACTTAATAGGGTCAATTAGGAATGTTAGCCTTAATTCTTTTTGATTTTCACTTTTGCGATTAAGCAATTTATTTTTTATAACTAAAATGCTGTATGCATTTGAGTTACAAATAAATAAATGTATAACCGCCATGCCACTACCGCATACACCGAAGCTGGGACATAAAATAGCATCACACACCTACTAACCGTCTACCAAGTCACAGAAGTGGTATACAATATGTCAACGATCAACTCCATACAAGCATAGCTTACATTGCCATGTATATTTAATTTTATTCATTTATTTATTTTTAATATTTCATACCCCAGTTACATACTGTTACAAGCGTTAAACTAAAAAAAATATCTAAGGATAAATATCATCTTTTAAATGCTTAATTTTTGCATAATATAAACGTAACGTGTGAAGATAAATATAGCAAGATTTAAAAGTGATTTTATCAATGCGATGTTATAAAACGAAACATGTATCGGATTCAAATTTTTACCTTCAGCAATATAACTGTGATAACCGTGTCCAATTTCGTTCTGTAGTTTTTGGGAGATGAAAAAATATACCTGAATACAAAGAAAAAATCGTAAATGCAATTGTGTTGGAAGCTTACAAGAAAAGATTGTTATTTTTATTTTTTCTTTTTTTTTTAAAGAAAGAGACCAATCTAGTTTTGGCTAGTTTCAAATTAAAGGAGGAATAATAATATTTTCTATGAGGCTATTACGAATTAAAAAAAATGCTTATAAATGCTTAATTTTTAATCACGTGCACACTTAGGAATCTGAACTAAGTAGGTTCTGAACTATGTATAATTTTTGGAGTCACGAGACGCCTATTTAATTTAATAAATGATTAGAGGCCTTTCGTGGCGCATGGACATATGACTTGTGACTAACCTGACGGTTGTGGGTTTGATCCCCACTTTGGGGAATGAATTTTTTTTATATTTTCATGTGAAAATTTGTCAATATTTTCATTTTCTCCAAGGCACTCAGCGATGAGTTCCGCCACTCAACACACAATGCCTCAAAAAACGGTAGGTGGGGAACGGAGTGCCTTAAAATTCACCATGCCATCCACTCTGGACAAAGGAAATGAGCTATGTGCAGAATACATGAGGATGAAGGATGAAGGACAAGACGAAGCTGTATTATTAAATGATTAAACTTTCATCTTTTCCATAATACAAGAAGGTTAGAATAATCAACGTTTAAAAGCGATATTACTATAGAAAACATTAAGTGAATACTGTTAGACTTCTCGCATAAACGTGTTGAAGCGTGAGACTGGACTGCCGCAGTTCTATTTAAACTTTACACAGACGGTAACCCAGTTCTGCTAACATACTAAAGTAGCTATTGAAGAAAATGCAAACCGGTTTTATTTGCTAGAACTAATTACATGTTGTTTTTGTTCATGGACTCTTTGTTAAGAATAATATTTAATATTTTTGCTTTATGTAATATTTATTTAATAAGAATAATAATCGAGGCCAGTCGTGGCGCAGGGCACAAGGTGTGAATGTAAAACCGACTGGTTGTGGGTTCGATCCCTACTCGAGGAGATGAAATATTTACTTAAATTTATATTTCCATTTCTTCGCTCTGGTGTCGAGGACAAGCGCGGCGTTGAGTTCTGCCACTCAACACGCAATGCCTCCAGAATTCGGTAAAAAGTGGGGAACGGAGTGTCTTAACGCACTAGGTTCCCTCTGCCTACCCTGCAGTGTGCGGGATACAGCGTGAAGCTGATTTAACAATAATAATAAATAATAATATAGAATGACAGTACACGGGCGTAATATAGAGGAGCATGACATTAGACTAAAACTTCTCTTCTCTTCTCATCTTTCTTCAATTTGACCGAGATAAATGTGAATTTGGGGTCGAGAAAGCTATTTATTAAGGTCATACGTTTATAATGGTATGCATATAGAACAAAATAAATTAAGAACTATAAAAGAAATGCCTAGTCCGGCCGACAGGGAATCCTTGGAGAGATTTCTCGGAATGATGTATTATTCGTGTAAGTTTATCGCTGTCTATGCCAATATAGTAACTCCCTTGGAATAGCATGGTATTGGAATAGCATACACGAGTCTATCATATTAGAATTAAAAGACGCAATATCAATGCCAACGTAATTTTTTAAAATATTTTTTTTTGTAAGAGGAAGATCTTATATATTAATAAATCAGTCTTAGTCGCTATCTTGTTGTTTTATTACAATATCAACATAGTTTTTTTTTTAATAATTAAAGATCCTTATGGTAATTACGATAATACGCCTCTTAAAATTTTAATTATTTTCTCGTTAGAAATTGTAAGTGCGCTGCAAACATATATTATATATAATTAAACACGAACGCAATTCAGTTAATTAAACAACTAATTAAGTATTTTAAATAAAACGCTGGGATTCCAAATATAAATTTTTGGAATCCCGACGTTTTGAACACTTTGCAGTAGTCTGTGGTCACGGGTAGACGGGTAGGTGAGGTGGCATTTGTCTGTTGTCAGTTGAAATAATTATTATATCAAAGTATCGCCAACAATTTCTTAATTTTTTATCTTGTCAATCGGAAATATTTTATTTTTCAAAATTAAATAGATTTATTTTCAAATTAAGACTTTCCGTCTCCTACTTTCCTTCGAATTCGGGAGGCGTTGCATGTTGAGTGGCGAAACTCAACGCCGCGCTTTGCCTTGTTACTAGAGCGAGAAAATGAAAATATTTATTATTTTCTTTCATTGAAGAGGAATCTAGCTTACAACCCTTCGCGTTTACAGTGACATGCTTGTGCCCCTGCGCCACTACTGGCCTCAAAAGCTTATTTGTTTTATAATATTCGTGAATAATAAAATATAAAATTAAAACTTAGAAACTTTCAGCGTAAACAATGGCCATATCAGTGTCGTTTTACCCAGGAAACTTTAAGATTGGTATCTTTGTAGAAGTTGGTGAGAACTCTTGAGCGCTCTGGCGTCCTGCCAGTGGGCTACTACGGGCCACATACGCCTTTGTGCCCGAAAGATTTGATATTTAACGAGAATTTAGACTTTACACTTGTAAACTCGATGTGGAAGTCCTAAACATCCTAGTACAAAACTATGCAGAAATCTAAAAAAAAGATAAAACGTTAACAAAAATATTTTTGTTAGTTAAAATGACACAGTCAAGCATCGATCGCTACCTCCTCTAGCCTATTAAAGGACATAGGTATGCTTACTGAGATGGGTCTAAACTTAGATGGAATTTCAATGAAAATGATTAAGAACTTTGAGAAATCATCATTATATAGTTGAGGCCGTCGAGGCGCAGGGTCACAAGCGTGGGACGATAAACAATGCGACAAACGACAAAAAATGTTTATTAAGTTTATTGCCTCTCACAGAATCAGTCTGTGTTAAGACACTCCGCTCTCTACTTTCCGCCGTATCCTGGAGGCGCTGCTTTAATTAAAATAATAAATATTTAACTTTCTCGACTGGGAATCTAGCCCATAATCCGTCACGTCTACTTATGTATGGGTATTCATATGTATGGGTATATCTAAGAGTACCCATAATTTTGTAAGATATTACTATCTAGCTAATAATCAAAATGTTAATAGTTAATAGAAAGCAAATGCTTAAGAATATTTGTCTTGCTAAAAGCCTTATTGTGCTACGAAATATAGAGTGACGATCAAATAGGATAGGATTGTTGTAGTGTTCTTGAGTTGTGTATGCGGGTTGGTCTCCTTTGTAGCGCCAGGCTTTGATTGACGAACAAACCGGAACAAAAATTGTACGTAGACATACCTATATGTGAGTACATCACTTTTGTATAAACATTGAATGTATTTATTGAATATAAATTTAGAAGTGGCAGGTGATAGGTATGTTAAAAATAAGTACAAATATTTTTGTTTTAATTTAAAAGCTTTCTAAAAGCTGATACAAACTTATATATTTTGTAAATTATTTGAATATATTGAAACTATCTAATAGGAAACTCAATTATTAGTGTCAAAATATATCGAACTAAATTTTTGAAAATACTGAGGCCCATTGTGGTATTTTACTTAACCAATTCAATTCCAAATAACATATTTCTCACAACTGATGTAGCGTATTCAATATGCATGCACATTGAAATATGAATTTCCGCCACCTACTGCCAAATTTATAGGAATAAAATATAGTTAAATATTTTTCAGTGTATGTACCATATTATTTTTTTAAAACGAGAATAAACAATCTGTATTTAATAATATTTTCAACATGAGTATATTTTTTTTTATTTCGCTATTGTAGTGTCGTTGGCGCGCTGCGTTTGTACATCGTATTTCCAAAGATTTATATATGTACGTTGCTTGTAATAAACTAAAATGTTGTTTTAGTACAACTCTTGAAATAGGCTTTTTCTTATTTCTTTTAATGTCTTTTTTGACTGTTAATATTATTTAACAGTATGATATAGTTAAACGTTTAAAGACGCTCTTCACTGAATTCCTCTTTCTTACATTTTATGCATTTTTACATATTTTCAAATATATATAGGGGGTCCAAGATGGAAGGCTTGCTCGCAGCGACCCCTGCCAGCCCTTACGAGGGCTGCAACGTTCCATCCGCCACGTGCACCTCGAGAGAGCGCACTGATAGGGCGTCCCCCCAAGGCGACGCGCACCAGTGCGTCCCCGCTGGTGTGTCAAGTGGCGACGAATGCGGCGTTGGGGACCGCCACCCAACACGCCATGTCCGGTACGGCGGGAGGTGGAGGACGGAGCTACAAATAGCTACGTGGAATGTAAGAGGAGGGATGGAAGAAAAGATGAATGAATTATTAGATGTGATGGATGATAGAGATTTGGATGTCGTTTGTGTGACAGAGACCAAGCGAAAGGGCAATGACACGACCGATTTGCCAGGCAGTCGGGTCGCTTTCTGGGCCGGCGTACCAGAGAGCGAGCGGGGCTGTCAAGGTGTAGGTGTGTTATTGTCCTCTCGATTGGTTAGTGCAGCGGTTGAATACAAGGCGATCAACCCGAGACTGCTTTGGGTTCGCTTCAAGCTGGGGTTAACAAGAGTATTCTTGTTAGTGGCGTATGCGCCAGTATCCTCAGCTCTATTAAGCGAACTCGAGGAGTTTTGGGAGAGTGTCAGGGATGTTCTAGGTAGCGTTAGAGGGAATGAAAAATTAATAATATGTGGCGATTTGAACGGATGGGTCGGAACTGCGCGAAGCGGTTACGAGGGAGTGTTAGGTCAGTATGGTGACAAGAGAATAAATGAGGCTGGAAAGCTTATATTGGAAATTTGCAAGGAAAGGAATTTGTTTGTGGCAAACACTATGTTTGACCACAAACAAATTCACATGTATACATGGGAGCGAACGGAAGGGAAAAGTATGATTGATTTATTCCTAGTGGATCAGCGTATTCGAAGCCAAGTCATGGACACACGAGTGTTTAGGGGTTCTGATCTGGGAACAGACCACTATCTAGTCGTTGCTAGAATAAGGGGTCTGTTCGCGGGTTGGCGCAGCTACACGAGGTGTCCAGACTTGGAGTCGAATTACCGCATAAGAAGCTGGAAGCTTCAAGATCCACCGACTAGAAAGGAATATCAAGAAAGAGTTTCCAAAAAGCTAGACAGCAGTGAATCTGGAAATGGAAATATTGAAGTATGCTGGCAGAACCTTAGGGATTGTATGAAGGAAGCAGCGATAGAGGTATGTGGTAAGGGTAAAAGGGGCTTTAGCAAAAAGCGTGATGAATGGTGGGATGATGAAGTGCAAGATGCAGTAGAAAGAAAGAAGAAGGCATGGCAGGATTATAAAGCCTCTGGTAAAGATAAAAGTATGAGAGAGATAAAAAAGAAAGAGTATAAGCTGCAAAAGCACCAGACGAAAGTACTGATCAAGATGAAGCGTGAAAAGGCAGAGAATGAAAGAGATGAAAGGTTAACGAACAACTTCAAGGAAAATACGAAGCTTTTCTGGAGAGAAGTTAGTGTTTCTCGAGGTTGCTCGTTAGCCTGTAGAATGAAAGGGGTGCTTTCGAAGGACGGTGAAATTCTAACAGAAGAACCACACATTTTGCAGCGATGGGCGGAATTTTACAAGGAGATGTATGAATGTGATGACGCCTCAGTCTCAAGTAGCAGCGAAACGCTGAGTCTTGATGTAGCTGATGGCGAAATCAGTGTTAAAGAAGTTGAGAGTGCAATACGAAGTCTGAAATGTAGTAAGTCAGCGGGAGCAGATGGAGTTACTGCCGAGATGATCAAATATGGTGGGCCACGCGTCTTGGACTTGTTCTGGTTTTTGTGCAATTTGTGCTGGAAATCAGGGGAGGTCCCAGACGATTGGCGAGGTGCGGTCATCGTGCCTTTGTATAAAGGCAAAGGTTCACAGATAGACTGCGCAAGCCACAGGGCTATCAGTTTGATTAGCTTAGGTAGTAAAGTTTATGCTAAAGTTTTAGCAAGAAGAATGCAGGAGAGATCTGAAAGGTTGTTGTGGGAGGCCCAAGGGGGCTTTAGACCTGGAAGAGGGTGTATGGATCAGATCTTTTCCCTCCGCATGATCACGGAAAAATTTTTGGCCGTTAACCAAAAAGTTTTCTGTGCTTTTGTGGACTTGGAAAAGGCGTTTGACAGAGTTGTAAGAGCGAACTTATGGGAGATACTACCCCGGTACAATGTGAGCGGACCCTTGCTGCAGGCTGTAAAGTCTCTTTACAGAGATCACTCAGCCTGCGTGCGAGTAGGAGCTGGCATGTCGCCCTGGTTTGACATCCGATCGGGTGTTAAACAAGGTTGCGCCATGTCAGCTTGGTTGTTCAATTTGTATTTGGATAGCTGTCTCCAAGGAGTGAAACAAAGTGATATGGGAGTGAAAGTAGGTGACCTGAATGTGAATTGCCTGCTGTACGCAGATGATGCATTGCTTATTGCATCATCAGAATGCGAGTTGCAGGCATTGGTCACCACTCTGAAAGAAGGGTGTGAATATAATGGTCTAAGCCTCAATGTGAATAAGACAAAGGTTCTGATTTTTGAAAGAGATGAAGAAAGGACTGAATGTAAGATCAGTGTAAATAGTAAGATATTAGAACAAGTGAATGAAGTGGTATACTTGGGAAGTATGTTCAGTAGAGATGGGAGATACGAGATGGATGTGGAAAGGCGTATTGCTGCCGGTAACAAGGTTAACGGAGCCTTAGCTGCATTGATGAGACGGCAAAACGTCAGCACAGCTGCGCGTTTGGCCGTACACAATGCAGTTTTGGTACCGACTCTGTTATACGGCAGCGAAACGTGGGTATTACAGAAGAAGAATGAAAGGAAGATGAATGCTGTGGAGATGCGATCTCTTCGTAGGATATGCGGAGTCAGCTTAGCTGATCGAATCCGCAATGAAGAGGTACACAGAATGGCAGGTACTAGCGAGGATGTCACGGTGAGAATGAAGAAGAACGTGCTCAGCTGGTTTGGGCACGTCGAACGAATGAGTGATGAAAGAATGGCAAAAAAGATTTATGATGGAAAAGTGAGCGGTAAGAGAGGTAGGGGGAGACCTCGGTTGACCTTCGAAAACACAGTATCAAAGATACTGGAGGAAGGTCACGTAAAAAGCATGAGGACCCCCCGAAGAGCATGTATGAAGAGGTTGATGACAGTGGACGAGGCGAAAGAGGTATGTAGAGACCGTAGCGTTTGGCGCTGCGTTCTCTCTGACTACCCCGCAAGGGATAAAGCGTGAAGCTAAGTGTAAGTGTTCAAATATGTAAGTTGTATATTCTTTTTTATAATTTCGGTATATTTCGCATATTGCGGTATAGACAGAATAAACTTTTGTTAAGAACTTCCGTCACTCACTTTCCGCCCTACTTTTGAAGCTGCACGTTAGTAGTCTACACAAGTTTTATTAATTAACCAGAATGAGGAAATAAAAACAATTCATCTCCCCACATGAGATTCGAATCCACAATCGTTGCGCTTAAAGCCGCACGCTGTGCCGTTACGCTACGTCTGCGATAGCCCCCCCGTTTTTAAACATAAGAAACCAGTGAATGTTTTTTTTATTTTAATATTTTTACGTTTATAAAAAAAAATGATTTAATATAAATAATGTAGTAAACAAATCTAATTATGGAAACACTTAAAACTCTTACTTAATAAGCTTTAAATGATTTATTTATTCGTCGCCGAAGTTTGTAAGTACGTCTTTAATTTTGTATTGTAACCTTTAGAAAGTTTATTTAACTAAGAACCGTACAAATTTAGAGATATTTTCTTCCCATTCAGGAATCTATTTAAGAGAATATTAATTGGTCTGTGTTTAATACAACAATAATAGTTTTTATTCAAAAAATACATATGTTTTAAAAAACATATCATCCTTTGGCCATAATATAAAAATAAATTTAAGCTTCATCATAATCGGTTAAGCAGTTTTCGTGTGAAAGCGTTATATAACTTATATTCACATTCACAAATCACGCGGAGAACACTTTAAATCTATGGAGTTGCTTTTCGATGAAATGACCTACTTAAAGAATTTGCTGATCGAAGTAGTTTCTTCGCTGTTCATCGCACTTGCCAATTTAAGTTGTCGTCTTATTGAGTCGGTCCGTCGTTAAGTGAAAATAGAATAGATATATTATCATATTCACATATAAAATGATCAAATTTTCTATAACAAATTGAATGTTCAATGAAAATGAAAATTAATGTAAGGCCAGTCGTGGCGTAAGAGCATAAGTGTGCGACTGTATATGGTTGAGGCTTCGATTGCTACTCGAGGAAGCAAAATATTTTATATTATTCTCATAGAGCGGGAGCTCTAGTAATTACATAAGCGCGGCGTTAAATTCCTATAATTAACCCCGCAATGTCTCCAGAATTCAGTGGAAAGTGTGGAAAGGAAGTGGCTCAATCCAAAGGGAATGCCTTATCATTAAGGTTGCCAGGTTCCCTCTGCCTACCCTACAATGTGCAGGATACAAGGTTAAGCGACAAAAAAGAAATCGTATGTAGTTTGCTTTAAACAAACCATTTAGTCGTTTTATAAAGTAGTCATAATCAAATCTCCTTCGACATATTGTAGTGAAAAATAAAATTTTAGATGAAAACTTGATTACGAAATTTTAGTCTGTAAATAAAAAATAATACCAGTAATTTTTAAATGCAACATGATTTATATTTAGAAAATCATATAATTTGTAAGATTCGTAAGAGTTGAAATACTTTGAATATAAAGGAGCGTATAGGATAAGGAAAAGCTACGCTACACTAGATAAGGCAAAAGAGATAAATAATATAAAACGTGTAGTTTTATAACGAAAATATATTATAGAAAAAGGAAAGCACAAGAAGACAAGTAAGCACAGTAAGAAAGCACAGAAGGTAAGATTACGGAAGGATTACAATAGAATTTAAAAGCGAAAGTCTCAAGAATAAAGAAAGGATAATTAGCGATAGGATGTACGTAATTACGAATAGCTACGGAACGAAATCAAGCGTGCGGTTGTCGCGAGCAGTTAGAAAGGCACTGTCTTAGCAGCTCGGCAAGTGAGCTCCCGACGGCGGCGCGGCCGCCGATCGAGGCGGTAACCGGTTCCGCGAGAATAATGGGTCAACTGTCGCTTGTACGGACAAGCGGGAGCCGAATAGCTCGCTAGGCGCGCGCACCTGGATTTCGCCCGCATATATAAAATTAATAAACAAAAATAAATAAATAAACCGTGTGGAGAACGATCGCCACACTACACCCCCCCTGAGACCGAAGCTTGCTAAGGTCGATAGTAGTCCGGGAAGCGAACTACTCTACCGGAACGCGTCTTCTTCTCCCTGTTGTTATCCGGTGGTGATGATGCTGGGCTTGCTCTGATGCCGTCTCGTCGTTCATCTATAGAGCTGTCTGCGGCAACGTAAGCAGGTTTGACCCGATCGATGGACACTGTGACGTCTCTGTCTCGCAAAGCTAGCCTGAAGGTCTTCGCCGAGCGTTCCAACACTTCGTAGGGGCCTGTATATGGAGGCTCAAGCGACCGTCTAACAGCATCTTGACGAAGGAAAACGTACTTTGCTGTTGCCAGATCCTTCGGAATATAAAAGGTCCTCTTTTCGTGACAGCTGGCAGGTTTTGGTGTAAGTCTAGCTATATGAACTCGTAGACGTGAGTAGTATGGATTCGTTGGTTCTGGCGCAAGCGCCAGAACCAACGAATGCCAGTGTGCCAGACCCCGCGAGTCGATGCGTCGGAACTAAAAAAAAAAAAAAAAAAAAAAAAAAAAAAAAAAAAAAAAAAAAAAGGTTTAGCCCCCCATTTGAATCGATTGCGCTGGGTCCCAGAGCTCTATCTCTAACCATTCCAAAGATAGCTTTTCGATTAATTAAATCCCACTAGTCGCTTATTAGTCACCCTCATTAAGCTCACGCACAGCCTAATCACTCACTTCCCCGAATTGCTAACGACGAACCTACGTCACAGTGCAGTGTTGCTGTCTCTTTCTTGCATTACTCATCACCTAACGACGTCACAGTGTCTGTCTCTTTGTCGCTATGTTAAAAAATAAATACTTGCAATTTCTCTCATTTTAATGTGAAACAATATTTTGTTTATTAAAAACTTCCCATTTAATATATATATTCTTATGAAATCTAAATAGTTCTATTGTATTTTTTATTATACAATGTTTGAAATAATGGCGCGCCGGTGAAACAATATTTTGTTTATTAAAAACTTCCCATTTAATATATATATATATTCTTATGAAATCTAAATAGTTCTATTGTATTTTTTATTATACAATGTTTGAAATAATGGCGCGCCGGTGAAACAATATTTTGTTTATTAAAAACTTCCCATTTAATATATATATATTCTTATGAAATCTAAATAGTTCTATTGTATTTTTTATTATACAATGTTTGAAATAATGGCGCGCCGGTGAAACAATATTTTGTTTATTAAAAACTTCCCATTTAATATATATATATATTCTTATGAAATCTAAATAGTTCTATTGTATTTTTTATTATACAATGTTTGAAATAATGGCGCGCCGGTGAAACAATATTTTGTTTATTAAAAACTTCCCATTTAATATATATATATTCTTATGAAATCTAAATAGTTCTATTGTATTTTTTATTATACAATGTTTGAAATAATGGCGCGCCGGTGAAACAATATTTTGTTTATTAAAAACTTCCCATTTAATATATATATATTCTTATGAAATCTAAATAGTTCTATTGTATTTTTTATTATACAATGTTTGAAATAATGGCACGCCGGTGAAACAATATTTTGTTTATTAAAAACTTCCCATTTAATATATATATATATTCTTATGAAATCTAAATAGTTCTATTGTATTTTTTATTATACAATGTTTGAAATAATGGCGCGCCGGTTAAACAATATTTTGTTTATTAAAAACTTTAGTTGTTATTGTGAAATTTTAAACCTGTTCAAACTTCTAACAGATTTTGTCATTATTACTAATGGCATTGTTTCTTTATTACTCATAAGTCATAAGCATTAGTTTGAATATTTTCGTTATCATTTGCGGTAGTTTAATAGGTTTGTTCATTTATAAAGAATCTATAAAAGCCAAAAACATTTCTAACATACTCACTTTTAAACCGTCTTGCGGTACATTAATTCGTGTTGAGTTAAATAGTAGTTGAAAATGTCGAAGTGTGATCATGTTACTAGTGTGTTTTTTACTAAAGAACAGGAGATTGAAAGTAATTGCTGGACTGACAAGGAATTGGATGAAATTTGCGAGATTGTTGAATCAGCAGAATGTGCTATGGAATTCAACGATAAATTCACAAGTATTGAGTCAAAGACTTTTGATTCACAATTTGATGAAGCTTTGTTCAACATAAGTGAAAGTGTGGAAAAGCAGTAAGTAATAATGATTATTAATGTTTTTTTTTTTATTTATTTCTTCTTTTTCCTGTTTAAATTTATGAGATATTGAATTTAAAACTTATTTTTTCTTTGTTAACCAGCTTACAAGTTGGCAGAGGCTTGAAACGCGTAGCTCAAGATAACGATAAAAAAGTTGTGAAAATGAGACGTCCAAGCGAACCTTCAACTTCGAGGGATTCAGAACCATCATCATCATCATCATCAGTTCAACCATTAAACATTGACATGATCAAGTGTGAGGTATGCAAAATACTTGTTAAAAGGAGATATTTAGCAAATCATTACCGAAGCAATACTCATAAAAATAATGCATTACGCATTCATCACAGTTTTCCTAATGTAACATTAATCGAAAAAGCATTTGGAAAACGTGTTTATACTTACAGAATAACTCCACTCTCCGTTAGTGATGAGCTTTTAGATTTTAATTTGTTTTTAAATTCCGTCAGAGATACTCTTTTTACTTTAGTTAGTGAGAGTATAGTAGCTTTGAAAACCTTTAAAGTTAATTTTATACTCCAAGCTAATTTTATTCAACAATGTAAAGAATTGACAAATACTTTTGATTTTCAAACTCCGAATGTCGTCATTAACGAATCTGTTAATCTAAATGAATTTCTCGATTCTCTAAATGAAACATTTGCAAACAAAATAACTGAATTTGAAAAGAAAGACAGCGGTTGGTCTATTCAGAAAATACTAAGTTTGGATATGAATGTGAATAAATTTAATCCACTTCGCGGATCTTCATACATTGATTTGCCTCACGACATACGAAACAAAAAGGCAGTAATAAATGTAAAAAATAGCGATGTTCAGTGCTTTAAGTGGGCTTTACTCTCAGCATTGTACCCAGCAAATAAAAGTTCAGATCGAGTCTCTTCATATTCAAAATATGAAAACAAGTTAAATTTTGTTGGTGTTCCTTTTCCTGTGAAGTTAACAGACATTCATAAAATCGAAAAGTTGAATAATTTGAGTGTTAACGTTTATGGACTGGAATACAATGGTTTGAGTAAGTCTAACTCTGTGATTGGTCCATTATATTTTACAAAGTGTCTCAAACCTATTCATATTAATTTACTTTACATAACAAGTGGAAGTAATGGCCATTATTGCTATATAAAAAACTTATCTCGTTTAGTGAGTCATCAGGTTACATCAAGAAATAATGCCATTTACATTTGTGACGGCTGCCTTATTTATTTTAACAGTCAGGAAGCTCTCGATAGACATAGATTGAATGATTGCACACATGTCAGAACCGATCTTCCAAATAAAAATATAAGTAAAAAAAACTGGCGTGGTGAAAATGTACCAAGTGATAAGATAAAATTCGAAGGTTATGAAAAGAAAAAGAGAGTACCCTTTGTGATTTACGCAGATTTTGAATCTTTTCTCAATCCAATCGATTCATGTTCCAATGATCCTTTTAAATCTTTCACTACCAACGTTCAAAGACATGATGAGTACAGCTTTGGTTATTACGTCAAATGTTCATATGATAATAAGCTTTCTAAATATGTTACTTATACCGGCGAAAATTGTGCTAACGTATTTTTGACAAGTTTACGTAAAGATATAGAAATTATTTGTAGAGCTAATTCGTTTCAAAAATGTCCTCTTCCTCTATCAGAAATAGACAACAAAACAATACAAGAAGCTTCTATATGTTACATATGTGAGAGTGAATTAAAGGACGAACGATATATCGATCACGACTGGCATTTAGGTACTTTTATAGGTGTATGCCATGAGAATTGTAGCAAAAAAATTCATAACACCTCATTTATTCCTATAATATTACATAATCTGAGCAATTACGATGCTCATTTTATTGTACATGCATTAAATTTTGTCGAAGGTGAGGTACAAATCATTCCACAAAATAAAGAAAAGTATATTTCCTTCTCAAAAATTCTGAATGTAAATGGTAAAAAGGTTAGTTTGAGGTTTATTGACTCTTTTAAATTTTTATCGAGTAGTTTAGATTCACTAGCTAAGAATCTTAATGACGATGAGTTCCGAGAAACGAAAAAACAATATCCCTCCGATAAAGACTTTCAGTTGTTAAAGCGGAAAGGTGTTTATCCATATGAACATATGACTTCGTTCAAATCATTAGAATTATCATCTTTGCCATCAATTGAGTGTTTCGCTAGTACATTGACTGGTGAAAGCATTTCAGTTGATGATTATAATCATGCTCAAAAAGTATGGTCTCATTTCCACTGTCAAAATATGGCTGACTATTCTAATCTTTATTTAAAAACTGATGTAATACTTTTATGTGATATTTTCGAAAATTTTAGAAATGTTTGCATGAAGACTTACGATTTAGATCCTGCTCATTACTATACCGCTCCAGGGTTAAGTTGGGATGCTATGTTAAAATATACCAAAGTTGAGCTAGAATTATTAACAGATTTTGATAAAATTGCTTTTGTCAAATCCAGTATTAGAGGAGGCATATCGCAATGCAGTAATCGCTATGCAAAAGCAAATAATCCACACATGAAAACTTTTGATAGTAATGATCTTATTTCATATTTAATTTATCTTGATGCAAACAATTTATATGGGTGGGCTATGTCTCAATATTTGCCTTTGTCTAATTTTGAATGGGAAGATCCTTATGTAAATTATAATGTACCAATCACCTCTGATATTGGATATATTTTAGAAGTAGATCTAGAATACCCCGATAGCTTACATGATGCTCATTCCGACTTTCCATTGTGTCCAGAAAATATTTGTGTAGGTAATTCGAAAGAATCTAAATTAGTTACTAATTTATATAACAAAAAAAAAATATGTTATACATTATAGAAATCTTTTGCAATGTGAGAAATATGGTTTGCGAGTACAAAAAGTTCATAGAGTATTAAAATTCAAGCAAAAACCTTGGTTAAAAAAATATATTGAATTAAACACCCAATTACGAACTTTAGCAACATCCGACTTTGAAAAAGATTTTTATAAGCTGATGAATAATTCTGTATTTGGAAAGACAATGGAAAATATCGAAAAAAGAGTAAACGTAAAGTTATTAACACATTGGAAAAATCATGGAAAAATCAAAGGTGTTCAGAGTCTCATTGCTCGCCCCGAATTCCACAGTCTTTCCATTTTTTCTGAAAATTTGGTCGCAGTCCAACTTTGCAAAACTAAATTGTTTTATAATAAGCCCATATATTTAGGTTTTAGCATATTAGAGATATCCAAGACTTTAATGTATGACTTTCACTATCAGTACATGAAAAATAAATTTACCAACATAAAATTGTTATATACTGATACTGATAGTCTGATATATCAAATATTTTGCGATGATTTTTACAAAGAAATTAAGGGAGATTTAAATTCATATTTCGATACTTCTGATTATCCTTCAAATAATCAGTTTCACTTTCCTCAAGTAAATAAAAAGAAATTAGGATTTTTTAAAGACGAGAACAACGGTAAAATTCTTACTGAATTTGTTGGATTGCGATCAAAAATGTATGCAATGAGTGTTGAAGATCGTACTATCACCAAAGCTAAAGGGGTTAATAGAAGTGTAACCAAGAAACTAAATGTTAGTGACTATAAATCATGTTTATTTAATAAAAAAATACAACTCGCTGAAATGTATAGATTTAGAAGCATCAAACATATTATATTTACACAAAAAAATAATAAAATTTGTTTGTCATACAACGACACCAAGCGACATATTTTGCATAACTCAATGGATACATTAGCTTGGGGTCATTATAAGTTAAGATAGTATTAAGATATCATTTTTATTGTATTAGTTAAGAAAATATAATAAAATGTTATGTATTTTTTTATATGTACATATTTAGTTTTACCTTTTAACTGAATAGACGTATCCTACTACATTTAACATGTTTCATTTTGAACACCCTTTCACTGCTATTATAGCGGGTCCTAGTGGCTGCGGAAAATCAAAGTTCGTATGTGATTTTTTGAAAAACATAAATCATGTTTGTAATCAAGAATTTAACACTATCTTATGGTGTTACGATGAAATGCAACCATTATACAATTTAAATGGAGTTAATTACTATCAAGGAATTCCTGACTTGAACATGTTTGATGGGAAGTATCCTCAATTGATTATAATCGACGACCTTATGAGAGAATCTGATGGGCGCATAGTTGATATTTTTACTAAAGGGAGTCATCATAGAAACTTGAGTGTATTCTATATAACGCAAAACTTGTTTCATCAAGGGAAAGGACAACGTGATATATCGTTAAATTCTAGCTACATCATTTACTTTAAAAATCCTAGAGACAAAACTCAAATACGTTTTCTTGCTCGTCAAATAGTACCTGAGAATCCTAAATATGTTGAAGAAGCATACAAAGATGCCACTAGTAAACCACATGGATACTTAATGATAGATTTAAAACAAAATACAGATGATATTTACCGAATGAAAACTAACATATTTCCTGATGAATATACTATTTGTTACATTCCTAAGAAGGGATATAAATACAATAACTCTAAAGACAATTCCATCATTATTAAACAATGACGCATAGAGTAAAGGCACATAAAGAGTTTTTAAGAGCGTTACATTGCTTAAAACCAAAATATAGAAAAGTTTTACTTGGCGCTTGTAATAAAGAAGAAATCGATTGTATTTGTGAGTGCATATACAATGTTTTGAAAGGAAAAATTCCACTGCAAGACGAACACAAAAATAAATTAGATAAGTATAAGAATGTTTTAAGAAAGCTTGTTTCAAAGACAAAGAACAAAGCTAGAAAAAATATTATAATACAAAAAGGTGGAACTTTCTTACCAATTATCTTGAGTACAGTTTTGGGTGCACTATTTAATTCATTGATTTAGAATAAAAATGGAGAACGCAAAGAAAATGATATTAATTGAACCTGAAGCAATAGAGAGACTTAAGAAAGATAATGCTAATACTACCGTTAACAATTTATCACAACTTGATGAAGAAATGAGTAAAGTTTTAAAAACTAAATTAGACGACAGAGAGAAATGGTCACTTTATCAACAAACTCTTCAGAGATATTTGTATTTTATTGCTAAAGATCGAAAACCAATAGAAATACCCTTAGTAAATTTTGGTGAGTCGGGAAATTATATAAAAGAAGATGTAACAACAAAGAAAACTGCAGACATTAAAGAAGAGCCTATGAAAACACACGAAAGACCGATTAATGAGAATATTCCACACAAAAGTAATGACTATTACACTAAATCTCAACTGCTTCAACTCATACCAAAGACATATAAAATAAAAGGTGAGCTGTTAATTGATATTTTATTGAAAAATAAAAATAAGATTAATTGGAACGATGACGGTACAATTTTTATAGACAACAAGAAAGTTTATAAAAGTAATATTGTTGACTTAATCAATGATGTTGTAAGACCACTCAAAAACAGTTCGCCACATGGTTGGGTAGAATTTTCGCAAGTTTTGAAGGATTTAAAAGTACCATTGAGTTATATAGGAAATCCAAAACGAGCGACTTTCATAAATGTCATGTCAAAGACACCTGATTTTGGGAAAACATCACAAGCTGTGACAGAATCTTCAAGCACCGCAAATCAATTAACTCCCCAAACATATCCAAAATCGAACGAAGAAAAAGTAAAACGAAAAATTGCTTGGGAAAGATGGACCCCTTATTAGAAATCAAAAATATTTATTATGATGTTTCTAATCCTGCTGGTTATAGTAGTTTAAATAAATTATCTGAAGCAATGAAAAGTAAAATGACTAAAGAAGATACAAAAAAATGGTTGGAGTCTCAAGAAACTTATACCCTACATAAACCTGTTCAGCGACGATTTTCGAGAAATAAATATGTTTTATCTAATATTAGCGATCTTTGGCAAGCTGATTTAAGTGACATGAGAAATTACAGTGAATGTAATGATGGAAATAAATATATTTTATGTGTTATCGATGTTTTTAGTAAATACGCATTTGCTAGACCTTTGCAAAAAAAGAACTCTGAATCTATAAAAAAATGTTTTTCAAGTATATTTTTAGAAGCTAACACTATTCCCAGACACTTACAATCTGATAAAGGTACTGAATTTATATCGAAAGATGTACAACAGTTTTTAAAAATGCGAAATATTAATTACTATACGACGAACAATCCTGATATCAAAGCCAGTATTGTTGAGAGATTTCAGAGAACATTGAAAATGAAAATGTGGCGATATTTTACACATAAAAATACTTATCGATATGTTGACATTTTACAAGATTTGCTTTATTCATATAACCATAGCATTCATCGAAGTATTAAGATGCGTCCTTGTGATGTTAATCAAAATAATATAATGACAGTTTGGCGTAATTTGTATGGTAACACAAATAGTCAGTATAAAACCATTCCTAAATTTCAAATTGGTGATCATGTTAGAATAACAAAATATAAACACATATTTCAAAAAGGATATGAAACAAATTGGAGTGATGAAATATTTATAATTACATCAGTCATAGAGAGATCACCGTGGTTAGTGTATACTTTAAAAGATTTAAAAGATGAACCTATAATAGGAACATTCTATGAAAAAGAGTTACAAAAAGTAACATATGATCCCACTACAAAACACAAAATAGATAAAATTATACGTACTCGGTATTCAGGTCTCACAAAGGAGTTGTTCGTGAAGTGGAAAGGTTATCCGAATAAATTTAACAGTTGGATATTAGCATCGAGCTTAGAGTCATGAATAACGAAGATTTTTATTTAACGCTACTTAGTAACAGCTCATTTTTATACTTTCCTGATAATAAGACAACACACTTTTCAACAAAACTTCCAAAATCTATCAAACTAGAAGGAGAATGGTCGGTAGGAATTGTTGAATTTCAGTATCCATGTACTATGTTTACTGTTCAAAGTAAACAAAATATAATGTACATAAGTAAAAAAGCGCAGGTTCCCAATGAAGCTGAACCACAGATTGTTACTTATAAAAATCATATCCCGGCATCTAGTTATGAAAATATAGATGATGTTCTATCAGCACTGAATTCTAGAGAATCATTTAAACTACGCTACGATAAAATTTCAAAATACATCACTTTAACCGGAAATATCGATGACCTCATTTCTCTTAAGTTTTCTTCAAAATTAAGTCTTCAGCTTGGTTTTGATCCTAATACTGATGTAAGAACTAAAACTACAGGTAAATTTCCAGCTAACCTTTACTTAGGTTTACCATCACAACTATTAATTTACTGTGATATCGTAGAACCTCAAATAGTGGGAGACGTAATGTGTTCATTGTTACGGATTATTTCCTTGGATCCAGTTAAATATGCATATGGATCGAACAAAATGCACGTTTTTTCGCCACCGCACTATATTCCAGTAATGCGTAGAGAGTTTGATACAATTGAAATAGATATAAGGTCTAACACCGGAGAAAATATACCATTTGAATTTGGAACGAGCTGTGTTAAGTTACATTTCAAACGCAACTAATTTAAATAAAATGATGTATGAGAAACGTAGTGATAATATTTGTCCATATCAACAATATTACATGCATCAAGCTGGAACTGGAATTGGGGTTATCTATAAAGGTACAACACATCAGCGTGGTCATGGTATTGGAAGTTTTTTGGGTGGATTGTTTAGATCAATTCTACCTCTATTGTCAAATGGAACAAGAGTGGTTGCAAAAGAGGCATTGAATGCTGGTGTAGGACTTTTATCAGACATGGTACAGGCAAAACCATTAAATGAATCAGTGCAAGAACGTTTTAAGAAAGCTACTTCAAATTTAAAAAGAAAAGCTGATGATAAAATAGATCGAGTGATGACAGGATCAGGTAACAAAAACAGTAGACGTCGCCTACAAAGTCTCATTCAGTCGGAGAATCTAAAAGGAAGAACATTAAAAAGAGCTAAAAGAAATTTTAAATTAAATTACAACGATATATTTTCAACAAATAAAAATAATGTCGTTTTTACATAATCATTCTTGTGAATGTGCCAAATCCGAACTGGATTTATTCGCTTTACCATCAACTCAAACAAGCATAGAAAATGGACAATGGATTCACTACAAACCAATTTCATCACTCAGCGACGATGGACCATTAGAATTTCAAATTCCTGGATCTGGTGATGATTACATTGATTTGTCACATACATTAATTCATGTCAAAGCAAAAATAGTAAATCAAGATTTAACACCTCTTGAGGATACAACTGTTGTAGCTCCAGTCAATTATTGGCTTCACTCTCTTTTTAGTCAATTAGATGTCTATTTAAATCAAAAACTTATGTCTCCACCAAATAATACATATGGATATCGTGCTTACATAGAAACTCTATTAAATTATGCTCCACATGCGAAACAATCACATCTTACATGTGGATTGTGGTACGAAGACACTGCTGGGAAAATGAACAATACTGATGAAGCAAATAAAGGATTCACAGAAAGACAAAAATATGTAAAGGAAAGTAAAGAAGTGGAAATGATTGGACATTTACATGGAGAT
Organism: Heliconius himera; assembly: GCA_021202915.1. NCBI lineage: Eukaryota > Metazoa > Arthropoda > Insecta > Lepidoptera > Nymphalidae > Heliconius > Heliconius himera. Next base: position 202,607 of record JAJHJA010000091.1, read on the forward strand.
ATTTTTAATCAAGAAAAGTTTTTGATAAACGGTGTTGAAATGTGTGTAAAACTAGTTAGATCAAGAGATTCTTTTAACCTCATGGCTTCAACAAATGATATAAAAGTAAAAGTATCAATCACTGATGCTACTCTTATGATTCGTAAAGCTCGAATAAATCCGAGTGTACTGCTTGCTCATCAAAAAGTTTTAGCATCTACAACTGCAAAATATCCAATCACAAGAGCTGAAGTAAAAGTCTTAACAATTCCATCTGGTGTTCAGGGTAAAACACTTGACAATGTTTTCCTTGGACAGATACCTAAACGGTGTATTATTGGATTTGTTAATAACACAGCTTTTAACGGTAGTTATACTAAAAACCCATACGATTTTGATAACTTTGGTATTAATACGTTTAGTTTATATATCGATGGTATGCAAATACCATCAAAAACTTTACAACCAGCGTTTAGTAATGGAGTTCATACTCTTATGTATCATACACTATTTACGGGAACTGGTATTCACTTCTTGAATGAGGGTAATGGCATCAACAGAGATAGATATCCAAAAGGATATTGTCTGATGGCTTTTGATCTAACTCCTGATTTAGCTGCAAACACCTCTTCACATTGGAATTTAATCAAACATGGGAGTGTTAGGTTAGAAGTAAGGTTTGAAAATGCTCTCACTCAAACAATAAATTGTATTGTTTATGCTGAGTTTGATAATTTAATTGAAATAGACAAGAACAGAAACGTTAGTGTAGATTTTAGTAGTTAATAGATTGTAGGTCTTCTTATAAAATAACATTCTCCATTTCATATGTTATATATATTTGATAACTTTTGTGTGCTGTAGACGTAAATATCATGAATACTTTAGAGATAAGTAAATGTTTAAAAGCAATACATCCCACCTTAACGTCAAATGTTTTTGCTGCTAATCGATTGCCGGTTCATATGTCAACTCCTGTTTATTTGATCAGTAATTTAGATCCTGATACAAAACCAGGCTCACATTGGATAGCAATTTACATAGGTACAAATGGAATTGGAGAATATTTCGATACTTTTGGTCGAAAACCAAATAGTTATCATTTATCATTTTTA